>LS990919.1:41039050-41596550 GCA_900464855.2 Musa schizocarpa
AATCTAAGAATATCTAGTGTATCATTATTACATTAATATCATACAAGTGATTTATCAGATGAGATTTTAAACTCCGATAATTAATAAATGAGTTTGATCTGTTACGACCAAACCAATATTCTATGTATCAAAATTTTAAAATTTTAAAATTTTTAATTTTTGATAAATGAGTCTAACATATCATTCGAAAAATGATCGATTTCAAATTGTCAACTTTTATTAAATGGCTCGAGAACACTAATAGACTAATGTTTTGTATGATAGGGTTTTTGAGTCTTCGATCTCTAATAAATGAATCTAGTACATCAAAAAATTATCAAATAATGTAGACAATTCTTCGCTTTTTTGGTAAGCGGTTAATTGATGTTATGGGCATTAAAAAAATATTAGATAAAAAAAAATTGAAATCATTATATTACTGTAGGACTACTTACTGTGATGTGCACATTGAAGTTGAACTGGTTTTGAATGTATATGTTGTAAGTAGAACTTCAAGTGAAGCTCCACAAAGGAAATGGAAGTATTTGTAGCTGTATATATTATATTCCAAGTATCCAAATGAGGTGGACAGTGGAAGTCACTCTCTTATTGACAATGATCCATGGTGAGCAAATGGAGTTGGTGTAGCCAACACCCAATATCCCCACCACCTCCTCCCCCTTTCATGGCATTGCTCATTGCTGACACACTTTTCCCAGCTTCACAAGCTAATACCACAGCAGCCATCAACACCTCATGATGAGTTACTCAACCTCTTAATCGTACATAAACTACAACTCACTCTCCTCTCTCTGTATTTTGTCTCCCTACATTCATCTGACGATAAGTTTCCACCACAGCTTGTTTGGGTAGAGAAACCTTGGAAGATCAACTAAAATGGTGGTGCCATCACTGTTGCAAAGAGTCCAAGCAAGAGGACAAGGGAAATGGGTTATCTTCTTGTCATATTTCCTCTCTCTCTCTCTCTCCTTTCCTTTCCTTTCCTTTTGCATGCTTCTTTTCTTCTCCTCAACTTGCATCATTTGGTTTCAAGAACAAGTTAATAGGAGAAAAACTTGTCCGCTTACCTTCAACGGAGCTAATGTGTCAGGTTTCATGGAAGTGTAGCTTCCTGAAGAAAGGTTCCTTGTCTGATGGACCACCCTTCATTGTGTCTGTAACCCATTTAATGACATGACCAATAGTGTTTCCTAATTAACCTGAACTGAACTACTGGTTACTTGGAGACTTGGATTTCAGAACCTGTCTCTCCATCTGTGAACACAACATATACTGACTGGCAGACAAGTTATATCTCATACAACTGTAGTTTCTGATAGAGAGAAGACAAGAAATAACAAAGAGAAGATTAAGTTTTATAACGAGAATTATGCAATGAAAATTAGTGATATATTGAAAGGAAATGTTACAAAATTTTAATTGAAGTACTTTTCCTTCCATGAACTTAACATGAAGACAGCACAGGATGAAGGACTAATGTACAAGAAAATAGTAAATGGCAGAGACCACAAAGAGACTCGTTGTATATGGATCATGAGCCGTTCTGATAGAAGAGATTTCAACTTATATTTAAAATCTGACCAGAAACATAAGTTGACAGATAGATACTGTCATGCCAATTTTCTATGTGATGGGGTAGCTAAGTACAAGTTGGAGTCAGAAGTGGTGGCTGGACATGCACTGTTAAAGGAAGAGAAACAGTGAACACAACTTTGTAAACTAAGAACTTGTGTAGCATCAACCAAGTATGATATCCCCCTGCAAATCTAATCCAATTTTCATCACATCTTTATGATTTCAGTCAAAGTAGCATTCTGAAACTTCGAAGCTAGTGGTTATGACTAAAATTGTGTCACTGGCCATCACATGAGAATGGGTAATATGAACATTATTAACAGTGTGGCAATAGTATTATAGTAATCAGGCTATAAAATAAAAAGTACCAAATGATAAGCCAAACTAATGGAGTTTATTTAGATAGGAAGAAATGTTTCAGTTTTGATTAATCTCTTAATATTTCTTCTGAACATTTCGGTCCACTAAGAACTCAACGAGATGGGCGAAACAAAGAATGCAGCAAACCTCTGAATGATCTAAATCCATAATTCTCAATAATGAATCCAGCTTATTATATAAAAGATAATATGAATATAATGTGATTCTTGTGAAGGAAGACAAATCTATGACTTGTAAAACCATACAAAATTTGTGGATAAACAACTCTCCACTTGCTCTATTTTCCCAACTGTTATGCCCAACTCAGTGGGAATTCCTATCTTTTGGACAGCTGCACTGCTTGTCTTTAGATACTTGTGCAGTGTTCGAGATTTCAAGCTACCTAATCTCTTGGTTTTGTTCAGGTGCAGAAAGTAGCACTATTTTTAGACCCAACTACCATTGCTTATGACCTTATTGAAACAATGACACTTTGACTGATGTCTGAAAATGATAAAAGAAGAGCACAGCTGATCTGTGAGGTTTGTCCCATCTTTAATAAAGAAGAGCACAGCTGACCTGTGAGGTTTAAATTATCGATTAATATCTCATATATATGTATTAAAATACTTCTAATTTTGAATTTATACAGAAAGTATATGATCTGGCCATTTAATGAAAACCATTAAGATGATGGTTTTCTGTCATGCTACTGTTAACAATCTACAAAAAATATAACACTCTTCTTAAAATTGCAATATAATGGAAGCTGAAAATTGTTGAAGTGGCTAAAACACCATCAAGAAAGTTTACTTCAGATAGAGATGGACATGCCTAGAGAGGAAAATAAAAAGAGTGGAAAGCATGCTGACAGAAATGTACTATGACATAAATATCATTTCCAAGTTGGTCTCAGGTTCAATCCTATTAGACATTTATTCTGATCTCAACTCTTTAATATGCTGCTCTACCTGTGCCCTCCCCACCAGACATTGATCTTTAATTTGCTTGGCCTATGTTAACTAATTGATATCCATCAATGAGTTGTCGCTTGTCGTACATAATTATTGTTCAATTAAGGGCTTTGACTTTGTTAATGCATACCTCTCTTAGGATCCATATTCCATAAGAGAAGGGAATTTATGCATATAGTAATCTTAATACAATTACATATGGGTTGTTATTCTACCATGGTCTGATGAAGGTACAGAGAAGTGCCTATCTAAACCTGAAACTCCATGCTCTGATGTATGCATGATTTCTTCTTCTTCTTCTTCTTCTTCTTCTTCTTCTTCTTCTTCTTCTTCTTCTTCTTCCTTTTTTTTTTTTTTTTTTGTTCTTTTTGCAGTGTGCAGCTCTTATCCAATGTTATGAAGGATTCAGTAATTGGATAAATGAGATGATGTGACTATTCAGATAAGTGGCACAGGCTTTTTGGCCTATATTGCACCGCATGAACTACAAGGGAATGTGGTTGCTTGCTGAATAATTGCAGCTGTGGCAGTTCACTTGTAGTGTTGTGATGAGCCTGGCCAGATTTTGATTGTAATCAGAAAGAACAAAAAAGAGCAAACATGCCATGGCATCATATGGATAAAAAAATCAGAAATCAGTATGTATATCTCAAGGTTTTCATTTTTGGAATAGAAATGACTAAATATCCATTCTGATGACAACAGGCATGAAGCATAATACTATATATATCCACTGCTGAGAAATTAGTTCTTCAAATTGATCTAACTTCTATTGCCATTTGCATAAATGAACTACCAGAGCAAAAAGATGGGGTTGATAAACATGATGGGGTTGATCACAGGCCTAATTGGGTGATTATTACTGGATTCAAATCATAAAGATAGGATCACAGACATATTGATCCATCTTAATGGCCTGTTTGCATGGGCTTCATCTAAACTTTCCTTCTTGAAGTGCAAAGGAAACTGTCTTCACATCTGACTCAAACTCATGGTTATTGGCTGAATTTAACTATATTAACTTGGTTTATTCCTATTTTCTTTGATCAGCCAAATATATAGTAATCTGGTGGAGTAAATTTGGATTAAGTGAGACCCATTCAATTAACCTGCAACCTTAAATGCTGCTTTCAGGTAATGACCTTTCACCTCATAAGGTTTATAGTACAGCACTGATCCAGAACAGTGGATCGAAGAATAAATAAATTGGAAGTCATGCCTCATATTGGGATGTCAGGGTAGGCAAAGTAATTTGTTCATGAAGGACAGAACAAGTTTAACATGTTAGGCAGACATATTATTCAGTAAAAACAATTTAGGAAGATGTGATTTTTGTTAGAGTTTATGAACAAGTTGGGTCCTTTCCTATCGGTTTAAACTTTTGAGGGAATTGGTAATCCAACTTAAATCTCAAGTGTTATCAAAAGCTCAATGATATAAAACAAGGAAAGAAGTTTGCCAGAATCACTTCAAGAGACAAAGAAAGGAGCATCAAAGTTGAAGCATGGTGTACTGCCATGAGAAGTTGAACTACTGATTGAGGGTGACAATGATCAGAGGTGGAAAGGAATCAAATACATTGCTGGGCTCACACCACCAAAGATTGACTTGCTACGAACTGAGTTGTAAAGAACAATATGTCATTCTGCAAAGGGAGCCATTCTTTGTTTGGAGAAACCATGGTTTTCTTCAGCAGTTAAGTACTACACACTGAGATAGTTGATAGAATAATTGTTAATCCCATACTGCAGGAGTTGCATACTTTTATTAATTGAGTTCCATTTTTTTTGGAGTGAAGGGATGACAATCTCATCAGCATATACTGCAATACTTTCAAGAACAATGAAAAATGCAGAGTCAAATGAAACAAGACATATCAGTAAAATTGAGCCAAAGAGAATGACATTGCATAAATATTAATCAACACTATATAAAAACTTAAAACTTTCTATTTACCATGGTTATTATTTATGTTCTCAACCAAGTTACATACATAAAAAAAAAAAAAAAGAAGGGAAAATAACAAAAGAAAAAACATAAAAGACAATAGGATTATAATAACAAGAGCTCTAAGTGATGTCTCAAGAAAACATAAGTTGCCAAATTAAAAATTTGTCATGCTGATATCTGAAAATATATCTATCTGGTGGTGGTGGTATCTCATTGACCAAGTCAGTTTGAAATATATTTCCTTGGATGACTTCCTGGTCAAAGGAGACAATGTGTTTCCTAAGGCTGAGAAGACTGACTACAAGATAATTAAGACTTTTGTTACATATGTTTAGTAATGATAAGAATGGGACTAACTTTGAGATTGCTTAAATGCATAAAACTTAAAAGAGTTGATCGAAATGTTACAGAATTATTAACCGAAAGAGATGAGAAATTTTTTTTAATTAGATTTGAAAATATATAATCATTTTCTTAAATGATTACTTATCAAATATAAATTTTATTACCTAAAATATTGGTCATATTATATTATAGCCATTAATGACATATTTGGTCTTTAATTAGAATATTAGTTTTAATGTTCTTTGTAAGCTGTCTAAACCATAACTCTTCTTTTTTCCGGCATAACTCTTCCACATATCCCATCAATCACAGTGACATGATGCCTCACTTCAACATCAATAAGTTTCGAAGTCAAAGTCTTCCTCCCCAATATGAACTCCAACAGCAAGTCTTCTTCTTTGAGATGTCTGTCCTCCAATAGCTCTTACAGGGCACCAAATCTACTTAACATTACATGTGCTTTTTCTTAGCCTGGTTTTGATCTCCAACCCAAAGCAATACCAAATTTGTCTTCCTTGAAACTGCTGTTCTTCTCTCTGGTTCGAGTACTACAAACAGAGGTGAATTGAATCCATCAACATTCATCCTTTTTGTTTCTATGAAACAACTGCAACAAGTCTTAATGCTCCCTTCAGGCAAAGTAGCTACCTCAGTGCAATTTTGCTCTGCATGGATCAAATATGATTCAAGGGAGAGAGAGTCAATTTTGGAAATGGAATTTATCCAATTCCCAGATTTTTTTAGGACTTTATTCTTGGATATATTATTTTTAATTGATCATCAGCTCAAAAAAGTCAAGTTTTCTCACCTCCTTGGATCAATGAACAGTATCAGTCAAGTTTTCTTTAAATAAACATTTATCATTGATAACCTTCGAAATCTATACATCGAGTGTTGATCGATGATGATGTATTAATTTTTTACTAATTATAAATATAAATATTGGTCTAAATTAATCTGTTCTTGAAAGGGACGGTGAAGTCCACGGGAGACGAATTCTGCCTCGCGTTGGTGTTGTGGCCAAGCTTTTGCGTGCTGATTCATTCACTGTCCTTCATTTATTGATCGGCTTTACTTTCTCGGCCCGATGCTGACGACTCCCTTGACTACGCGGACTCTTCCAAGGAGACGCGCCCACCTCGCCTTGTTTCCGACTCGCAATCCCCCAGACTTCCGACTTCTTCAGCGGAAACTGCCTCGTTGCTCCTCCTCGGATCTCTCCCCCCTTTCCTTGGTGCTTCGCTGCTGGAACAGATGAGTCGATCGATTCGGTAAGCCAGCTTTCTTTCCGAAGAAGTTTTTTTTGGTGCGACTTGATCCTCTGGGTCTAAATTCAAGATTTTGAGCATCGAGCTTCGTTAAAAATCGTATCTTGACGTCGAAGGTAGCGGAGATTGGGAATTTAGTGAGGAACTTTCCGACTTGGCGTCGGATTCGTGGAAAAGTTGAGGTTCTGCTATTTCGGTTTGTGTTGAGAAATTAAGAGTCGCCATCGAGCTGTGCGGAATTTGATGGATAAGATGCGCTTTTTAAGATCCTGCTGTTCATGGGTAAGATATTCTCTCATCTGAGCCTGCCTTCTCTCATTTATCCACGTAATCATTCTTTCGCTGCTTTGAACGCATTAAGTTCATTCTGATTGGGCATCTGACAGTTTTTGACCTTCTTCTGTTGATATTGTTCGTTTGCTGCTCTTCCTATTATTTAGTTCTTGGCTTTGGTTTCTCTTCTTTTTTCGTTCGAGCAAATGCTTTCACTGATCTTTACGTGGATAACGAGAAAATCCTCTTCTACTTATGGAGCAGTTGTTCGAAATCCTCTTCTACTTACAGAGCAGTTGTTCGAAGCTTTGGTTGCACAGATTGTCGTGGTTGAATGGAGGGGAGAAATTTACCTGCTTTTGCCTTCTTACTCCATTGCAATACTTCTCATTCAATTTTATGTAATCATGGATTCTTCAGGGAGGAGTGTAATTCAAAAGCTAGATCTTGAATTTTCATTTGATTATTTCTAGGAGGGACTATTCGACTCAGAATAAGTATGAAGGATGATCATAGTGTATATGAACCCAACCGTGCCAGAATTTACTAGTTAAAATTGATGTCTCAAGGGCCTACTAGCTGTGTTATGTATGTTACTTCTGGTTAACTAATTGTAATTTTGATCAACCATCTCATGTCTCGATTTGGGATAGCTACACGATAGATTCTAGAGCCAAGTACCAAAAATGTTTTCCCTTCTGCTTTCCTGTTTATTTATGGTCTTGAATTACTTTGCTATATTCATTTTGAGAAAGTTAAACATCTACTTATCGTATTCATTAAGAAACTCAATTTGGTGTGCCAGTTCGAATGTTAATGCAGTTATTCTTAATAACAATTTCTTGAATGACAAATAGTCGGAGGATTGTCTCATGAATTTACCTGATGACACTGGTCTTGCTATGCAGCTTGCAGGTCCCTCATTAACTGTCGGTAAAGGTAGAAACTCGCAAGGTCGCATCAGAGTTAGTTATGGGTTTAGCCTACTAAAAGGAGCAGCAGCTCATCCTATCGAGGATTATCATGTAGCCAAATTCATCCATATCAGAGGTCAGGAACTTGGTCTATTTGCTGTCTTTGACGGCCATTTAGGCGATAGTGTCCCGGCATACTTGGAGAAGCATTTGTTTGCCAATATTATAAATGAGGTAATACTCAGCTTTTTTGTATGGATGGAGTAAAAAATTCTTGGATGTTGAGATGCTCATGGAATAATGTTAAATGTGTTATTTCTTAACAGGAAGAGTTTTGGACACATCCTGATATTGCCATCAGAAGGGCCTATGAAAAGACTGATAATGAGATACTTTCTCAGAGTCGTGATTTGGGGCGAGGTGGATCCACTGCTGTTACGGCAGTCCTAGTCAACGGCACCAAATTGTGGATAGCTAATATTGGCGACTCAAGAGCTGTTCTTGCAAAATCTGGAGAGATTATACAAATGTCAACAGATCATGAACCAGATTCTGAACGTGAAAGAATTGAAACGAGGGGTGGCTTTGTTTCTAACATGCCAGGTTAGTCAGACGTATTGCATCAAGGACTTGTTTCAGTTATATTTAATGAATTGTAAAGTTTAAGTAGCCTGTCAGTCATTACCCTCCTTTTTCTTGCAAAAAGAGAAAATCTAGAGTAGCACTGTCTCTGTCTGAGCTTAATTTTTCCTCCTTTATTAATGTTTTTACCAGTAGCCTGCCAGTCATTTCCAGTTTATCCTGCTTTATCCTTTTTCAATCCTCTCTACTTCACTGTTCTCATGTGTGTGTTGTTTCACCGGAACTCGTAGTCCTCTTTAAGAAGTTTATATCAATTTAATGATGCTGCTAGGACATGGTACATCCTTCAGAATTCAAATTACCCCTAAAACAGGTATTGCCTTGTGATTTCCAATTGTCTCCAGAATCAGTCATTTTACCTTTGCACCTATGCAAATATTCTCAAACTTCATAGTTTTCTTATTTTCAGCAAGAAAACTATACATAGTTATACCAGCAAGTACATTAAAAGAAAACAATCTTCTGTCTTTGTATATAGAGTCCAATAACCCAATAATTGGAAGCCTTCATATTAGGATTCAAATAAGTAAACCAGCTACACCTGCAGGGACTAGCTGGACTGCTGATCTACAAATGCACTTTCCATGGAGCTTCTCTTTGAATGCGTGTGTTTTTCTTTTACCTTTCTTTTTGTAAAAAATATTGAACGCATATGTCGACCTAAACCCTTATTGGAAAAGAAATTTGCACCACATCATGGTCTTTAAATAGTCTTAGATCCCTTTCTTCCTTTACATTAAATTCTAATTGAACCCATGTGAAGCACATTATCTCGTTACATATGTAATTGGCATTAACAACTAAAGATAATTTGTCAGTTTTTAAAGGATAGTCGAGGTCAACCCACATAACAAACAATTTGAACTTTTTTAAGTGAAACAAACAATTTGAACTGCCAATACTCTCACACTAACTGAATAAAAGGAGTGAGTTGATACATTCATACAATTGATTCGTATATGAAGTTTGATAATGCACTTGCTTTGATTCCAGATTCGTGTGGAATAGATGGATCTAGAGAGTCAGATATGAAGATAGAATGAGTATACTTTCCAATGAATACTTTATAGTGGTATCCCAAACTACTTTCCAGAAGAAACACTGACCATTTTGCTTATATCTCACTGTACTTATTGTACAATGAAAACATATTAATGAGTCTTTCAATGTATCTCTAAAACACCTGTATATTCTTGCTTGTATGCATCAGAGAAGCATGCCAGGTGTCTTGCTGACAAATTTCAAAAGCTTGTCATCTTCCCATAGACTAAAATGCTGAGCAGATGATTCTTTAATGCAATTTCCCATTGACTTCTCTACATATATATATGCTCTTTAATTCTATGGAACATGTTTAATAAACCTGAAAGCTTTCTTTTTAATGAGCTTAGTACTAATGGGTTTCTAGGAGATGTCGCAAGAGTTAACGGTCAACTAGCTGTTTCACGGGCTTTTGGAGACAAGAACCTCAAAACACTTCTAAGTTCAGATCCTGATATACAAGTTGAAGATACAAGCTCCGAAACAGAGCTGCTCATTCTTGCAAGTGATGGCCTTTGGAAGGTGTTGTTTATCACAGTCCATGCATCTTCTAATCATTTAAGTTTAACACACGAGAAATTTGAATTATTGTATATTTTTACCAGGTTATGAGCAATGAGGAAGCTGTCAATCTTGCAAGAAAAATCAAGAATCCATTAGCAGCAGCTAAACAGCTGACACTGGAAGCCTTCAACAGAGATAGTAAAGATGACATATCATGCATTGTTGTTCGATTCAAGGGATAGGATTTAATCAGACATCTCATGAGATAGATGATCATCAATATTTTCCTTATGTTAAATATGCTTATATGACTATGGCATAAACCTCCATGCAAACCATGATTTGTTCCTTGAAGCTGCATTGAATAACTCACTCATGCACAAGTGAAGTTCTATACCCTCATGACATCTGTTGTAATTGCTTTGTCATTTTGTAAGTTAATTTTTGTTTATTTCTTTTCTGTATAAATCCAGCATGCCCTACGGGTGTCCTCTGGTGAACATCTTTCTTTTTTTTCATATGGTGATGTGAAGGTTACATGTTCTCTTGGTATTCAATCATATAGATATTGATATCATGCTTGCAAATATATTCAACTGGTGGACTTTTTCTCACTTTCTTTTCTGGTGGTGCCTGTTTGCACCTTTGCATGCGAAATTGGCCAGAAAATATATTGTCATGAACTGTAATTTGTCTTCCTTTGCCTCAATATTTTTCTGCAAGTGATAAAATCTGCAGGATCTTGCAGACCTTGAAAAGCCTTATCGTAGAACTTATGAATGCAATATAACCAAAAAATAATGATAAAAAGGCCGCATTATGTTAGATGTTTTTGCATTATCCCTGGGATTTCCAGAATTGTGGATCAATCCTGTTCTTGTCCAGTTATCCACACTGCTTGAGAATCCTCTTAAATACATCTATCAAGGAAGAAACACTATGATCTCCAACCATATAAATTTTTCATAGAAGTTAATATGTTTTGAAGTAATCAATGGAAAGTTGGTGTAAACTGCTTACTTTCTACAACAAGCTGTTATACTGCTCAACAAACAGCAATGCCTTGCATTAACTTTATGCATATTTTCTAGAATAAGGTGGTTATATCATGAAGCAGGTAGATATATTGGCAGGAATAACTTCAATATGCTTGGCCTGTGTATTTAGGTTTTCACTGCATACATAGCTATAGCATGGTTTGATTGAACTCCATCATTAGTTTGTTAAGCTTTGCTTATACAGTATATGTTATTATTAGTGAAACTATATAATAATTAAATTATATTTTGCTTTCTCTCTAGTTATCATTTGCTTTAAAAAATTTATTAAAAAACTTAAAAATTTATTATCAATGAAACTATATAATAATTTAATTATATGTTGCACTCTATGTAGTTATCATTGGCTTTAAAACAGGATTACAAAAAAAAGATCATATTTTTGAAAGAAAAAAATATTATATTAAATCATATCCAACCTGATGCACCATCTGTGCAACATTGCAGTGTTGTGTACCAACACTGGATGTCTCAACAGAGACAACAGATCAATATATTTTATAGGCATTCAGAGCAGAGTAAATTGCCATCTACACAGTCATCTTCTGGTAATCAATTTCACACAATTTATCCAAAATTATATTGAGGCCTCCCATCAACATCCACAAAGTCATAAAATATATTTCACTAGAGTACTAATGAGAACAGAACTATTCATTCACACTTGAATTTAGCCAACCATTTCATTTCAAGCAGACTGAAACAGCAGTCAGGTCCTGATTATAATGTGCCAGTTGAAATATCTTACACTAATTCTTCTGTGTTAAAAAAAAAAACTTAACAAAGAGGGTCATAATTGAGCCATTTAATGAATTCACTCCCAACAGAAGGCAGCTGCAAGAAAACAAAAACATAGAGTTCTTGTTCTACATATCTATCCTATACAACACTATATTTCACTCGATGCATTCTGTCTCAACTGCCATCACTTGTGGCATAAGCTCTTCTGCTAGCAACTGGCTCTCAGTCCCTGGGAGATGGAGCGACATAACAAGCATCGAGAATCCAAGATAACATCAAGGCGAAACGAGCCTGAAGACTGATGCTGATGAATTGGAAGCTCATGCACTCATTCTTTGCAGCTTCCCAGAAATTGCTTCTCTTGCATGGACACCCTGCTTGGATTGTTGGACACATGCATGAGCCAATCCCAAGATCTTATCAAGTTTGCATCACACATTTTCCTCATCCAAGCTTGCTGAATGTGGGCAGTAAGTCCTGGAAGAAGAAAACAAACCAATCTATAAGCAGAGAAGCTAGCAAGTGATAGATAAGTGTCTGGCTAACGCATTTTTTTCTGGGAACAGAGCCCAGGAAAGCAGACCATACTCCTGCTGTCGAGCTTCCTTGAGATCAGCATCATCTGGTGTGTCCATGATTTTCTCCACAGATATTTGATCGAGTAATGCAGGATTACACCAAACAGGTAGCAACCACAACAAATTAGGAGGGTATAATCACAGAACAGGTTTGCCAAGAGGGAGAAACTCACGTCTAAAATCATATTGCATTTAAATTAAAAAAAAAACCTGTAAGTAGTATTTCATAAACTTCAATTTCCAGGGTAACCAAAGGCAAAAGCTGACACCCTTTGATAACCTGAGGCTGATGTGGAGGAGCCACAATGCAGAATTTTATTTATTCTTTGCACAACCAATTTTTTTCAATATACATTATTTGTTAGAGCAAACAAACAATTATGCTACAATAATAAATTCTTAAAAAGAAGAAATTATGAAGTTCTAAGTTTATTGCTTTAAAGCAAACTACAGAATTGTAAATGGCTATTAATTAGTTAGTTCTTTAATTCAAAGATGCAAGTTTTCAAAAAAGAAATAAAGAAACAAAGAAATAATAATTGGCAACTAACATTGATATAAAAAGCAGTTATGGAATTCAGAGTTTGCAAGCCATTACTGGTTACACTGCACACTCATCATTGAATTCAGAATGGAAAATGTTGGAAAACCATGTAAAAACTAGATTTAGATCAGCTTTACTTATACTGTAAATTGTGGCATCCGACCACTAATTTGACGCTTCTTAAAGACCAGGTTGCACCAAAAAAAGATTAAAATATTTAAATACAAAAGGGTGGTCCATCTTAAATATCTTGTTCAAAGAGTATATTGGGAATTGTCTACAGAAGAAAAAGCAACAAAAGGATGGAAACTACTTGAGGGCATACAAGCCCTTGAGAAATGTTCCGACTTGATAGCCATGGGGGCACTTCACAAATTTTACTAGCCCAAGTGCATGAAAGAGACACATGGTGTTCACCTTCTACCACAGGTAACTGGCTATCAGTAGTTTCCTGTGACAAGTGATTTATTAAGTTATTCTTAATTGAGTACTTCGATTAGTGCAAATACATATTGTCACGGACAAATCTGTATAAGGGGTGTCCGATATAATGTTTGTGTATGCCCGTATCTTTCAATTTTGTTCATGCTTTGCATAACATGTAGAGGGCTTGCGGTAAGCTTAGCAGCCCCATTTTGGTTGGCTTTTGTGGTCATTTTAGTCTTGTAAACACAGGTTGTATTCAATCATCGCACAAAGGCAAAACTATCCAAAAACAAGCCATCCAAGTAGTCATTTTAAGGGTTTTCTAGCTCCGTTAAGTAGTGCGGAATGTCAGCCAGTACAACACCCTGAAGCTATCTAGGTGGCACATGGCTGGATGGTCCTTAGGGGTATTGTCTAAGGTTGGTTTGTTGCCTTGTCCCATAGCAATGTCATGTGGGCACTTGTGGGAACTTTTGGCTACGACAGACTATCTTAGACCCTTTGTTGCGTGACCGTTCAGAGATTATAAAGTTTATGTTTATAATTTGCATTATCTATCAAGTGTTTACTAAAATGTCTGCTTGTGGGATTTCGAGTTAAATGCTTCCTCTAACCCATCTTCTCTTTTGTAAGTTCTTACAGGACCAGAAGAGATTTCGAGAAAGCTAACATTTTGTTGACGAATACGCAACGGTGCCACACGACTTATGCAAAATTAGCTAAATCTGTGACATATGGTATCAAAGCAAGACAAGCACACTTAGAAACTCTTGGCATACAAACGTGGGGACCTAGCGGGATTGCGCTGAGGCTAGCTAGCACGCATGCCCATTTGAGGGAAATGACCGTAGGGATGTAGGAAAAGGAGTTACTCAAAGGAGCGAGCATCCGAGATTGACATTCAAATGAATGACCAAGCCTTCACGTGAGAGGCATCACAAGGACAAGGGAACTGGGAAGAATACGTAGCACACAAAGGCTGGGATAGCACTACAGCTCGATGTTGGCAATCAAACTTGATGGTACTCAAGGCAAGCGGGGCACTTGGCAAAGGATGAGACCATGCAAAGGGGGATAAGTTGCTCGGCGACTAAAAGAGTAGTGTAAAGCTCACAAAGGTGAGGGAAATTGCTAACTCGAATAATTCGATACTCGTACAAGGGCCTATATGTGAACAATGGTCTGCTCGTGGCCATCTCAAAGCGATCGCAACTCAACGCCATGAAGCATGAAAACTTTCTCTTCAACATGAGAAGGATACATCCGTAGGAGGCTGACATATGTAGTAGGTTCAGTATGTTGCTAAGTCTTAAGGGGCACAATGGAGGCTATATTGGCAAAGAGTCATAATCTAGCAAATGCATTAACGGTGGCGAAACAATGCACAATTTGTTCAAAAAGATAGAGTAGTCCATGGGGACGGTGGTCTCCGAAACTTCTAGAGGGAAGAATGTGAAGAGAAAAGTTGCTCCAACGAGACAGATATCCGGGAGGGATAGTCTCGATTCTCCAAAGAGAGACTCATATGCAACGGACTACATATGTTGAGAAGTAACGAGAGGTCCATAAAGCTCAATGGACTGAGCAAGCAACGAGAGGTCATCACATGATCTCACATGAGGTAATGTGTTGTTGGACGTAGTGTAAGATCAAGTGAGGGAGCGACCCTAGGCAACACCAAACGAAGGCACACTTAGAGACGATGTGGAGATCGAACTCAACGAAGGGCTGACCCATAAAAAGGTGGGCACGAGGGCCCCTATCAATTCAATACAAAGCGAGGAATGAAGCAACTTAGGTGGAATTTGGTGAAGTACCCAAGTCGCATGAAGGGAGTCAACATAGAAGACGAAACATGGAGCAGAGGCACGAAACTTTTCTAGGACAGAGGTCGAGGACATAAGCTCTTGCAAAGGGAAGAACGAGATCATATCATTCTATGGGTCTCTCGTTCTAATAAAGCAGACTCATCTTGTATGGTGCCAAAGTTAAAGGGAGCTTCGAGCCACATACACCTTATCTTAGAGAAGCAATTGATAGAGGGACTAAGGTGACTCAACTTATGGAGAAGTTAGGGTTATAAGGCCTTGACACGGGACAAGAGGCCACGGAAATAGGTACTCTTGAAGAATATACCACAGTGTTGTTATTCGAGTTATCGTAAAGGAAGTTGTGCGCAGCATAGATTGTGTTGGGGCAAGAGCCCAGGATCCAGACAATGGTACATCAATTTTAGCAAAGTCGGTGGACTTCGAGAGCTACCAAGCGACAGACTGTTCTAGAGTTGTGCTTCGTCTATGTATCACTCAAGAGCAAGTAGACAAAGGTCGATTGTCAAAAAAGCAAACACAATCAGAGGGAGTGGAGGCCCTACGATGTGTCGGCAGAGGCCACATATTGGAGAGATCGTAGTCCAAGTTCATCCTTCAAAGATCAAAATGTAATAGAGATGTCACCAAGAGCCAACATGGTGCAGTAGATCGTGGTGGAATAGTTCGAGGCAATACAACACATACGAGAGGAGTCCCGTAAGGGACTTGATCATATAGAGGTATACTAGGAGCTCCACTTCAATGAGTAATACGACAAAAGGGCTATGGATTCAGGGAGTGAATGCTATGATACCATAGAGGCGAGTCTTCCATGCATACATCAAATTTTACATATGATGAAAACCTCAGTTATTAGTATATGGGGGCTATGTACCACCAAGGAGGATTCCGAGTGCAAGTACCAATGAGTCTCATGGGGTGGTCTTGATCATACAGAGGTATGATCGGGGCAATTGGAGAGTTGGACTACTTCAGAGCTCAAATTCGCTTAAGGGAGCCCGACAAGTTGGAGGACGAGATCGAACGAGCAAATGTTGCTACTAAGGAAATAAAGGAGAACAGAATCGACGTGAGCCCTACAAAATGAGGGCAAAGGCCATACATGGGAGTTGCAGTCTGTCTTTCCATCGATTAAGGAGAATTACTCAGGTAACATAGAGGTGTTGAAGAAGGTAGTCAAAATGGGTAAGAAAACAATAATGAGTCTATAGGGACTTAGCTACGTAAAACCAAGCATCAGTTATAATAGAGGTGGACTTAGAGGAGTGCTACAGTGTCGCAGAGGTATCTACCAATCGTAAAGAAAAGGACGCAAATGCAAAACAATGGATAGTAGGGCCATGGGCATGGTAGCACTATTGTACCACAGAAGCGAGACTTTTATTGAGTCATCGATCATTTGTTCTCATGGAGAGAGAGTGCATGGTTATAAAAGGGGGCCAAGAAGGTGAAGATTATAGAGGCAAACTCCAAATACCGAGACAACACAGTAGGGAAGAGGCCAAGGAACTTCGTAAGACCAGTGTCAACGGGCTTTTCGTCAAAATAGCCAAAAGTGGGGGATTTTGAGTTGATACAGAAGTGCTCGACCAATGAACAAAGTAGACAGTACACGGTGTTGTACCTTTCTACTCAAAAGAGTAGGCGACGAAAATGATGAAGAAGATGATACAATCCCAAAGATAACCAAAATTATCGGAGACTTACTCCAAGTTGGGATAAAATTTTGCTCTTTTGGTTAAAACTTCTTGCATTCCAAAAGTTTAATAACAATGAGGAGGCAGATTGCAGAAACTAGCTCAATGCAATGAGTGCAAACACTTCAGGTGCTTCAAAAGTATGAGCAAAGTGCAAGTGAAGGCTAGTAACCAGCTTGATACATTAAGTACAACCCTCAAGAAGGCAAGCGAAACCAAATAATCTTTACCTTCTCAATTCTTAAGAGAATGAGCAAAACCGAGTACTACAGTTCTTTTATTTATCCAGTAGCAGAGCTCTACACATGTTCAAAGACCCTTCGAGGAGACTTAGCAGAAGACAACAGTTGTTAAATCCTCACCAATAGTGATTGATTCTACTAAGAGTAGATTGTCCACTTCATTTCCCAAAAAAATATCAAGCAAAAGTAGAAGTGATGTGAACTTACTTGGAGGCGACAATTAAGTAGAAGAGAAATTGATGAACAAATTTTCTGAAGAAAATATCTCAAAAACTTTAAAGTCT
The DNA here is from genome assembly GCA_900464855.2 of Musa schizocarpa. Classification (NCBI taxonomy): domain Eukaryota; kingdom Viridiplantae; phylum Streptophyta; class Magnoliopsida; order Zingiberales; family Musaceae; genus Musa; species Musa schizocarpa. The sequence continues at coordinate 41,056,299 of LS990919.1, forward strand.
GTGAGGCGATGGTCGTTAAAACTCCAACAAGCATTCACCCAATTCAAGCAATACAAGATGTTTAAAAGGCTGACACATAAGGAAGGTCTTTTCTTTCATTTAAGGGATCCCCAGAAATCAGAAAAAATCAAGACAACTCGACTGACCCCACACCAATCAAAGTCACTAGTGAGTTGAAACAACGTTAGCGAATCAAAGTTTGACTACTCAACAATAGTGGCGAATAGCAGCTCAAAGTCGAGGGAGATGCGTTGTAGCTAAAGCAAAATATTAAAGATTTAGCAAAGACTAGGAAATCTAGCGTCCGGGCTTCAACAAGCACGTTGAAGGAATAAGTGGGGGAGTGTCACAGACAAATCTGCACAAAGGGTGTTTGATGTAATGTTTGTGTATGTCGGTATCTTTTAGTTTTATTCATGCTTTGCACAACATGTAGAGGACTTGCAGTAGGCTTGGCAACCCCTCTTTGGTTGGCTTTTGTGGCCATTTTAGTCCTATAAATACAGGTTGTATGCAGTTATCACACAGAGGCAAAACTGCTCAAGAACAAGCTATCTAGATAGCCATTTTTGAGGTTTTCTAACTTTACAGAGTGGTGCATAGTGTCAGCCAATACAGTACCCTAAAGCTGCTCGGACGGCACATGGCTGAATAGACCTTTAGGTTATTGTCTAGGACTGGTTCGTTGTCTTGTTCTGTAATAATATCATATGGGCACTTGTAGGAACTATTGGCCATGGCAAACCACCTTAAATCATTTATCGTGTAACTGTTCAAAGCTTGTTAAGTCTATATTTGTCATTTGCATTGCCTATTAAGTGCTTATTGAAACATCTATTTATGGAATACTAAGTTAAATGTTTCCTCTAACTCATCTTCTCTTTTGTAGGTCCTTATAGGACCATGAGAGATTTCGGAGAGGCTGACCTTTTACGAACGAACAAGCAAAGGTACTGCAAAATTTTAACAAAACCAACTAAGTTCGTGACGTTACAGTGATACACTAGTACAATTATTGAATCGTCCACATGCCCCATCATGATGATCCAAGAAAACCAAACTTCACTGTGTAACACTGCTAGTCAATTTGAAGTCGACAAATATACAACTTCATGATGCTCATTTTACATGATCTAGCAAGTTCGACAATTTAAAACAATAAGAGTCTTAAATTCACACTTTCCAGGTCACAAGCACAAAAAAATGCCACAATAATCAGGACATAATTCAACACAAAAGCAAACACAAATTGGAATGTTCACTACATCCAAATGGTACACATGACATGGAGTAAAATACATGAATGAGCACAAATTGTTCAAAGTCAAGAGTTAATACCTTCATTGCTCCAGGAACAGCACCTGATCAAAGTTTTCTAGGCACTGTCTCTTACAACTTTGCAATTCCAATTCCCCTGAGTTGGCCTTGTTATCATTTGACCGAAACTAATTTTATTAAGAACATTTGTTTTTCACTATACTCAATTAGCCCAAACTTCTTTGTTTAGGAAACCCCCTCACCAGATTCTGATTCTGTCAAAGCATAATGTTGCAATTTGTCGTTGAACAACACCTGTGGATCCTTCTCAATCAGAGTCCCATCCTCCCTGTAAGCATCCTTTAGAAACACAGCCCAATTCATCTCGGTGCCTGCAAGATAAAATGCTCGAGGTTGCTTCAATAGCATCGGGTAAGTATGCTTCGTGAGGTTGAATTCCTCCTTGAACTCCACAATGTGATGAATCCACGCCCTCTTCTCCAAAGTCAGGCTCAAAAATTCATGGATCACACCGACCCGATACTTCTCCGCTTCCACTGTCCACGGCTGCAGGCCTGAACAATCTGAATAAGGCGACACCAAGGGTAGTGTAGTCAGAGAATTCAGCCTCCTCTCGTCGTCCTCCTGCAAAGGTAACGCCTTTCCGTGGCGGATGGGGAACTTGAATGTTCGACGGACCCGGGCTTCATCAGGGACGAAGTCCCTCTCGAGGGCACTGACCGCGAGGGCTGGATCCCATTCAACGAGCTCGAGCACATGGCAACCGTCTTTAGGATCCACGGCGACTCGGAAGTAGTCGGGGTACTTATGGACGCGATCACGGAAGTCATCAGGGAGGCCGAAGAGGAGGCGGCAGTGGTGGAGCTTGGCGAGGGGGACGCGGCGTCCGGCGGACATCATGAGGAGTTTGCGGACGGTGGTAACCCGGGTAGACTCCATGGCGTCCATGAGTACGAGCTCCTCGGCGATGAGGGAATCCATGAGCGGGGTGAAGGCGAGGAGAGGTTTGGAGTCCGGCGGGAGGCGGGGAAGGTGGAGAAGGAGCGGGTGGCGTGCAGCGAAGCGGGAGACCTTGCGACCACGAGGAAAACCTAGCTCTCGGTGGAGCTTGCCGGCGTCAGCGAGGGGGATGCAGTGGCCGGGTAGGCGAGAGAGATAGCACTTAGTGCGGGAGATGAAGCGAAGGGCGGCGTCGAGGCGAACGACCGCTTCGAAGTCGGGAAGGCAGCGGCCGGCATCCCTCTGGATGGGAGCGACGCGAGGGCTCTGGAGCTTCTTGCGAAGCTTCTTCCGGCGCCGGCAGTTGAGGAAGGGGAGGGCCGAGGCGGCGGTAGCGGGGGCGGCTCCATCGGGGAGGGAGGAGGAGGTGGAGAGAGCAGAAGTAAAGAGATGGTGTCGGGGGAGGAGAAGGGCGGGCAGCCGCTTGGCGGCGGAGAAGAGCTGCGCCATCGCCGCCGCCTCGCCTTCGGGTTCGGGTCTCGGAGGAGTCCGTCACGGTTCTGTATACGTCACCACCTGTATACTTGTAGTGGTCGCAAGCAGCTGCGATGCACAACGGAATATTATTTTCGTTAATACAACTTAATATTTGATCATATATTTTGTCGGATTTTATTTGTTATAGATATTTCAAATTCTTTAAGGAGTGGAAGTCAAGAGTAGCCCACGATATAATTTTTGCAGCTATTATTTTGTTGAAATGTTAAGTTTTCACTCTCTTTTTTTTTATTTTTTTCTCTCATAGTATCTTTATTTTCTAAAAGATGAGATTACTTTATAACTTCTACTCCTTTGAGATTACTCTCTCTCTCTCTCTCTCTCTCTCTCTCTATCTTTATTTTCTAAATGATGAGATTACTTCTATGATTCTCTCACAGTGGACAGCCTTCATCTCTCGTCTTCTTTTGCCCTCTTTGTCGTTTCGATCCTTATCCTCGTCGTTACTATGCCTCACACCTTTGATCACAGTATTTACTTTGATAGGTCGGAGGAGAAAGAGGAAACCTCATCATGCTCACCTCTTTTTCTTTTATCCAGGTCGTTGACAAGGATAATGAGATAGAGGTAAAGCTTTTAGCTATTCACTGATGTCTTGACAAAAATAACACGAAGGGATCAAGGCGATAGCCTACGAGGCAAAGGATGAGGGTAATATTATTTTTTATAAAAATAAAAAAAAAGTGCTACGTGTGAATAAATAAAAAATAAACATTCTACGAGTAAAAGTAAAAAATCTTTAAGCTTTCTTTTGAAAATTTACCCTTAATATATTAAAGTCAATTATTGGGAAAACATAAAATGAGTATTTTAAACAAACCTTTTAAGTATCATTTCTCAAAAAAAGAACCAAATGTCTTATGATTCATCAAGAACTATTCAAACCTTTGTATAAATTACTTTATAAAACCTCAAAAGTTAGTAAAAACTCAAAATAATTGAAGCTCAATTACAACATTTTTTAACATAATTAAATATTTTAAGTATTGAGATCAACAAAAAAGATAAAAATGATTAGAGGTAGTTTATTATGTTTTCCCTTTTTTAGCACCAAAAGAAATAAAAAGGACTTGCTTAATGATTTCAGCCAAATCTCTATTTTTAGAGTTTTTTAACAAAACCAGACACCAAACAAATGTACATAATATTTTAACCATCACTAAGTTGGGGATGCACATAAACTCAAATAAGATGATATATATGACATAATATTTTTTTCTTTTTTGCCTATGCTGGCTAAATGACAGAAATCCAATTGAAAGGATTAAGAAACAATAGTTGGATGAATGCAATCACATCAGTCTCTTTTCATCAATCACAGGTTTGACTACTGAAGCTAATCAGAGAATTGAAAGATATTGAAACAATAAAAAATGTCAATATGGTTTTTCTTTTGCTCTTTCTCTTTCTCAAAGCTATAACCATTCAATAGTCACATAGATGAGATCTACAGGTAGAAAGAAAAAAAAAAAAAAAAAAAGTGCTGCTTAATGAAATATTAAATGAGAGAAAGAATTAGAATTGTTGCTGAATCATATATACTGCAGCATCATTCCTGAACCAGTTTGTTTCTTCCAACACAATGTCTGGCTTCATCTTCTTTATCTTTATAAGGAACATGGTGAACTCGGCTTATGCCTTCTGATGCAGATTTATAATGTAACCACATAGCCAATGGAACCTTGTGGTTCCGCAGGAATAGCATTTGCTGAAAATTCTTTGCCTCACCACGCTTTCTATTCTTTCTTCTGATTCCACCTACCATGATGACATTTTACGGAAAACATTATCGACAAATAACAAATGTTTTATCCTCTGCAAAACTGCTGTAGTTGTGTGAGCTACTGTTGTTTCCTGAAATACGGCTTCTGACAAACTAGGAGCTTCTCGTCGCTGCTTCTGTCAAGCTCGATCAGGCGGGCATCCCATCTCAGTTGTGTGGTCATGGATCTAGCAGTTTCGATGAGAAGCGCTGTGTCACGAATTATCACCCAACCCTGCATTGTGCCAGCAATAGTATCAGATTTAGTACAAGTTTAATGATTATAATCAAAACTTACGAATAGCTTACAACTGAACCAACTGGAGCTAGACATGGAGAAAGTTTCTGAGAAGGCACTTTGTTATAATACAGAATCGATTATCATTGGGTCATTACAACATCTCAGAACAAATGATTTTTGAGAGCATGTTTAAGTTTTCCTTCTCTAAAATTAGAAGAGTTACACTATACAGCATTCTTATGAGCTCCCAAAATTGAACCATTCCATAATCAACAAACAACGTAAACAATATAAAGACACTAGCTGTGCATTATGAGATGTTTTTCCCATCCTCTCTGATCCATCATTTACCAACATAAAAAAATTTTATCACTGATACCTTGTTATTCTTGAAAAATCTCAAAATCATGATATGCTATTACTTTTCCCCACATCAGATGACCATGACAAAAGATCTTGGATACCTGTATGGAATGGAAGAATATGGCATAGCCCACGTCATGTATCATCAAGAGCTACTGGAGAGAAGCAGCATTGGGATTGCTAACAAAGTCAATCTAGGTGTTTATGATTAAAGTTTGACTTGGTGTGACCATATACCGATGACAGTGTCAGAGATGGATGCTAGGCTATGAGAATGCTAGGGTTTAATGAGGAATGAGAAGTATCTGAAGACTAGCATGTCACACGTGCTTTGTCTCATGATTATACAAAAAATTAATATCGATTTCAGATGTCAGTTCTTATAAATTGGAATTTGGCCTAAAATCATAGCCACACTGGTATAGGCAGGCCAGAGGCTTGTATATGTCAAGCTGCTGACAACCATCAAAGTCCAACATAAAATCCTAGCGAAGGAAAATAAGCAGAAGAGTTGTCCTGTTTGTCTAAAAGATAGTCAGCAGAAAGGTTTAACTTGGTGTTTAAAATATTAGATTATTCTAATACAAAGTACAATTACAATTGGAAATTGATAGGGGTAAAAATGGCAACGCGCCACGTCAGCACGCCAGGTAGACACACTGCCCGAGGAGGCAAGCACTGATGCAGACTCGACATTTGCCGACGTCACCAGCCCTCAGCCAACCACTTCAGCTTTGACCTCGTGCGCTCGGTCGAGGCACAGGAGCACACCGACCGAGGCTCGCCATACCCTGCAGCCGCTCGGCCTCCCATGCAGCCCCAGTGGCAATGTCAGACGCCACCGAAGGTACAGTCCTGCCCTGCAAACGGGCACATCAGGTAACACCCGAACTCGTCTATAAATACCCCCAAGTCCCAAACAAAAGAGAGGACAGACACTAGAAAGGACTTCCTCTTCTCTTCCTCCGAAACCCCCTCCACATCTTTCTCTAACTTGATCGTCGGAGGGGTCGGGTCGAGCACCCCGACCCGATCTGTGTGCAGGTGCGAAGACGGTGTCGCCTCTTCCCGGAGCTTCCCCCTGACCCGAACCGCCGATCTGCCGACCCGAGCCGACCCGAGCCGCCGACCTGCCGACCCGAACGACCGATCCCGAACCACGGCGCCGACCGCAGAGAGATCCCGAGGGACGTCGCCTGAGATCCACGACATCTGGACCCCAGAACCAGCCGCGTCGGCCCCAAGGCCACGGCTTAAAAAGTTACTTACCGTAACAGAAATTGCCTTGAGAAAATAGCAAAACATTTTACAAGAGTAACAAGAAAAAAAAACAACAGCACAAACAGAATACTGGCAAACTGGCATACAATGTAACAACTAAATGATTATTTGAAAATAACATAACCACCACTAGGATACAACAAGGAGAAATGAGACAACCTGCTATGATGAATAGTTGAATCCATGTATTTTAGTAATGCTTTTCTTAACAATGCAGAGATTGTCAAGATAAATTAACTTGTTATTTGAAACAAAATGGTCATTTCACATGATTACAGAAGTTTGCAACCACTAATAAGTAACTCATTTTCTTAAAAATATGTCCTTCGACCAATTCATCACTTGAACTAAAAGGTCCATAAAGAAGAATATGCAGCAAATCTAGAATAAAGTTAGCAGGTCTGATACAAAAACGGTAATAAATTAATCTATTTTCTGACTTTAACTTCACTGAGGATAATGAAACTTCTTGTTCAGTTATGTCCTTGATTTCCAACATTCTAGTGAAAGGACAAATTGCAGTGGTTAAACATGATACCATGATTAATCCCGGACTCATACACCTCCAAGAATGCTAGTAAAACAATTACCATGGATGAGGAAGTGAGGAAGTCAATTAGTGAATAACTTTTACGTCCTGCCACAAACTTGGGGTTGTTGGCATTAGCTATGTTGTGAGGTGTTTCTTTATTTAAATAGAATCAAGGTACCTATGACTCATCAATGAAAAAAAACTTTTATCTTTCCCCATCCAATCCACAAAGAGTTAGAGATTGCTGATATTTGAGAATAGAAATCCACAATACAAATTTTCTTATCAATCAAACCAAAGGTTGCCCCAAACTTGAAAGACACCCACAAAGACCATAGGCATTAATAATGTCACAGTATGTTAATTGAATTTCTGGAATTTGGGAAAAAATTCGGAGAAAATATTCTATCCTGAAAATGTCACAATCTGGGTATCAATATCTTTTAGCATATAAAAGGTGCACAAAAAAATAAGATGTTTTGTACCTCAGGTCGTAGAATGCGATCAATCTCTAAGAATATGTCAAGCATGGAGCATCTTTGCTTTTGATGAGTCCCGAGAGATAGCAATCCTTCAGCATGGACCATATCATAGGTCCTTGGATATATTGGAAATGCTTCACACCTTATCAAATATCGGATTCTTAATTAGATAACTAAAGCTCTTGAAAAGATACAGCAAGTGAACAGCTATGCTAGAGATTGAATTATGAATATACCAGGGGTAACCAACTACAATTCCAATGATCAGCATGGTAAAATAGACAGAACATAAGTTATACTAAGTATAGAACCCCATGTTTAGGATGCAGCCTTATGATGCCCAAGCCACGAGGCTTAACTATGCAGGATCAACCACAAGAGTGATTGCTAAAAAGGAAAGGGAGTTAGAGAAGCAGTCAGGTGAGAGTGATTAATATTTAATATTAATACAATTACTGGAACATAAAGAAATTAACAGGTCTAAATTTCCGGCTAAGAGATATATGGAAACACATACTGAACAATTTTGATTATTAAGGAACATTAAGAGGTCTTGAATTCTACAATGATGGAACACGAATCAATCTTGATTTTCTTACAATGAACAAGATGGCAAAAAGTGCACTATCGGATGATATAAATGAAATCTAACATAATAGAACTGTGTTTTGCCCTAAAATATTTTGTAATTTAAAACCTCATCATTAGATCTAGAGGAAATAAAAATGCTTTTGTGGCATATTTGCATCAATACATGCAGATATCAGTCAAGATGTATGGGTGAGGCAGCAACAAATGTAAAAGGGGATATCAGTGGGCGTACACATACCAATCATGTCGAACACCAACAAAGCCCCTGTCAAAAATCACAGGAAGATAATTGGGGCTATTTGTGGGCACCACATTCATCACCCACACAGATTTCCCAGCATCCAATAAAGCAGCATTAAAACCACCAAAATGAGCATTCATGTCAAGGACATTTCTTAGCATGTTAAAAGGTGGAGAGGGGTCCTCATCACCAGGTCTCTTTGGATGATCTGAGAATATAAGTGGTGAAAGAAGTGACCAATAATTATGAACCACTGACTTCCAACTAGCAGCATCCTCGGCAAAGTCCTCAGGATGTACACCTGGTAAGAAACTGTGTTAGAGAAATATTTGAAAATGGATGATGAGATGATAACGATATTGTTACAGCAATCTTGTATACACACACGCAATTTGTGCATGCACGAGTTGCATGCACGCGAGGATCACGGATACATTCATTCACTAGCTGGATTTTGTATTTACCATATATACCAAGTTCAGTTGAATTCAAGGCAATTCGAGAGGGCCAAGGTGTACGGCTCTCGATGGAAATCCATCGCTGACTCCCCATCCCTGATATGCAGGGATTTAGTGGTTGGTAATATGGAGATTCAACATCATGGCTTCTATCACAAACTGCAGGGCCCGCCTTCCTGTAAAAAAGTAAAAGTTGTTTAATGCATATAATTGGGATAATAAAATATATTGCTGTATAAAGGATCACAGTTAGCTTGTCCCTGTGGGATCATAATATGGGAGATATAACAAGAAAGGATATGAACTAGGGTTTGATACCGAGAAGTGTAACATTTCTTTTTGCTTGTCTTCTTCCATACAATTGTTTCATCTTGTTGTGACAAAATGTCCCAGCAAAGATTTTCGGCAAAATCATGAATCATTGACCACTTCTTTTGATTTTCTTTATCACGCAAAGATCTGTGAGTATTCATTTGTGAAGTCCAGACAAAATAACCTCCAGGTCTTAGAAGTCTATCAACTTCAAGTAAGAAAATACCATCTGCCATGATATCAGAATTTTAGTATCCAAAATCCATTACCTAAAGAAAAGCTTAATGAACTTCTGAAGATATAAGAACAACTGATTTCCTACTACTTTTCATTTCAACACCAAAAAAACATTAATATTTTTTGATACCTTAGAAATATAAACTTTAGTTGATAGTTTAGCTTAGATTTAGCATATGATTATATCAACTTACTAAGATATGCTCAAGAGAAACTACTTAAATGAACAAGGAGAATATGAAAATCACATATAAATTAGAAAATAAGTGTATTATTTTCACATCCCAGCCAAAGAAAGCATATATACTGTTATATTAAAGAGTATGAGATACGAATGTCATAAATTTCTATGCGACACACATCTAAAAGTAACTAACAAGCTGCAACTTGACTTCAATTAGACTGAAATCTATGGACTTTTGAAGGGTAGTTACCAGTTCCCTCAAGCTTAAATGTGTCAAATTTTAGCATTCAACCTTAGGGTTCCAGATAATGGTGCAATCCAATTGTTTTTTTGGTTACTTGCAATTTACATAGGTCCTACATTCCTCCTTGTTCATGATATAATTGTTGTACCTTCTCTTACCACTTAGCTAATACATCAACCTTCTTGAGAATTGTATAAAATTGTATAATATGTCCTACAATCCCAATGTTTGTAAAGTTCCTTATTCATAAAGATCTGTTCTTGGATCCAGCACTAGTGAAACATGTCAGCATTCTCATCATTTTTGCCATGCTTATAGCTATCAGGAAAAAAAATGAAGAGGAAATTCTTTTTGGTAATGATCATGCCTAGTCCTCAAAAACCAAGAAACTCAACTTGACCTAGTCCTCAATGAATCCAGGACTCAGTCTTGGAAATTGGAGAAGCTGATATATAAATTTCTATAAGGTTCTTGTAAAGAAATTATGAAATACTATTACTCAAGCCATTATAATTTCCTAAGCTATCATGTACAATAAATAACTCATATCTTTGGTGCTTTAAAATTTTGAATATTGATCCCACACCGGTGCCTGGCCAGACTGGTGTGGTTCTTGCATGTACCAGTATGGATTCGGTAAAGATCAGAGTATCAACACATGATATACTGCCATACCAATCGGTGTCAAGAAGAGGGGAGGAGGAAGAAGAGAAGGAGAAGGAGAAGAGGATAAGTATCAAAAGGGCAGCAGTGGCAGCAAGCAGGAGGCAGTGCGAGCAGTGGGCGGCACGAGAGGCGGTGACAAGCAAGGATTGGACAATAGGACGAGAGAGAGAGAGAGAGAGAGAGAGCTGTTTTACTACAGCAATAACTGCCGAGGTCAAACTTTTTAGGTTTTAAATTAAAAAATGATAATCATCAAATCTGAAAGGAAAAGGAATATATGCTACTTCTGAAAATAATGTTTGGTATAGGATTATTTGGACGAGATTTTGAACCATGCTTTGGTGAACAAATCACATCACACAATAATAACATTTACAAAATAAATCTCTATTTTGTAAGTTATTGTAATCTTTAACGAACTATGATTATCATGATTAACACTATTGCCATATGACTAATTATGTGAGTTTGATAGGCCACAGACCACTAGGAGGAAGGATACAAATAATAGAAGGTGGATGATGGAAGAATTTCATATTAACAATGTAAAAAATATCAGTTTGTCAAGCTTAAACAATGAAAAGAATAGAAGATGAACAGTGGCAGAGGGAAGTGTGCCAAGGACGGTCAGCACCAGGGTGGGACAACAATAAGGCCAATATAACTTAACATCATAATCACAGAGTGGGATGTCATCAAGTTGGTTTAGCGGATCACAAGATGAGACAATGAAAAGAATAGAAGATGAACAGTGGTAGAGGGAAGTGTGCTAAGTACGGCCAGCACCAGGGTAGGACAACAATAAGGCCAATATAACTTAAAAGCATAATCACAGAGTGGGATGTCATCAAGTTGGTTTAGCGGATCACAAGATGAGCGGCTATGGATGTGAGAACGAGGAAGCAGAAAAACAAGTGAATATATGCAATTTTTACCAGCAAGAAACCTTTTTTTTTTGTCCATCGACCACTCCAGATAATAAAATTCATGCACCTACCTTCATTATCTGTTTAACAATGAAGACATTAAGTTCTTATACCAAAAGTTTATGGAAACATGATCAAAATTGTACAGAAGATGCAGCATTATCCTATTTATGTAGCATAGAAAATCTTCATCCTTATAAATTGTTCTCAGATTATCAGAATGGAAGTTTAGTTCTTATAATGTCCTTTTCAAACATATTTGTGTTAAATGAGCTGATAATGCCACACCTGCTTAAATGTTGTTGTCATGTTCTGTTTGATAAATGGTTTATTATGATACAGTAGTTTGTTTGAAAAGGACTGCTTCAAGCTGACTCCCGTAAACTTTTAGAGAAAAAGAAAGGAAAAAAAATACATATGAGGTTACCAGTAATTCTTAAGTAGGCAAATATTACTAACCGTTTTTCTCCCACTCAATCCCACATCTTGCACAGTGCAACATATCAAAGGAAAGGTATGGATATGGCAACTGTCTTGATGAAAAAGAACCAATCATAGCAGGAATGCCTCTCTCAAGGGTGAGTTGAACTTGACTACCTGATGCCTCATAATTTGCAATGCACATGGTCAATAACTGCTTTGAGAAGAGATGTGCTCCAAAACTACCAAAACCACAGCCTATATCTAGGACAGTTCTTACCTGGAACAATTCAGTCAAAACTAATATGTAATTAATACTTAAATGGATAGTTATAGCAAGAAGACCAAATGCTACATAACCACAATAAACAAGAAAAATTTAGTATCAGAACACTAAATTAAATATCAAAACAGGGTGAGGGTTGAAGACAAATGTCATTCAACTAATGCAGGTTATTCTGAGCTGATTTATCTCAAATTTAAGCTAGAAGTTATTAACGGAGGAATCTGGAAAAAAAAAAGTGCACTTTCTTTTAATGAAAACAATGACAAGAAAGAGAGAATCTAATGAATATTGTAAATTATGACTGTAAATTTACCCTTCAGATAGTCGCACTTGTACAAAATCATAATTTGATAACTACAGAGGACATAATAAAGATACAGAATGGTAAAGGAGTTAGCACCACTTCGAAAATGTTAAAGCTATGATAGCCTAAAGTCTCTTAAAATTTGACTTCAAAACCCATGGAGAAATATATAACTTGAAGAGAGATACAATTGTCCTTGGAAAGAAAGAATCCTCTGCATAATGTTGAAAGTTGGAAAGAAAGTATCATATGTATGAAACTCTATGATCTTTTGGAAAAGCAATTAACTTCGTCTTATCTCGGGAGTATTTAACATTTTGTATCTGAACTGGGATGAATAGTAACTAATAGCTAAAATGACCTTAACAGCACAATAATCAAGTAACATAATAGTCAGCTGTTACGAAGTGTAAAATTGCACTGACCCCAGCCTCAATGAAATTAGATTCATTTGGCAATCCAATCATCTCTGCTATCTGATGTGTATAATCTTCTACACCATCAACCATGAAGGAGTCGGATCGGAAAGAGATATGATCTTCCTCCACCATCATCCTAGCAATAAACAGATAATTAGTCACACGTATTAAATGGAATGTAGTGATAATTAAGACAAATTATGGAAAATACAATAATAATAATAGCCATCCTACCTCTTAGTTAAGCTCCCAGAGGAGAACTCCTGTCCTGTGATCTTGACATTCGCCTTCCATATGAAGTCCCTCCCGCTTGGCCACCTCAGTGGAATTCTATAGTTCGTCGGAGGAAGAATCAAACAACCCTTCTCAGAATCGCGTATGCATTTTCTTTCATGCTTAGTCGGAACCACCGAATCTACCAAATCAAAACTCTCCGAGACATTGTAATAACAAGGGACAAAATTCTCATACTCAGGCGGGCAAAATTCCAACTCATTCGGCCGTGCGATTCCTAGCGACAGCTCCCCGATCTCTGCGAGATCGGCAACGACCTGTTCCTGGAGCTGTCGATAGCCATGATAGACGTTGCCTCGAGCGGAGGTGGAGATAGAGATAGCCCAATAGAGCGAACCGAAGAGTGCAAGGACGATAATGGCAACTAGACCCAGCTTGAGGAGGGCAAAAATAAGGATTTGCCGGCTTCGATTTGTTCCGGCGGGGCTTCCCGCCTCATGGTCGTGCCCATTCTCCGCAAAATCCTTCGCCTGGTAGCTCGAATCAAAAGGGTCACGGCATGCGCCACCGCTGCCCCTTCCGCCGCCAGAAAAACCACGGTAGAGTGGCCTCGACATTGCTCTCTTCCCTTCAGCAAAATCAAGATTTCGCCAGAAGATATACTTACACAGATCCAGAAAATGCCATTCCCTTCCACCTAGGAGCAGAACAATGTGCATGTGACTGAGGATTGCGAGGAGAGGAGAATACAGAACGAAGAGATTAGCCGGCCATGCATCAAAAAACCGACATTGATAGGCACGGAATAATACAGCAACAAAGATGGAATAGGAAACAGAGCTTTCATAAAGGGTGATTCCCCTACCTCACTTCGAGTTCAGAAAAGTACGCAAGATCGCATCTTGGCTCCTATTTTCTATTGTTCGATGACGCCCATCGGTGGATCGGAGATAACGGGAAAACAACGCCACAGGCAGAAAACAATTCAAGGAGGCAACTTTACCGCAGGAGCTGTCGCGAAAACGAGAGGGAGTGCCGAAAAATCCAAGCTTCCTCGGAACGAAGATCTCAGAGGCTCTGCCTCCACGCGCATTTCACCGTCATCGTAGAATCTCTTGCTTCTTCCATATTGGCCTCTTTCTTCCTCCTCTCCGTCAAACAAATGGCGAGAACAGCGTGGAAAGGGACAGAAAGATCACTCCGCGTTCGTTCTCCCTCGCTCAATCACTGCTGCACTCGTCTCTCTCTCTCTCTCTCTCTCTCTCTCTCTCTCTCTCTGTCACGGGCCTCTCCCGTCGGCCAATGAGATCCGCGCACTAATATAATGACGAGAACATAATAATAATAATAATAATAATAATAGAAGAAGAAATATATATATGTATATATATATATATGTATATATAGCTCATTTTGTGATCTTACTCGAAAGAATAAGAGAGTGTAGGAATTATATGAGCAAAATTACTTTAAAGAAACATTTGCAGCAATTTAGATGAAGAATTTACTCGAAATGAAAATAATTATATTGGCTTGAAGGGTGTTTGTTGAGGTGTAATCATAAAGCTAATAAAGTGGATGATCGGATAGGGTCAGTAAGTGGCACCCCACCCTCTCCCTCTCCTCCTCCTCCTCCTCCTTCTCATTGTAGATGATGAGATTGGTTACTGTGGCCGCGAGTTCGGGCGGATTTGTGGCATGAAAGATTGCACACTTGAATGCATTGGATTTCTTCTCGATCTCGATGGTAGTATTCATCAACGACAAACATCTATCTTACCCCACTGCAAATGAAACAAACAAAATTAGTTTATTCTCTCTAAAAGGATCTACATTGATAGGATTGATGTGGATGAACATTGGAAATGAAGTCTCACATTTGAATTTTAATGGTGATAGTGATATCAACATAAAATGATTTAATAAAATTTGGATGAGTTTTTTTAGCATGGTAACAAGATTTTTAGTTTCCAACATACATATCGATATATCTGTACATTTGTATCTTAGAAAGATTAAAAAATATATATATTTTTTACTACTTGTATTATATATAAAACATGATTTATAATTATTAAAAACTATTGTTAAAATGATTTAACAAATTTTGGTTAATTTTTTTTAGCATGATAATAAGATTTTTAATTTCAGACATCAAAATAATTTTGACATATCATACAACTTGATTTATTGCTGCTTGTATTATATGTATAACTTGATTTTATAATGATTCCCAATCAGGAGCCAAAGTCAGGTAAATATGTACTATTTCAGTAAAAGGAGTAAAAAAACAAAAAAAGATAAAACAAAGTTGCATTGAACAAATGACATGATGGCTCAAATACAATTCACAAAGTGCTTATTGTAAAGTTGGCAGTGACAATTATGAAAGGAGATGTGCTGTCACAATGCCAAGAGAATGATAGTGATTCAATTCAGGGAGGACTCTTTTATGGTTTTTTCTTTGCTAGAGCTTCTTGAGCTTAGCCAAAGTTTGTCTGCCTTGCCTCATCAATGCCTCATTCTAGATATGTTCCATACCTCATTGCTAAAGCTGAAGGAGATCATTCAAAACTAGCACACCTAGTGACAGCAATTAATAACTCCTTCACAATAGAGGTGTCAATGGACAGCTACATGAACCCTACACTCTTTGCATGATAGGGTGTTTTGGTTTTGGGGTGTCGATGGGGACACTGCCTTGAGAAGATCTCAAAAATTAAGACTTCATGACCCTTGCAAGCTTTATAGCCTTTCACAGTTGATTCCAATGTATGAAAAGAAAAAAGAAAAAAAGAAGGATATTAATGCCATCAAATAAATAAAATAAATGAATAGACTTACTAAATTTTCACCTAATGACATGATGGCCCAAGTAAAAAAATTACCATATCATTTCATTTCATGTTGGATTCATAAATGCCATGGTATGGTTTTTTTTTAAAGAAAATTTAATTATAAGAAAATATTTTAAATTAATTTTCATCCACAAATAATGTATCCTTAACAAAATATAATTATAAGTATAACATAAACACACTTCACATTATTACATGACATGAGTGTGACTAAGAGAGTTTTAATTTTGTTTGGTTCTTTCCTTCTTTTTCCTACTGGTTGAGGACATAGACAAGAGATTTAACAAAAAAAAAAAAAATCGTAAGCTCATACACCATAATTCTTATCTTCTTTATGAGTACTCACCGTGTTACTGTAAACTTTTAGCGTTCGAAGCTTTAGAAAAGAAATAGTTGAGCATTATACTACATTGATATAAATTAACTTAATCCATGTACCACTCTATCATTCTTTGAGTTACACAAATTCTAAATACAAACTCTTCTACCATGAAAGTGTTGGAAAATCTTAGGGGTAACATCACATGTGCATAGGAAGAATAAGAAAACAAAATCTCTAATTTTTCAAAAAAGATGTTCATCATCGTGCGAAGATTGATACGCAAAAATATGTGAAACAAACTGCAATAGATTATATTACCTATGGAAAACGTATATCGCTTGTTTCCTTGCAGATCTCTAGGAGAGGGTGAAGGAGGTCAAGCGTTCTCCTCTCTAGCGATGATCCATACAGCAGGGCTACGACGATACTCCGGAAGAAAATAAGAGAAGCAAGCAAAGGCTCTAGCATATGAACCACTAAATCCCTCCTATTTATAGAGGTCCCTTGTCAAACCCTAATGGATCCTCCCCTATTGAGTATTGGATCTACATCCAATTACCCAAGCCTCTTAGATTAGTAGATCTCTATCTAATAATCTCTCATGGGCTTTTATTGGATCTCATCCATAGGATCCAATAATTCAGGGGTTTATTAGATATCCAATAAGTCAAGAACTCCGATGGATATCTCATATCCGAACCTCTACTCATCGCAATGCCTATCAATGTCTATCATATGTGTGTGACCCTCTAGACCTAATATCGAGTTAGTTATGAGTCATACCTGTTAGAACTCCTTTTGGCTCAATGAATTATTATCTCCGTAATAATTCACTCGACTTATCGACTACGGACATACTAGGCCATTGGACGATACAGGGGAATCTAATCCATTGGACCTGTCTATCATCAGTTATCATGTACATATAGTCTCCCATCCATCTAATATCCCAGAGACTATATACCGGGTATGGTGCTGTTAGACCCATACGGTTTCTATTCAAGTCTCGCTCTAATCGGATTCTCCTAGAAAACTCTTTCTCTCAATTCGAATGACCCTGGTCAGGGATTTGTCTAAGCAAGAATACATAAGATATTCCTCTCATGACATCGAAAGTGGATGATCCTCTATCGACATTCAATAACCCTCGTAAGGTCGATTATCACTCCCAATGACCGGTTGTACTAGATCTGGAACATCCAAGCCTATAAATTCAGTATCAAATAATAGAGCACTCATACATAATATCATTTGTGTCTCAAGTCTAAGGATCAGATACACCATTGGAACTACGAAATCGTTGTTTAACAATAAGGAATCATCAACCATCCAACATTCCGTAAGCGGATCAATCAGTGAACTCATTCTTCAATGAACACTTGTACTGTATCCCTAGTGTCCCCACACGAGCAGCAATAAGACCAGTTGTATCCATCACATAGACGAGTATACAACACATTAGTTTGTCCAGTTATCTCGATATCCCTTTCGAGTAATCTATGACCTGGATTATTTAGGATCTATGTTTAAAGGTGAATTGGTCTCATTATCATGATATCATCACGATCCATATATGCAATAGTCAATATAAAATGATAAATGCTAAAATATAATAAGTAAAAAAATTTCATGTCAAATCATACATATCATCACTCACGTGATTGGCTTGCTGGACACAGAGATGTCCCTTCGACCAATTAATAATTATAACAAGTCTTCAAAACAAAAAAAAAAACTTAGATGAATTTCCCTTTGATACAATGAGAAGTGAGACGATAGGTGTTACTGTGCCCATTGTTACCGAGTGACATGGAGGCATGGAAAGGGATACAACAAGTACTTGAACCTCTCCTATAACCTCTCACATAACTCGTACGAAACCTAAACAAAGATATTACATAAAACAGCTTTCCTTAATATTCCCAATAAAACTCAGTCAACATTTGTTTGTCTAATAAGGAATCTCTAAGGAAGTTTAACTAAAGAGAGTACTCTTTAGGGTATAGGTTTATAGGTTTGTCTAATGAGTAATCTCTAAAGAGGGTATATGTTAATAGATTTGTCTAACGAGTAATCTCTAACGAAGTATGGCATAGCTTATATGTTTCTCTCTCCGGTATTTAAAGATGGTACTCTTTACGATTTTCATAGAGTATGAGAGAAAAAGATATAATTTTTAAAAAAAATTTATGTAAAAAGACGAAATCTTATTTCAATAGAAATAACTCAATATCTTATAATTGAATGCACAAAGAATTTATGTAGACGAGATTTATCAAATCACGTTAAATCTTATTTCAATATTTTAACATACTTTTTAATTTATCGATCTCTTGATATTTTTTTACTTAAGAATTCATCTCTCCCTCTCCAACACCTATAAAAAATATTACTAAACAAAACTAACTCTGTTTTTCAAATTAACCTGGGGAACGGGCATCCTTAGAGGAGAGTTATATATTTCTTTCCATTTACCAATATTTTGATCAGTAAAAAGAAAAATCTAGTAGACGGCATTTTTATTTTAACTACTGACATGCTGATTAATATAATTTTCTATGTTTAATAACTTTGAGGAGCGAAGAAGATTAAACTAAATTTGTTAGCTATAGTTAAAATTATTGAAAGATTTTTTTTTCCCCAAAGATAGGTGACTGTAAGATTTGAGTTTAAGACATTTTAATAAATAATCAAAGTTTTTACTAGCTATGTGTCATGTTCAAATTTTTATTGGTTTAAGATTTAAACTTATTAAAAGTATCAATATATATATATATATATATATATATATATATATATATATATATATATATATATATATATATATATATATATATATATATATATATATATACATATATATATATATATATATATATATATATATATATACATATATATATATACATATATATATATATATACATACATATATATACATACATATATATATACATACATATATATATATATACATATATATATACATACATATATATATATATATATATATACATATATATATATATATAGGGACAAAAAGGTTAAACCATATGCTTTCCTTTGTAGACAAAGTATTAATGATATTTAATGTGCAAGAGATTACTCACCATATATAACACTTGAGCATCAAACATAGCTTGTATTAGGTCTCTAAAATAATATATAATCTTTCTTTTTCTTGAAATAAAAATACCATACTAGTAGACAAAGCAATGCCTCTCCCTAGAAAAGTAGATCTTATTCCCTGCCATATCCCTCAAATCTTGTTTGGAATCGACCTAATCACATGTAGCTTGTTATGCAGCTTGTGAAAAAGCATCAAATGCCTCCATTAAAGGACTACATTATGACCGTGATTAGATGCTGTTCTCTTGTAACATGGTCTCACAAATCTGTCAAGCTCTGTGACTGCAATAGCATCCGCATCAAGAATCCATTTTGCTTGGTGTCGTGTTGCTTGGCGATGGATACTTATTATCGTCTTGTAGGCTATGCAGTTTAAAAGGAGTTCAATTAACAGTAGTAGATGGCATTGGATTGGAACTCATTGCTTGCAATCGATGTGGTGTTGGCTTCACTGATGGATACATCCGATGAGGGAGAGAGTCAGATATGGCCTAATATAAGACTAATTATATATTATTCTTGTAATTAATTATTTTTAATATTTTGATCTCTATATTTTTAAAAATTATATTTAAAATCTTATACTTATGAAAATAAAATATTTAATATTATTTCTCCCGATGAAAATACCATACGTATTCGGTGATAAACATATATTCAGTGGTAAACGTTACGATATTTCTGTCAATAAGATCGACGATATAGGATAAACGAGATTAAATATTTCACTTTCATAAATATAAAATTTTTAATATAAATTTTAAAAATATAAAAATCGAGATATAAAAAATAACTAATTATAAGGGATAATATGTAATTAACCCCAACTTAATCTTTCCAATATAAATTAAATTAAATTAAATTAAAGAAGATGGGTATGGAAATGTGGGTGCTGGTCAAACAATTTACTGCTGCTTTGTTCTGATTTTTTCAACATATTAGGGTTACAAATTTAGGTAAACTATTTCAACATCTTAATCCTATTTGTCAACTTTATAAAACTTTCATATAAGTCTTCGATTAGTAATGAATTTTATTATTTTGTTGTGGAAAATGAAAAATATTTGCACGCTTACTATAAAAGATAAAAATTCTCCAAACATTTAAGAAATTTTGTATTTGTTGTTGTTGGTTGAAAATGTTTCCTAGGAACATTAGTAGATTAGAAGATTATTTCTTAGTTTTTTCTTTATAAGAGGAGATTGATATATGAACATTAAACTGTCAGATCTATTTTTTATATTAAGATATAAATTTAAGTCTAAGCATTTAGTAGGTATTAAAATCAATTTAGATAACGTCAAATAATATCAGACCGACCTAATATTGAGCGGTATGGCAAAGAAAATATTAATTTTTTGATTTGAGTTTGATAATGATAATTAAACCTTTGGATTAAATATTTAGTGATCAAAGCTATTTTAAAGTATAGTTTTTATATTTAAAGATTTGAATTAAGCTTGATATGTGAAATACTAATTTGATTATATAAGTAATAATAATCCTATAATCTCAATTGATGGCTATAATTGTCTCATATGATATTATTGTTAATTTTTTTATTAAATTTGAAGATATTTGTGACTATAACATTTGAAAGATTTAAATGCCAAATAAGCTAATAAACTAACTAAAGATTTCATGGATATCATTAGCAACACTAAAATTTCCATGGAGAAGAATGGGAAGATTTCTCGCCAATTCACCATAGAGAGGAGATAGCACACGGAATTCATCATCCATGGAAGAGAGGTCTTCTCCTAAGGGTTGTAGAGGTTGTCACCACACCGGCATTTCCAACCCAGTGGCTTGTAATTGGAGTGCTTGTCCTCGGCGAACGAGTCATCCAACAAGGGCTCAACCCGGCTGGGCCGTTCCGGCGCAGTCGGATCCGGCACCGCCGTGCATGGGGTGCACTCGTTGCACCGGTTGTGGCAGTTGGGCGGCGCCGACCCCAGCCGGGCCTTCTCTTCCACCAGCATCCCCTGTTTCATGCCTATGCTATCAGTTCAAGCTTTCATACCTACGAGAAGAAGAGCACGACGATGGATACCTCAGAACGGGAGAGTGGCGACTCGTTGAAGCAGCACACCGGGAGAAGAAGATGGAGAAGCATTACAAGGAAGCTGGCAGTGAGGAAGGTCTCATATCTCACCCAGCTCATCGTTCTCTGACCATGTCCCCTAGTAATGTTTGTGCGCCTGTGGAGAGAGAGAGAGAGACGGTTCTGCCGGTTCCACTGAGGAGTAATATAGGGTGGGAAAGAGCTGTAGGGCTTTTACTTGCTACGAAGGAGGCCAAGCAACATGAATTCGGGTGAGAGAGCAAGTTATGGGAGAGTGACAAATGGGATGATTCCACATCAATACAGACGACAGATGTCTGCAACGACGGAGAGCGTTGGTCATCGGCGGAGTTGAAATCGAGGGATAACACAACAATCGCTATCGTTTTGGGAAGTAGAGTTTGACCGAGTAAATGAGCGAGAGAAGCTTTTGGTGTTTGATCCAGATCTACCCAAGCAGTAAGTAGATAGTGAATGGCTGAAAAGGTGGATGAGAGGGTGGATTGGCTGGGAGAAGACGACCTCGAGAAGGAAGAAAAGACTTGCATGAGGCAGTGTCGTCGACCTCCAGCTCATTTCTCTTTCCTTCCCTATGTTCATGTGTACGTGCTCTTCTTGGTGACTGTGAGATATCGACCGCCGCTGCCGTCATTCATGGAGGGGTAAAGCAGCTTTGTCAGGAAGACTGTACGCTCTCGACGACTTCTCTCTGACGAGGCCGAGGATACAGATTTGGTGCTCTGACGGCCTCATCACATTGAGCACACGTCTGCTGCAAGCACAAGGGTCGAAGACCGTGGGCACGGATGGCAATAGGGGGACCTAAATTGTATCGAGCACATCTCAACACATTTCGGATCTAAAGTGTCAGATGCCATTTTTCCATAATTAAAAGACTATATAAATTCTTATATCAACTGAATACATTCATCTGTCTTAGAAAACTATTTAAAATATATGCATATATCTAACTCTTCATAGAGAAGAGAGATTAAATTTCTATTCTTCTTTTATATTATCGAACCGAGCCAAAATCAAACTAGAACCGAATTAATGAATCAACTCAAATCGATTTATCAACAATTTGATTTTAAAGATTATAATTGATTCTGATTTATTTTATTCGAACCAAATCGATTTTGTAAAAATTCTTTAGATATTTATGTCCATAAATTGATGATCAAATTAGGTGTACCACAATATTATTAGCTCAATTTCAATACTATAATTTCACAATGTAAGTCCAACTTCACTAGTTTTGTCATGTCAATCAAATTGGATATATATATATATATATATATATATATATATATATATATATATATATATACATAAAAATATAATGCTATCCATCATGTCCTAAATATGATCCTTTTCGACATAAAAATATAATGAAAAAAATCAACTAAAAATAGGGAACGTTTTATGATAAAAATAAGAAAAGATGAGTTTTTTTCGAGTAATTTATATTTTTATTAATAACTAATTTTGATGGTTGATTATAATTTGATTATTGGCTAAACCATATGTAACATTAATACTCTTTATAAAACTTTGAAAATGATAAGAATATTAGATTGTTTTAAGTTGACTAATTATAGATTAGATCATTTAATTAACTATCCTTAGTATTTCGATCATTATACTTTCAAAAGTTACATTATGATGATTATATTTATAAAAGAATTTATTTAACTTTATTTATCTTTGTATTGTCGACTAATGAAAATATCATAAGGCTTATCACTGAATATATATGATATTTCTATCAAAAAATCGATGACCTAAATGTAGTTTTATAGATATAAAACTTGAAATACTAAAAGTAACTAATTATAAGAGATAATATATAATTAGGTCACACTTTTGATACTTAAAATCAACTAAAATATAAAGATATAATTAATTTAGATATAAATGATTAATTCTATTTACTTTACTTTTATATCTTTAATTATTAAATAAATATAAGAAGATGTAAATGATGGCATAAGAATTTATTTATATCATGAAGATTCTGTGTTCATTTACCAGAAGAAAAGACACAGTGGTGTGTTTGAACTGGCTGACCCAAAGAACATGCCCAACATCACCATCATATTACAAGAAGCCCGCAAGCTGTCCTGCATTCTTTCTTCTCCTTTCCTTGCCCGAAGAAAGTGTGGCGTCCAATAGTAAATTCCGTGTGTCTCTCTCCGAGGCGTGCCCACCACTGACGCTTGTCTCCCCCACCCTAAAACTCTCTCTGCCCCCCCTTTTGGTTTGTAGTGTTAATAAACCCCTTCCACCTGTTGCTCCCCCACGAAGCCATCAAGCACAACCTCAACATGGCTCTCTCTCCTCCTTCTCTCCTCCTCTTCTCTCTCCTCTCTCTGCTGCTGCTCCAATCCTCCGCGGTCATCCCCCGGATGCTCTTCCTGGTGCCGCAGCAGCCCCTCGTGCTCACCTACCACAAGGGCGCCCTGCTCAAGGGCAACTACACCGTCAACCTCCTCTTCTACGGCAGCTTCACCCCCGTACAGCGCGCCGTCGTCGTCGACTTCGTCCGCTCCCTCTCCGCCCCCGCCACCTCCGTCGAGTCCTGGTGGGGAACCACCGGCCTGTACGGCCCCGGTGGCCCCACCCGGCTGTCACTCGGCCGCGTGCTCCTGGACCAGGGCTGCTCCCTCGGCAAGTCCCTCACCGACTCCGACCTCCTCGCGCTGGCCTCCCGCCCGCCCCACCGTGGCGCCATCACCGCCGTGCTCACCGCCCCGGACGTGCTCGTCGACGGCTTCTGCATGAGCCGGTGCGGCTTCCACGACGCCGGCCGCGCTGGGCGGCGCGGCAGGGTCCGGTACGCGTACCTGTGGGTGGGCAACCCGGCGACGCAGTGCCCGGGGAATTGCGCGTGGCCCTTCGCCCAGCCCACCTACGGCCCGCAGACGCCGCCGCTGGTGCCGCCCAACGGCGACGTCGGTATCGACGGCCTTGTCATCAACCTGGCGACGCTGCTGGCGGGCACGGTCACCAATCCCTACGGCGACGGCTACTTCCAGGGTCCGCCCACGCTGCCGATGGAGGCGGCGACGGCCTGCACCGGGATCTTCGGCGGTGGCGCGTTCCCGGGCTTCCCTGGGAACCTGCTCGTGGACCCCGCGTCGGGGGCCAGCTACAACGCGAAGGGATTGGCTGGGAGAAAGTACCTGCTTCCCGCCATGTGGGACCCCAGGACGAGGCAGTGTAAGCCCAGCGCGTAAAGGTTAAACCAAAGAGCTAAAATTATGTCCCAAAATAATAATAATAATAATATTATTATTATCAGTCTGTATTTTTACTTTGGATTTTTAGTGACGGTGTTATCATCTCTGTTTTGGGTTCAAATTACATAAATGTATCTGTTGGCTAATGTTGAGTTTAAATTCATCACATCTAAAATAAAAAAAAAATAGAGATGGATAATTTTGACTAGATATGATTATAACATAATTTTCAGAAATCATCTCAATTAAAACTCATATAAATAGGATTAATTATCTATTACTTCCTATAATTAAATATTTTTAGTATTTTTAAAATTTATATTTTTTTATAATTAAATATTTATAATATTTATATTTTTAAAATTTATATTGAGATATTCAAACTTATGAAAGTGAAACATTTAATCTTGATTTTTCTTACATTGTCGACTTGATCGAAATATCGTAAGGTTAACTACTATGTACACTCTATTTTTATGATATTTTTAGTTTATCATTGAACACGATACTTTTATCAATTTTAAAATTGATGATACGAAGAAAAAATAGGTTAAACGTTTCGTTTTCGTAAATATAAAAAAAAATTGATATAATTTTTAAAAGATATAAGGATCGGAATACTAAAGAAAGTTAATTATAAAAGATTATATATAATTAGCCCATTGATAATATATAATAATTAAATAAATAGCATATTGAGGAATTGAAAATTTCCGTGAGTGAAGAGAGAGAAAGCGAGCGAGAGAGAGAGAGAGAGTGTGTGTGTGTGTGTGTTTTGAGATTTAAATAAGAATGGGCCAAAAGTGTGACATCGAGTGGGATGAGAATGAGGTTTTGTCTGACATGAGACAGCCGTTGGATTGAATGGGCACAGTGGTACACTTATTTTGATGCTCCATTCTTTTCACGTTTGTTTCCCCCATCACACAGTCCTTGAGATTAGCACAACATTCCGACCACGTCTTGGATGCATTGCTTTACAGATTCATCTCGGTATGTGAAGATTAAAATCTCTCGGTATAGAGGAGCAAAATGAAAAGCATACATTTTTAATGATATAATATCAAAATAATGTATATTTTGAGGATGGTGTTTCATTTTGAATGGAAATGAAGGATAAGAAATGTTAAGAAAAGAAAATTCATGCATAAGATAGAAAGAAGATGTGATGATAGATGGTCGGACTGCTATATGGCAACGATTACACTATTCGATCTTCCAAAGTCTTTCTTCTTCTAGCTTTCATGATATCATGGTGGCAACAATTATATGATTGATAGTGGTCTAAAGCCAACATCTTGACTTGTAATCATCACATGGAAGGCGGCATGTTCTCGTGATTGATCGTAAGCAAAGAAAGTTGTTGCTATAAAATTAATTTATAGGATAATAAGGTGCACCATTTGACTTCTATTTGCTTCCTATAATTTGTTTTGTTGAAACATAAGCAATCGAAGATGATTGTGAGATTTGATCTCAAAAAAATTAGATAGAGGTTTATAGATAATTTTAATCGAATTATCTCAAACCTCGAGAGCTTAAAGCTTTTTTTTACTTTGGTTCTCCCATGCATAACATAATTATTAGCTTTAACATTTATTTCATTTCATGTGCAAACTAAAGTAAAAAGGGAAAAAGAAATTGTATAGTTTGAAACTTATGAGTTGCTTTGATACCATAATAAAGATTTTTTTAATGACGATGAAATAGTTTATTAACTTTAATCGATTCAAGATTAATTTTTGGTACAACAATAATATTGCGAGAATATTTTTTTACGTATTTAAAGAACAGAATATATATATATATATATATATATATATATATAATCTTTTTGATATAATGAACAAATACATAAAAGTGAAAAAATAATAATTTTATTTTAGTTTCTACATCGATATAGATTTTTCATGGTAGAGCAAGGAGTCAAATTCTTGCGGTCCCAAGCTTATCATATCACATTGGTCCTAATAAGATATTGGATAATAAATGAGCCACGTAGATGGATGTGATATTTCAAGATGTCAATGATTTTATCAAAATGTTATAATATTTATCATGTCACCTTCATGCATATTATTGTACAAGTAATAAATCTCATTAAATAGAGTAATGAAAATTTCTTCTTAATCTAAATATAAAAATAAAAATAAAATCTATCTATCTATCATCAGACCTTTATGGATTTTCCCAGCACTCGGTTTAGATTACATACTAATGAATCATAATACACTATAAACACACTTATTAAGATTTAGTTTGAATGATTCATCATACTATGGAATATAGTGAGATGGTTGTTGGTGTTCTAAACAATACGCAAAAGCCATGCACCGTGTCGTTGTACTGTCTGATAGAGAGTCCAAAGGGACTTTTCCTGACACCGGCTTTCTTGGTACGAGCCATTTATGGATGTGAGCCTGCAAAAGCTGGACGTGGATGGTGACATCTCTCTCACTCTCTCTCTCTCTCTCTCTTCAAATTTGAAATCCACCCTGCACTTCTCCTTGGAAGTCATGGGTAAATTTTGATATCAGTGGTTCTTTGTGTTTTCAATAATTATATTTGTATGAAAATAAAACATAAAAACTGTAATATGCTGTATAAAAAATGAAAATATAACTTATATGTCAAGATTGAAATCAAATATATAGATCTTATTTAACCATACATACGTTTTGATGCTTTTGAAAAGAGAATTAAGGAGAAAACTATAATCTTGAAACGAAGAAATATACGTGTAAGTGTCTTTGAGCACATCTTTAGTCCCTATAGATTATTTATAAATGAAAACAGAAAGTCTAAGATAATATATTATGAAATTTTTTTTCATAAAGGTTATCTCTTAACGAATCGTTCTGTAAGTGAATTTCTATTTTATTAGTTAAAATATTTTAACGGAACCCAATTAATTATATTATACGTCTTATTCAATTATAAAAGACCATAAAATATAATAAAAATCTCTAAAAATTTATATATTTATCATCCATATCATAGCTAAGATGAATTAGTAATGTTTTAGAGAAATAGATAAGAGCCAAAGTTCATAGATATTATTTTTGAATACACTAAACATTTAATAGTATTTATTTCACCTGAAATCAATTTCATTTGAGTCTCTTTCTAATTCTTTAAGCATTTCAACAAATTCTATTCAGATTATTAATTTTATTTTATATTTTGTTTTCTTCTTCTCATAATTAGTGATAGAATTGATTGATTGATTGATTCGTACGAAGAGATCGATAATTGAATATTTAAGATGGTGAATATTTCTTTATAATGATTTCCTTCGAGATAAGTTTCTAATATCATGACTATTATCTATGAAACTAGTATTAGCAGCATGCAAATCGATGATCATTCTAATGCCCAAACCAATCTGAGGTCTTAAGTGAAGATCAAGAATAAAGTATCGATTGAATCTTACCTGAGATTGTTGAACTGTGAGGAAATATTTTATAAATAAGATAGATATATTTGAGACAATATTTTCCTCTTTCACTTATGTTGACAAAGACAGATTTCACTCCTTGTGTTCTACGTTTGCCCTTCATTGCATTTCGAGAAATTCTATTCCTATCAAAGTGTAGTGTGTTCTTTTTGAAACCTCAACCACTATAACTTATATAAAAAATCGATTAAAGAGTACCTCGAATACTTTTGATTAATGATTATAGTA
Organism: Musa schizocarpa; assembly: GCA_900464855.2. Lineage (NCBI taxonomy): Eukaryota > Viridiplantae > Streptophyta > Magnoliopsida > Zingiberales > Musaceae > Musa > Musa schizocarpa. Next base: position 41,084,558 of record LS990919.1, read on the forward strand.
GATGCATCAAAGGATAGAGACTTAAGCTGATTTGTATTATATTTGTCGAGTTTCCAAGATATACATTGCGTATCGTAACATATTGTATTATATTCAGATAAGTTCTCATACAGTGATGCCGGTATCCCATGATAACTCTATATAAATATTTGGGATATGCAAAAATTTTAGGATTGATAAAAGAAAAAAAGATATATGTAGAATCAAGATGATTCGATTTATATTAATGGTGTGACGAAATATAGAGAAAAGATTTTAAATTAATAATTTATCAAGGATGAAAGATTCTATATAATCGTCCCCCATACCCATTTTATTCTTTAAAATGTTGAATAAAAATTGAAAAGAAATGTTAAGAATTAGATTTCTTTTCCTAAGAATGAATATGAATAGAACATAGGGAACAAAATTTTCTATATGGAAAACCATATATTGTTTATCTGCCAAATCCAATGGGCTTAAGGCCCAATATTTAGTCCTCGCATCCCCCATTGGAAGAAGCTCACTGACTCAGTCCCCCATTCACGCCCAAAGGGCAAAAGAATGCCCGACTCCGCCGCGAGCTGTTACTTCCTCGGCTTCCGCTCCGTCCGTGGCCGCCGCCGAGATCTTCAACCCCGTCCCCTCCACCCTCTCCGGTCTCCTCTCCCTCGCTGACTCTTTCGCTCTCGCCGACGAGGCCGCGGCCTTTGTCCTCGACCTCCTCCTCCTAGTTCGATGAGATCGTCCACCTTCTCCTTGACTACTTCGCTAACGCCTCACTTGACTACGGCACCGCGGTCACACGTCGTATCGGGGGGGGGGGGGGGGGGGGGGGGGTTGTGTGGCGCGGCTCGATGGCCACCACTTCCTCTTTTCCTTCGACTAGCTCGGATAGACCCAGAAGCAGGGCATTCTTGATAACTTCTCCGGTTAGTATATGTGCCAGCCCTTCACTGCTTTTGTGGAGAAGGTGATCGCGGAGCGCTCGGCCATGCTTGATGACACCAGTGGGATGGCGAAGATGTACGAGACTGCAGGTGCAGCATTTCCTCTTAGGTTCGGATCGCTCACCAACTGGTATATACGATCTCATGGTTTATTAGAATGTGAAGTTTCTTTCATTTCACTTATAACCTTTGGTTAAATTGTTGTATATATAGATTTCTATTACTGTCTCAATAATGCATTGCCTGATGTTCCACATTCTGATTCACGATTTTGAGAATGAAAGGATCTATTGAATGATGCTTTTTTGTTATGAAGGCAAAAGTAAACTAGAATATAGAAAATGTAAATGCCATGCGAAAAAAAAAAAAAAAACACAAAAGGAAGACTATATGATTCTTTTAAAATGCTGTACAATTAGTTTAAAACTATCCACGGGACTAGTTACATAGTATCCCCCGTAATTAGCTACCTTTAGCATCTCGGTCCTTACATTTTCAAAAGTTATATTGGGATTCTTATATTTATAAAAGTGAAATATTTAATCCCGTTTCTCCTCATGTGGTCGACTCTGCTGATGAAAATACCGCACGTACTCAGTGGTAAACTGAAGTGAGGTAGAGTCAGCACATGCTTAATGGTAAACCCTGTGGTCTTTTCGTCAGTAGAGTCGACCGCGTGAGGAGAAACATGGTTAAATGATTCACTTTCATAAGTATAGAGATCTCAATGTTACTTTTGAAAGTATAGGGATCGGGATGTTAAGAGTAGCTAATTACAGAGGGGTAATCTGTAATTAGCTCCTCCCCACGAAGATCGCCATGTATTATGAAAAAAGTAAAGCATTAGGACTTAAGACACGTTCATGCCTATTACTTGAAGGAATGTGAGGTTATGCTCTCAAATGCAGTGCCTTACATTTACTAGAACTTTGTCAGCCCTATTGTCACGGACTTAGCTGGTTTTGCCTAAGTCGTGCGGCACCCTTGCGTGTCCGTCCGCAAAGGTCAGCCTCCCCGAAGCCTCCCATGGTCCCTTAGGTCCCACAAAAGAGAGAACAGGACAGAGAAAAGGCCTCACTCGGGATCCACAAGCAAACATCTCCGAAAAACACTTTATAGACAATGCAAATTACAAACAGACTTTACAAGCTCTGAACAGTTGCACAACAAAGGGTAAAATGGTCCATTACAGACCGAAAATCTCTTACACGTGTCCACATGACACAACCTTTATTTACAAGCCTAAAGCGGCCACCGACCCAACTAAAATGGGACTATCAAGCCTTCGGTCGTCCCCCTACATGCTGTACAATGCATGAACATACCAAAAGACACGGACATACATAAGCATTACATCAAACACCCTGTTTAGAAGTTTGTCCGTGACACTATGGCAATTTAATTGTAACCATTTTTAACTAATATGTTAAGAATCCATGTTCCCTATATGCACACAGCTAGAACAAGTTATCTTGCTGGAAGACTACAAACTACATTTGTGATCAAGTGGAATGATGTAAATTTTGCATAACTTACATAGTCAATGTTGAGTTCTTCACATTAGGACATAATTTATTATACGTCTATTGAAAACTTAGGAAATAGTGAAATTATTTGTACTTAATATTGACATGTATACATGTGTAAATTTAATTATGTTTTCCTAAGTGTGAAAATGGTTTTACTTAAGTTTCATACACAAATGGATCTATATCAATCTTATTATGTATTTCCTAATCATGCCCTAAGTGCCAAAATAGTCCACCTTTGCTTTCGAGTCCTATGAAAAAAAAAAAAAGTGTGTTTGTTAGGAACATATTTGATCCATGTTGCTTCTGTATCCACTTGAAATCCAGTTTGAATCCCTAACCATTATGCAATTTAACACAGTTGGATTCCTATTGATAATTTTATGCACAAAGAAGGCTGAATTTCTAATGGTCTTATGGTTTAACATCCTCTGTTTTTACTCCCACCTTTTGCATTCAAGATGAAAAGTGAATACAATATAGTTTATCAAAATCGTAATTGTTTAGAGTAGCGTAGAGCATGTGCTTTATTTCATAGGTAAACCTAAGTCCAATGTGACACTAAAAGAAACATTGTGACCCAAAGTTTCTATTCATATATTGATATTAGGATAATAGGATTGATTAAGCGAAGACTCTCAAGCAAGGATTTTAAGTATGAACTGAGATACATTGGATGGAAAACTAACGCATTTAGTGTATTATCGAGTATTATTGATTTGGTTTTCATCATAAGTTAAGGGTTAAAGTTAGCTTATTATGAGGTGAAGGATTTATTAATTAAATTGTGAAAGTGAAAAAGTAGTAGCATTGAATTTGTGCAAACACAAGGTATAATAGATGTGAAACTGGCAAACTTTGACACTTTGATCCAACATTTTCCCCACCACACCTGTGTTGACTCAATGGATTCTAGTATATTTGTTAGGTGATTGAGAATCCTTTGAACTCAGTCTGAATCAGCCAATACCGAGTTGGACTCTGTCAATTCTACTTGATTCTGGTCAACACCATTTTTGGCGAATAAAAAAAGAAGAATGTTAAGAGGAGAGGATAAAAAATTGTACCAGTCACTGCCACACCACTGTTGCTGCTATTATTCTGTAGCCATCAAGTAGCAACAATGTTGTTATTGTAGTCACTGCTGGCCCTACTGAAGAAAGAGACCAGTGTCTGAGAGAGATTGGGGTAAGATTTAACCATATAGGAATTCACCTTATCTCATTGTATTCCAATCCAATGAATCATGAAATTCAAGTCCCTTGAAACAGGAACCCTCCAATTGTACTTTTAATTAAATTCTTAAAATAGATGTTAGTTAAGGTTCAAACAAATTAAAAAAATAATTTCATCCAAAAATATTTATGTACTCTGGAAACTGAAAGGATTGTTATGTATATCTATATAATTAGGGAATAATTTAATGTTTTATTCCAAGTGTATCATTTAAATTTGTTAATATGTTTTAACATTAATGTAGTTTTAAATTTTTAAATAACTAATTTATCAACTAATTTAAAAATAGTATGCTCATTTTTTTACTATTTAATATTTCTGAATATTTTTTTGGAAATCATATCTAGTGGCTCATGGACCTATTTAATGGCAATGAAATGAAATACTCCAGAGTTTGAAGATATAAAAGCATAGAATACCCAATTTAACCAATACAACCCCAAAACTAAAATCTAGAACTCAACTACTCAAATTAGAAGCATTTGAACTTGCGATATCCTTGGTCCGAAATTGGATCCACAGAAGAGGCTTGATAATAAAGTTTCTTGGCTGCACGCTTATGCTTGGTGCTTTGAATGGATGGTGAATTTTAGACAATTCATCATGTCGAGAACTATCTTGAAGGTAAGTAACTCTAGTTATATGAACTATAAGTTTCTTGATAATGTTTGCTTTTTCGCAAGTAAGATTTATCTCTTCTGTTGTACAGATGCCTCAATCAATTGTTATCTTTTCGGTATTTGTAATGACAGGAAACATTAAATGGGACTAAATACATCTGGGCATTTAATTTTGATGATTTATACATCAACATGATTTCAGATTAAGTATGGAGTACATGTATCAGTAAACTAGAGTATAACAATCTAGAAGAGGTTCTTTACTATAATTCATAATTGGTTTTCAAGTGGTTCAAAGTCCTTCATGTTACTATGATGACAAATATGTTTGTATGAAAGACAAGTTAGCTGCCAAGATCTTCAAATTGTATACATTTTATTTTGAAACTGTTATTGCATTGTGTAAGATAGATGAATGCTCGAGGTTTAGGGTGCGTTTGGAAACACATTTAAAATGTGCATCGAGGGCCTAATGCACATTTCAAATGTGATTTGGTGTTTGTAAGTTTTTTTCAAATTGCATTTGGCCTGGATGCTTCATTACAAATGTTCAAATGCTGATGCTATCTCAGGGTAGCATTAGCATTTCGGCATTTGCAGAATGCTAATGTAATTTTTCGAATTCCCAAAGTATCCTATGACATTATCTAAAATCACAAAATTACCTACTTGATTTAGTGAGAAACTAACATGATTTGTCTTCGATAATGTGAAATTTTATTTATTTATTTTTAAGGATTATTTTATATTTATTTATATGATTATATTATTTATTTATTATGTATCTAAGTCATATAAAATTTCTTATAAGATTACATACATTCATTTATTTATTTTCTTTATTTACTTATTAATTTTTTGTCACATAATATTCAATGGACTTTCGAAATACAACTTTACCAAACAACACTCACGTCAATACACATTTAAATTTAAAATGAAGTTTTTATCTATTATTTACTAAACACTTAACTGCATATTCACTCGAGTCCCATTCTCCAAATGCACATTAAAAATGCAACTGTATTCCCAAACGCAAGCTTAGTACTTTCTTGCCCAGACTTGTCTACCTTGCAGAGAGGTTCACACAAACTATGATTTGTCTATTTGAATAGAAAGAGTCATAAAAGATTCAGCTAAGAATTTGATTTAATAAATTGTTATAATAATTTTAGATCTTAACTCAATGTGTAAAATTGCTTATGTCCTAGTTTGTACTCCTTCTAGGCTAATGTGCTCGAGAGTCATCAAGTTGTTTGCTATAAATACAAGGTGCTATTAACTAAAGTATGGGATTGGCTTAGGTTTGGCATGAATTTATATCATACTTGAACCAATTTAAGATGTATTAGTACCCGGTCAATAATGACTACATGGACCATATTTTGGTACATTTTCTTACATGGACCTGTTAGCAGCAATTTATGCCAAGATTTGCAATTGTTGTAAAGCGTTTTTTTTTTTTCTACTGGATCATGCAATTAGTTTATCATATACCTGAAGATAATATAATCTCCTTGTTGAAGTAATGTAGTTATTTTTTTGTCAGACACAGAGGTTTTCTAGTGCCAATGAAAGATTTTCTTGTTCTGGTATTATTATTATTCATGGAAAGAATTTTTTTGCTATACATATGAAGGAATTTGTAATCTTGTGTACCTTCTACTGAGATGTCACTTTCGCTGGTACTAGAAAACCTGTCCCTGTTATAAAATGGACAAAAGAGTGAGAAAATTGTCACTTTACCTGTTAATTGAAATAACTACATGGGTCTTCTACATTTTGTATCAGAGTTTAAAAGGTTTGACCCACCTCATAGAAAGATTGCAAAAACTTATTCCTCTATTCAGATTTCCTTATTAGATGATGACAACCCAATCTAGCATGTTAATTGCTAAGAGCCTACCATTATGGTGTTACTGATAGTTAATTATTTAATGTTATCTTAACTAAGTAATGTGAGGAATCCACATCTTAAATGTACATTAGCTAGATTTAATGTCGTACAGTTTTAATCTGTTTTCCTAGACTTGACTTTACCTTCTGTTGTAAATGGATCTGGTTTTCTTGTTCATGAGCACGGTGCCATTGCTACTCTGATCTGTGACGGGTTTTATTCAACCAACTCAGGTGTTTATTCATCTAACTCCTCTTCATCAGTCCCGTAATGTACAGGCTGATGTTCAAAAATGTTCTTTTGGGTTTTCAAGCATTTAGCGGCCAAGTAAATTGTTTCGAATGCTGGCATGATGGTTTCGTATAACTGGTTGCTTTGAAGTATTAAATCAAGCAACCGATAATCTCGTTGCCTTCCTTTGTAGGTAGATCTTTTCCCCCTCTCTTTTGGTTGGGTTGCATATGAATAAGAATACATGCTTGTCTGTGCATGTAAAATATCATATTGACGATGGTCTCTCTTTTCATTCCTTACCACTTCAGCAATGTTCTTCTTCGACCTCATTCTTTAGAACCTTATGATTTATTTGGACTGCCACAGGGAGGGAATGCGAAATTTGAATTGGGTGTTTTGGGAACTTGCTCACATCTGCAGACCAACTCCAAGTTGTGTCTGCAAAGTCTGTCTGGCTTGTAACAAGCAAAATCAAGCTCCTGCATGTGCCCGAGATCAACTCACAGCACTTAGATTTGTCTTTTCTCGATCTTGGTCGGTGTTGCCAGATGGATTTGGATTTTTATATTCAGAGCAGAACATGTCAAAACCTCGGTGGCGTTTGATGCAACCATCTTGGAGTAATTAATAATGGGGTTCTTGTCTTTTTGAATCCACCGGCATGGATCAGATCACCAGTTCAGATTCTAAGGATGCTCCACTTGGTTTCTTGTGACTCTCTTCGGGCTTTGGCATGTATAGTAACATCAAGTCTCAGTTCAGTTAATGTGTTGGGCATCATCACTATACTATTTGGTGACTCGACCACAGCATCCTGACAGTGCCACAAGGGTGGGTCAGTACGCAGTTGAGTCCATGGCTTCTCGGATTGGCTTGTCCAGTCCAGTGAATGCTGGCTGCTTCTACTGCTCCACCTGCCAGTCTTGGGAAGGTGAGCAGCAATCAATGCTGTGGAGCTCAATTTATGGGCATGAGCTTCGCTTGAACTGAGCCATCATATGGTAATTTTCACTTGCTCAGAGTCATGCACTTGGAGACACTTGGGACATCATTTGTGTTTATTTTCTTTTGATGTAGGTAGGTCCTTCCTCAGTTACCATTTCTGAGGTCATATTACGAATGCTGGATAAGCCTGTGACAGGTACAGTGAAGAAGGTGCTTCTGTGTGTGTGTCAGCAGCGGTCCATTCATCAGGCTAATTATGAGACGGCTTCATCAACCTGCACCAGTCGAACGTGTCTTGGCATCCATAAGAAGGTATCAAGCTTTCATTGGTTTTCGGTTCTTTGATCCATCATCATCACCTCAATCGGTGAGTTTGCACGTATTCATGACAAACATGATGTTTTTGTGGTCGACAGGGTTAAGTGACATCGAATCGGACGTCGTCAGGTTTGGATAATCTTGTGTGCTTGAAGACTTACCAAGGAAAATACTGTGTGGCTCTAGGTTTGCAGAGCTTGGGTTTGGTGACTCCTTGTACGACTAAGGCTTCACATGCTACGTGCAAAAGCTGTTCAAAAAGGAAAAGAAAATGAGAAAAATAAGGTAGACATTCCCAAAAGAAAGGTGCATAAAAACTTCCGTATGATGTGATCTGACACAAGTCATTGCCAACTTCATGTTTGAGGATGACAACCTCTTTAATGCCCCCCAACCAACCTTCTTGCTTCCGGTGACCCAAGACCAGGCCGTGGCTTACCGTGGAGGGGGACAACCTTAGAAGCACACCGTGGAGACTAGATTTTGGTTTTTCATTTGTTAGATTAAGAGCAAATTTTTAAGATAATTATTAGGTCAGGCCTGAGTATTGGTTTTTTTGGCTGTTAAGAAGAAACATATAATAAAAAATATGGTAAAAGATATATATATATATATATATATATATATATATATATATATTTATGAACAATTGAGTATAGTTCTAATAGATAATAATAATATAAGAAAGTCCATTAATGTTATAATCAGAAAAGATAAAATAATTTATATTAATAAAAATTATAAAAAAAAAATAAATTTTCTTAATTTTTTTTTATTCTGATAGTTAGTTGATCTCAAATAGTTAAAAACATTGTAGATTGTTATTATTGTTCCATTTGTTTTTAATGTGATAGCTAAATGGAGTTAGATCTTTTTTTGGATATTAATCGATCAGGTTTGAGAAATAATCATTTTAATCCCATCTTGAATTCTGGTAACAATGAAACTTGTACATTACATACCGAAATCATTCTTAGGACAGTAACATGTTGAGTATTTTACTTGCATGTATGCAATTAGTCTTAGGAATAGATTTTGGGACGCAACAACAAGTAGCTTGGGAATTGAGTTTTTAAGCAAGTGCTTGGTACCCCTCAGATGGTAAGAGATTCTTTTTTGGTACGAGCTATAAGAGTTAATGAATTAAGGATAGACAATTGGGAGCAGAATAAGATCATTAGGATGTGATGGATGGTTTTGGGAGTACATTTTGGTCCTTAAGTTCTAAGCGACATTAAACATCTTTTCCAAGTGGATAGTTAGATTTATAAATATAGACAGGATTCGGATTCCTTCCTGACATTACTTAAACCCTCATCTATCTCTTAGTCCAAGTGGATCTTTCAAGGATTATAATACAGGGTATGGTTGAGTGATGGCAGATCAAATCACAACGTGATTACCAAAGAAAGAATGACTACGATCTAATATGTTCGTGTCTTCATAATAGGAATGTAAACGTATATCTAGAGTGTTATGAAGTGACGTCTGCATATGGATGGAAGGTGATGTTATGATCTTGATAAATTTGGACGACCAAATTTGGTCAACGAGTTAGAAAACTCCATCCGGAAACCAAAACAGAAACTCTAATTTCTTCCTATTTGATTTGATATATTTTTAAAGATGTCGATTAACTTAATTATTTAGTCGATAAAGATTTTAATATTTTATCGGATCGAATATTGCTTTTATTATTTAATTTTTTTGAAAAAAATAGATAAAAAAAAAAAATATGATCACACCAAAATGTGTCGATTGGTGTTTGAAACGATGACATTTTGATCAAATTAAGATGATAATGACAGGACGGATGTGAAATCGTTTTCCAACGGCTACTAAAGACATCGATTAATTTAGCTCAATAAATATGATAACCTCCACGTGGCTTTCATTCGACGAGATCCTCAAAGAAGAAGATCAATAAAAAAAAGGAAATAAAATAATAAATAATAATTAGTTCCTGTAATTTCGAGCTTACTTTTTCCTTCGTCTGTAGCTTTTTGCCAATTGCTACATTTCCTGTCTCTTCTTGGGTTCAGTGAGACCTTTTTTCGTGTTTCCTCTCTCTCTCTCTCTCTTGTCCCTGCTCTTTTACTTCTCTTACACGCAGAGGCTGATTGCATCAAGAAAATACCTTTATTTTTCTGTTGTTTAATGATGATGGGTATCTCTTCCTTCCTCTCTCATCTTCTTATGTTGATCGAAGCGGAAGGCTTTCTAGTATATTTTTTGTGAATGATGTGTATGACCCTCTAGGGATTTTCTTTCTTGTAATCTGTTGCATTACTAAAGATAGCCTTTGTCTTTCTTAATGTTTGGATTTGGGCAGCTTCTTCGCTTGGGCTGGAAGTAGCACCCGCGCGTGAGTGTCGATTTCTCGATCTTTGTCTTGCTGGGTCTGATGCGAGTGATTCAAGGCGCAATCTTTTTTGCCCTTCTTTCTTTTGGCCATCGAAGACCGAGCACTCAAGGCGCAATCTTTCTTCTTGTTTTTGTTGTTGTTTAGGATGAATCAATCTTCGTCGTCGTGATGTTGTGTTGTCGGGTCACGAGAGATTAGCTTTCCCTGTTGCTGTTTCAATTTTCACTCTTGAGGTTGGGGTTTTTCTTCCTTTATTCCATTTGTTGGTCGCAAAAGCGGGCGTTTTGCGTTGTTTCAGCTGGGAATGAAGAGTTTTTTGTAGCCTTTTTGGGCGAAATCTCCTCAATTTGTGCCGCAGATTTGTTCTTCTGTATTTACAAGTAATTTTCGGTAATCTTCGACCTCCGAGGTACTCAATTCCTTTATTTTCTGCGGATCTAGTTAATTGATCTCTGCATTTGCCGCCTTTGGATTCGGTTCCTGTGAGAAAAAGTTTCCGATCTCTGGTTCTTGATTCTGTTTGCTGCATCTGATTCATTCTCATTCGCCATGCTTGGTGTTCTAATTCTCGATCTCATTTGCCAGATTTCGATTCGCTTGTTGCGGACAGTGCTCTGGGATTCTATTTTCCGGAGCCCATTTTCTCCGTTTGACCCATTCTTTTGGACAGGGATGTAGGGTAATCCACTCTGCTCGGACGACATGGCGGAGGGCAGTGAAGTCAGGGCCTGGGAGGAGCTCATCCCTGACGCCCTGAGCCTCATCTTCCGCAACCTCACTCTTCAGGACATCCTCACGGTCATTCCCAGGGTGTGCAAATCTTGGGAGCGGGTGGTGTCGGGGCCCTACTGCTGGCAGGAGATCGACATCGAGGAATGGAGCCTGCGGTGCAAGCCGGAGCATCTGGACCAGATGCTCCACATGCTCATTGCTCGAAGCTGTGGCTCGTTCCGCAGGCTCAGCGTCTCAGGGCTCCACACTGAATCCATGTTCTCCTTCATTGCAGACCAGTACGTCCGTCTCCTCCCATATAAGCATCCTTCATGCTTAACTAGCTCTAGGTTTTGTCATCCAATTTATGATTCACTCATCAACTCAAAACTTTGGAAGACCGTGGCTGTGAATTCACATTTAAGTCTAGAATTGCAATTTTTTCACTGTTGTTATTGTGTCTACATCACTTAATGAAGGTGTATGAGCAGCCATCTATCATCATCACAACCAAATTTTTCTGCACTGTTGATAGTTAGATTCACATGAATGAGATGACTGGTGTTGAAATTGATTGTGGTTCAAAAATCAGCAGAGGTCCTATCTAGATGTGCTTACTTTGGATCTTTCTCTATAGCTTCATATTGGAGTAACAGGAAGAGTATCTGTCACAGTTATGGGTAGCTTACGTCCACATGAATTGTTCTTATCATATTTAAGTTTGATATGTTATTTGGAACATCACTTTCTTGCATGTTATGATTTTAGGTTTCTAATATCTGTTACTTACCTCACTATAAACTTCGTAGTAAGATGGCACTGTTATGAGTCTTGTGACATATGAAATACTCTCTGTTCATAGCTATACTCTTGAGTTAGAAGTGACCTAACAGTCAGGAGAAACGTTTGAGGTCATACATATCTTTAGGATTTTCAAGGCCAAACCTGTAATTCGCTAGTCTCTGTGAATTTAAATTGGCATCTGTATTCTCTGTAGGTCTTGCATATGCTGGTTTACTCTAAATTTGGATTTAATGTTGAAATAAACTGGTAGTAGAAATGGTTTATACATGAACAATAGTTCAAGGTATTGCAAGGATAGATAATCTATTATCATTATTGTTTGATGGCTGTAATTAATCTTATTGAGTTTCTTATTTGCTTTTTGATTTTCCTAGTGCCGGTTCCCTTCGGCGGTTGGAGCTTCCAAGAAGTGAAATAAGCGACTCCATTGCGGAAGTTATTGCCCCAAGACTATCAAATATAACTTTCTTAGACATTAGCTACTGCAGAAAGATAGGTGCCCGTGCGATTGAAGCATTCGGAAAGCACTGCAGATCCCTCATTGTCCTGCGGCGTAGGATGCATCCGCTAGAGGTCGCAAACAAGGTCTGCCAAGATGAAGAGGCATATGCTATTGCGGTATCGATGCCCAGGTTGCGCCACTTGGAGCTGGCCTACCTGCTCTTGAGCACTCGAGCAGTACTTGATATCCTCTCAAGCTGCAAGGATCTCGAGTACTTGGACCTAAGGGGCTGTTGGGATGTGAAGCTAGATCAGAAGTATTTGAAGGAGCGGCATTCTGGTTTGAAAGTATTAGGACCAGACATTATAGACTGCTACGAGCAAAGTTACTGGGATGGGTGCTCAGACTACTCGGATTCTTCTGTGTACACTTGGGACTTCATGGAAGACGGTGAAGATGTCTACGAGGGGTTAAGCGACGATGATAGCATATGGGAGGATGATCAAGGATTGGAGGGTTTTGAAGTAAGGTTCTACGGGGGTGGCTTTAGTGATGCAGTCACTGTGTTTGATTGGCCTCCATCTCCGTGATGCAGTCACTGTGTTTGATTGGCCTCCATATCCATCCTATACTATCGCCGTGCCGTGTCTGCTGCTACTACCATGCTTTGTTTTCTCAAGTCGACTGAAATCTGCTACATAATGAGAATAGAAAATCCATTGTATCTTTGCTTTGAATGTTGAAGGGGATGCATGTAGAGGTAAACTTGAGTGTTTACATGACTTTGTTAAGTCTCTTACTTTTTAACTCATAAGGAGTCATATAATAAGAAAGTAGCTGTATCCTTGCCTGAATATCTATGAATGTGATTCCTCCCGCATATCGTATCGGATGGAGGTTCTTCTCCACGAAACTTGTTTACGGCATATCCTAAGCATCTGTCCTTACCGAGTATGCATCAGAGCAGGTTGATATCGAAGATCGTTGCTCGAAGAGTTCAGATCTTCATGTAGTTAGTTACATGCTAATTTGGTTTCCTTTAGCCACTGCACGGGGCACATGGATTGAAGGATCTTGGGACTGTCTCTTGGCATCCTTGCTTTCCTCTATCATCAATCTTTCAAGCTAACCATGTTTTGCGACTAAGATTGTTGCACCCATGATGAGATCATCCAAATGGCAGGGGAATTAAACTGCAATCCTTAAAAGGACATGCTGTCTGGTGCTGAGATTTTTTGTGTGCCCCAAAAGTCTGATCTCCTAAAGATAGACATATAGTTGAGAGTAGTGGTCTTGGTTTCTTGCAAGAAAGGTGCCCTATCATGTCCTGCAACAGCTGCATGGCTCCACCAAAATTATTGCTTCACTCATGTCATATGTGCCTTGTGTGGTGGGATTTGATGGGCCTGATGGTATCATATTATGCAGGACAAGGCTGTGTGGCATTGCAACCACATATATGCAGCGATCTAAAGACCAAAAAGTGCCTCATCTGTGACTATGTTATGTTTGCAGTCTCTAAATCCCAAGCTGTATAGTTTTAGCTGATAGCAAGTCTCAACTTTATGCAGTTTCGAATTCTAGTCTATTACAGATGAAAAATATTTATTATTTCACTCATTTGAGGGTGTTCATAAACTTACATTTCTAGCCTCGAGGGAGTCAAAAGAAGCTAAATTCACTGGCAGACATAGCTGAAGGTGGTGAGTTCCTGCAGGACATGATGTTTGATATGAAGTTTGATAGGGTTGGACAAGAACAATGCCCGAAGAAAGGATTTGTGACCTTTTGACATAAAGTCTGAGACAAAGAAACAAGAAGCATTTGGGATTTAGCAATTGCTCTGCCATTTCTCCTTCTCTTTCCTCACAAGCCAAAGCACAGTGCACCAAAAGTGGTTCCAACTTTTTGCAGCGTCCGAGACACAAGAAAACCAAATGAAACTATTATTATTATTATTATTATTCTTATTGTTATTGTTATTCATCGAATGAACAGTATCCATCCTCGGGTGTCCAGTCAATACGCATAGGGACAAAAAATACGATGGGAGCCACGCAACCGGAAATGACTTGGCATGGGGCCCACGATGGCGTGGAAGAATCTTTGTGGGGCCAGTAGAGAAAGAGGGTGGCAGTGCTTTGGGCCCTCATGGAAGAAGGACACGACGACGACCGACTGACTAAAAGGGCACGACAAGTCGGCGTAAGATCGACGGTAAGGATGGCTCGAGTGTTTCTTTTGGGTTAACGACAATTCGAGGAATAGGTGTCGCCGATGTAAGATGATGAGAGGGAGGGAGGCATAGGAGACGGCGTAAAGGATTTGTATTTCGTATTGGTGCGTGCATATATCGGTATGATCATAATTAGTAATTTGCACCGAGAGACGTTTAACTTGCACACGCAAAGGATCACTCATGGTTCTCAAAGATGGAATGACCGAGTTGCGCAGGTGACGTGAAACAGGACACACACACACACACAAGAAAGGAAGATAATTATGAGTTACTAACTCTAAATATAAAAATTTGATAAGGTTTTAAAAATAAAAATACTTCATCAATCTTTCTTCTTTATAGATCGAATTCTTTAATTACCTATTTAACGAGTCATAATTTATTAAAAGTCAAGTATAAATTATAATACATATTAAATTCATGATGCATTATATTTTGATGATGTTAAATTTTCATAATTATCTTAAGATATTAATTTTCTTAAGATTTGATAGGATTGAGTTTGAAACTTATTGGTCTTGAAACGTGAGAGCATTCAATTTTCACTATTGATTACCTCTCACTATGTATTGCATTATTCTTCTCAGGTGAGCCATCCACGTGTTATCGTCGTTATTGTTATGGTAAATTGATAAATCTTAAATGTTAAATGAGTATGAATATTAGGAGAAGGTTCAATCTTGTAAGCATTGTTTTTTCTAAGAACTTGAAAGTTTTCTTCTCTTCCAATTTATCTGTAAGTTCTTGTTGAAAAATATTTTTTTAAAATATTCAAATAAGATCTTTTTCTTCAAAGTTCATTGCACGACTATGCTTGTTGGTATTTTGTTTGTAAACTTAGTTACCAGTTTTATGATTCTTCTTTACTACTTCATAATTTTTTTATCATGGGAATAACAAAATCATCTCCCTTTAAACTTGATAAAGTTGATTTATATATTTTAGTAAAATATATTCAATCTGAAATCAATTGATGAGTTTATTGACTAGTATGCCTTTGCGATAAGTGACGCAAGAAATACTTTAATCATGAACTCGAATCATCAAAGGGTAAATTATCGAAGTAGGACAATTGGATGTTGTGCTAGGAAAAGTATCATATCGAAAATTAGACGTCGAGCCGAAGGATCGATTGACATGCCAAATATTTGACTTCGTACTATAAGTTTGACCATCAAGAAAGATTGGATATTGCGTCAAAAGATTATATGTCATGGGAAAGTTGACATGTTAATAGATTAAGCAATATGTCAAAGAAAAAGACGATGTGCTGAAGGTTTGAATGAAGTACCAGAAGATCGAACGACATGTCAGAATGATATACAACATATTGAAAGCTTCGTAATTGTGCCAGATATGTAGTTGGATTATTAAAATCTTGGTCAAGAACTTTTTGGGTAGTTGGTATTGGGCCAAAACCATGCCAACTTATCAAGAAATATATTAGGCTTAAATTAAGATCGAATTAGGCCTATTAGAAGGCCAAATTGATGACCTAGGCCTGAGTGGTAGTACTGTTTGAGTCAATTGAAAAGTACTATTTGTGCTTTTTCGGTGGTAGTATCGCCTAGGCCAGCGGTAGGACCACCCGGTGCCGATGGTAGTACCATTAATACTTCAAAATTTTAAAAATTTAAATTTTTAACTCAATTCTTAAATCCTTTTGGTGTCTATAAATATATTACTCATACTTGCTTGATGAATCGTAAATTCTTAAGTACAAAAGTGTTGTAAACTCTCTCTAAGAGTGTGAAGGTTCTATGTTAAAAGGAGAAAAATTATAATAAGGGTAGTTAACCTTTATTCTTTGGAACGAAAATCAATAGTGAAAATCGATCACCTCGGGGGAAAAAAAATCAAGAATGGACATAAGTCGGGAAGACCGAACTACTATAAATCAATTTGCATCCCTTCTCTTGCCTTTGCTTTGTTATTACTTATTGATTTACTTCACTCGCTACCCTTTCTTATACTTTTGGTTAAACACATTTCTAATATAGAATTATCGATCTAATCTTAAAATTGGTTAAAATTACTATAGCACTAATTCACCCTCCTCTTAGCGTCGTTACGATCATAGCAAAATCTAGATAATTCAATGAATTACGATCATAAATAATCTCAAATGGTTTCTTGCCTGTAAAACGATCAACCACATAGTTATAAGCAAATTCAGCATGAGGTGGCATTAGATCTCAATATTTTGGTCTTTAACAACAAATTATCATAGTATATTACCCAAGGTTCTATTAATAATATAAGTTTGTCCATCTGTTTGAGAATGATAGCACTACTGGATAATAGGTTGGTGCCAAATTTCTTTAGTATCTCTATATATGATGTAATAGATTTAGGAATTGCATGAAGTTGGACCACTTTATTGAAATAAAGGTTAGCAATATAATAAGCATCAATGGTCGTTTTATAAGGAATAAAATATATAATTTTGGAAAATCGATCAACGATAACAAAAATAGAATCTATACCTCTTTGAGTTTTTGGTAGATCAATCATGAAATCCATACTGGTATCTTCCTAGCGAGCATTAAGAATCGGTAAAGAAGTATGAATTTGCCATTTTAAAGTTTGACATATTCTACATATTTTCACATAATATCTCGGTAGATTGTTGGTCAAAAATATTTCGCTTTGATGAGAAATATTATTTTATCTCTCCTAAAATGATCTCCTAATCCACTAGAGTACAATTCTGGAATAATATGCTTTCTTAGAAAATATCTAGGAATACAAAGTCGAGTTCAACAAAAGAGAAAACCATCTTCAATAACATAATCTTCATAATAACTTTCATATTTCTTCAAAATCTTCATCATTAGAGTAAGTATTTTTATTTCATTAAATCTTTTTAGTAAACCTTTTTAGTTAGGCTCACATAGTGTCAAGAAGTGCTAATGGCTGACTGAATGCATCTGCAACTTTATTACAAATTCCATGCTTATGCTTTAAGATAAAAGTATACTCTTATAAAAATGTCACCCATTTTGCATATCGTCTCTCGAGATTTGCTTAATAATTTATCTATTTAAGAGCTTCGTTATCAGAATTTAAGATAAATTCGTTTTGAATCAAATAAGGTCTTAGTGCTTGAATAATAACATAAAATTTAATATCATATGTTAAATAGTTCTTCTTTCTTATATTGTTAGGCTTTTCACTAAAGAATACTAAATGGATGTCTTTCATAGCTAAGTAGTCTACGAATACCTACATGAGAGGCATCATAATCAACTTTAAATGTTAAAAAAAGTCTAGTAATGCAAGAATAGAAGTAGTGAATAATTTCATCTTTAGTAGTTCAAAACTATTCTTTGCCTCAAATGTCTATTAAAATACTTCTTTTTTTATGCAATTAGTTAGAGGAGTAGTAATAATGCTAAAATTATAAATAAATTAACGATAAAAAGATGCCAATCCATGAAACTTTGAATATCATATAGGGATGTTAGTGTTGGTCAAGTCTGAATAGCATTAATCTTCTTAAAATCGACTTGGATAAGTGCAGGAGTTAGGATGAAGTATAGAAAAGCTAGGTTACAGGTCACGAAGGAACACTGTTTAAAATTTACATATATTTCTATTTTCAATATTGATAGGATAGTTCTCAAATATTCAATATGGTCAAGTTTGTTGCGACTATATATAAGAATATCATCAAAGTAAGCAATAGCATCCTAATATAAGAATATAGAATTTGATTCATTACCTAAGTAAAGTTGCTTAGAGTATTTGAAAGTCTAAATGACATAACTAGTTATTCATATAAATCTTTTCGAGTCTTAAAAATATTTTTTCATCCATCTCTTAGTTTAATACGGATTTGGTGATAACTGCTTTGAAGATCAATTTAGAGAAAATTTGAGTACTAGCAAGCATATCAAACATATCCTCTATATGTAGAATAGGAAATCTATACTTAATGGTAATCTGATTGATAATTCAATTATGGACGCGTATGATGTTAAGTTTCATGTTTGGAGTCGATAGAGCTAGAATAATGCACAAGCTTAAACTTTCTCGAATACAACCCTTGTATAGTATATCGACTCATCCGATAATAAGATTTATTTGGCTAGATTGCTTTTAAAATTAAATCGATTCGATATTGAATGTCTCGAAGAAGAGGCATGCCACTAGGAAGTTCTTTCAAATATATTTTAATTTCTCCAAAATAACCTCTACTTCACCATGAATTTCCATGGCAACTAATGTAAATATAACTCTACTTTCTTGGCTTTCTCTTATAAATTTATTTAAATCAAGAAAGTTATTTCGATTAGCGATTTGGGAGCATACTCTTCTTTACATAGGTGTTCTTTTTACAATTCTAACTCTATTGAATTTAAAAGTATAGGTGTTCTTTTTACCATCATGGATAGTACACCTACTGTCTTCCTAAAAGCATAACATCCATTGATACTACATCACACCATACATTATCTTTATATTTTTTTCATTGAAAAAGAGACTACATCAATTAATATCTCATTCTTTTTCATTGACTTTTTTGAACCATGTGATTTGATATGTTTAGAATATGATTCTATAGTTTATCTATCATATTTTGAGACATAATATTCTCACAACTATCACTCTCAATAATAACATAACAAACTTTATCTTAGACTTACAATGTATCTTGAAAATATTATTCGTAATCATTCTTTATTATAATTATCTTTTAAAGTAACACGAGCTTTATGAATCGCTAAACATTTACATTCTTTGGGTATAATTTCTTCGTAAGTTTCATCATGATATTCATCATATATTGATTTTTCAATATCTTCAAGTTGTTCATTGGCATCTTCTTCTTTAGCAAAGTTGACTGGTGCGACTAGATTATTCTCTGTGATTCGCTACTTGTTTGCATTTGATAAAATTATTCATTTGGGGATTCGTTCATGTAGTATCATACTTGTTTGCATCTAAAGTAAATAGGAAGATGACTTGTGCGACTAGATCATCCTCCAGTTGGTAGGAGTTAGTTTGGCTATATTTTTCATGATTTCGCTAGCTTTTGGTCCACTAGCATTATAAAGAGTAAATCCAATTTTAGAAGAAGAATATAAAGGAATATTAGAATATCTCTTTGCTCCACTTTTAGTAAGTTTTACTTCAACTTTTAGTACTAATTGATAAGCATTAAATAACCTTCATAGTCATTGTATCTTCACTTGTCTCAAATCATAATTCATAAGCTACTAACATATCTTACAATAAGTTATTCTTCGAGTGTTAGTTTAGACCAACTTGTAGAATTCTTTAGTACAGTCTACTAAAATTTTGCTACTTTATTGAAGATTGTTAATTTATGAAAAGAGAACTTGAATATACTAAAATGGAAGAAAATTCTCAAGATTTCATCTTCTCACAAG
Source organism: Musa schizocarpa (assembly GCA_900464855.2). Lineage (NCBI taxonomy): Eukaryota > Viridiplantae > Streptophyta > Magnoliopsida > Zingiberales > Musaceae > Musa > Musa schizocarpa. The sequence goes on from LS990919.1 coordinate 41,104,223, forward strand.
ATGAAATCTTTATCTTCTGTTTCGAAAGGCATATCTCTTGCACTTTGTCTCACCGAATTAAAGCATAATCTCAAAGATTTATAGTAATTAATTTTACTTTTTAGTCTTCATATATTTCTTTGTACTCAAATATTTTCTCAATAGTATTAAGCTAATCAAGAAACTCTTCGTGTTGAAGTCGACCGTTGAATTTCGACAAGTCAATCTTAATATTATTATTTATATAAAAAATTCTCTCCATGGATGAGTCACCTACAACTTCTTTGGATGGAAATGGATTCGAATCTATCACTTGCATGACTATAACTTAGAGGCTCTAGATTCATGGGTTTCTTAATATTCAAAATACATAGTTAGGTTTTTAATTTATTTCCATAGTGTTTTAGTTTCTACATCCCTTACATCTTTATCTGATTACATCATGTGATGTGAAATAAGATGAAAAGAAAAAAAAAGGATTAAAAAAGAAAGTGCCATATACGAGAACAAAAGAGAACTCTCTCTCTTTTGTAAAATGATAATTATGAGTTAGTAGCTCAAAATTTTAAGAGTTAGATAAGGTTTTAAAAATTAGAATGTTGCATCAATCTTCCTTCCTCCCACTTTCATAGATCTCTAATACAGTGCATCTCTCAATCATCTAATTAGTGAGTCATAATTTACTAAAAATGAATCATAAATTATAATTTATATTAAATTCATGATGTATTATACTTTGATCGTTTTGAATTTTCATAATTATCTTAAGATATGAATCATTTTCCTTAAATTTGATAGAGTTTGAACTTAAAATTTATTATCTTGTTATCATGTAACTTGGGGGCATATATATATATATATATATGTATATATATGTATATATATATGTATATATATGTATATATATGTATATATATATATAAGTATATAAATATATATATCTATATATGTATATATGTATATATATATATATATATATATATATATATATATATATATATATATATATATATATATATATATATATATATATATATATTTTATATATATATATATACATACATATATATATATATATATATATATATATATATATATATATATATATATATATATATATATATACATACATATATATATACATACATATATATATATACATACATATATATATACATACATATATATATATATATATATATATATATATATATATATATATATATATATATGTATATATATGTATATATATGTATGTATATATATATATATATATATATATATATATATATTTATATATATATATGAAGAAAAGGTAATCTTAAAGTTAATTGGCAGCGGGTTCGATACTCCTTCAGTCTTTGATCGATGATGATGCGATGAGAAAGATGTTTTTATTTCACTAAATAAATTATTATTATTAAAAAAAACAGTACATGGATTTATATTTTAGTATTATCAGCATTTCCCACCATATTCTTATGAACACAAATAATAATTGTAATGGAGAAACATAAATACTTACGACATTGAACTCTTTTGAAGATAATCGATATAATTCTTCACAAAATGGTTATCGGTGGCTCTCAAGAGTAGCTTAGTGCAATTATTGTGGACAAATACAGATATGCACCCACAAACATGAGATGACATCTCAATTGGCCCAAACACATGACACGATTACCTATCAATTTATCATTATAGAGGTTGATGGGTTGTTGGTTTGAATTGAACTCCAATTATGTAGCTTTCATGAGCTTCACATTTCCAAATGATGTTTAGAAGAATCACATGAGAAGGATGCAAGAGCTTGTCTTTGTTTCCACCAAAGAACAAGATCACTTTCATTCTTGAAATTACATGCATCTTTTCTTTGTGTTTATTTTCCTCGTTGACTTTGTTTTACACCAAATCCTGGAGATATTACAAATAATTGATCGAATTTTATTTTTGTTCTTGTAATGTGATCCTCAGCCATGCCTTTAATAAGTTATAATCAGATAATTTTTTTTGTATTTAAATCGATTTCAAACTTCATATTATCGGAAAAATAAATAACTCTTATGTGGTGTTAAATATACACACACTTTGAGATACGGTTATACCATGAAAGATATATAGAAAAATGAGATATATCGAGAGATGATTATAGTAAATAAAACTTTATATTGTTGTGAATACTCGCTATTGTATATCTTCTTCTATATAAATTATTAGTGAGTAAATATATTACTGGTATTTTATTAAGATATACGAATAAAAGTGTGATACCACGACCTAAAAAGTAATTAATAAAAGACTTTCAAAAAGATCATTTGTTTATTAGATTCGATATAAGAAATTATTGGCTGTGAAAATCATAATGGAAAAAAAATCTTTAACAAAAAATCATAGAACTACAAGTGGTTGCTAATGGGCTTAAGGACTTCACATATCATACAATTGGGTGATTTTTTTTTTTTTTTCAAAAGGTGTTGTGTTTTAGTTTTTCTTTTCAAATGATACTCTAATTTAATATTGGAAGTATCCCTCACCAATCCCAATAATATTTTTTTTCTATTAGTTTTGAAGACACCTGTGGATCAGGGGCCTGAATTATTATAATATTTTTATTTAACTCATTTATAGTATTTTTTAATAGCATCATAGTGTTTTTATTGAGGTACTAAAAACACTATAAAATAATATCATATTGTGCCACTTTAGTCGTTATTGCTCGTTAAACATTACGGCACTATATTCTTATATTTGTAGTTTGTTTAGTTGAGGTTAGGAGTCCATTTCAATCATTCATATCATTTTCAAGTAAGTTTTATAGTATTTTTATTACGGTGGCCAAAACATTATGATAGATTATTTTTTATCTTTATTTAGGTGATATTATTTCTAAATTATTATAAATAGTTATTTAAATCTTAATATGAAATATCAAATAGTTTGTAATGTGTTTTGATTTCATTTGATTTATTTATAGTGTTTTCTAATAACATTATAATATTTTTATTGAGGTGTCAAAAATATTATCTTTTTAGTTAAAGTTGCTCATAGATTATTAAGATATCAATTTTTTAGGTTTGAAGATGATTTGATTGGGGTTGAGCCAATTTATAACATTTATAATATTTTTAAGTATATATTTTTACGGTAATGACTAAAACACTATAACAAACTAAAACACTATAATATTTAATTGCACACTCAACGAAAGAATAGAAGATAAGAAGAATTATTGAAGAAGCTATTTTACATTAAAGCAATTCTTCCCATATTTATTTATGAGGAAGGATTTCCCTCAGAGTAGAGAGATTTCCTCATACAAGTAGGGAAATCTTATCAGGGTAATGAGATTTATTCGTATAATTAGGAAAATCTTATATGCTATCAGGCCCGCGCAAGATGGTGCTCCTATCAAGGATATCAATCTTGAATTGATGCAAAGAAAATAGTTTACGAGCGAGAGACTTCGTGAGTAGGGCAAGAGCAGATCGATGCTGCTGCTGCGGGTACGACGGCGGTAGCTACGACTATGGTTGCTGTGAAAGCTATAATTGTTGCGAAAACTACAGTAGAGGAGAAAGCTGCAGTGCTGCAGTGATGCTACAACAAAGGAGGAAGCTACAATAGAGGAGGTAGCTACTATTAGGATCAAGAGCACTAAGAGGGGGGGGGGGGTGAATTAGTACAGCGGAAAACTTTCTACGATTAAAACGAAACTGCGTTCAAACGATAAAAATGATTTCTGTTTGAAAGCCCATTCTAAGATTACTTTAACTTAAGATCAAGCAAGATGATGTTAAAGTCAATCTATGAAGGCAGTTTGCGCTTATGATGAAAACCAGAATATAAGCAAAAACCGAAATAATCGACATTCAGATTTAAGAAACTGATTTACGTCTAAATGCTGATTCGTAAATCACTTGATTTGGCGAGATGCTGTTTAAGCAAGGGTACAAAGGCAGTTTGCAGTTATGGTAAAAATTAAAATGTAAACGTAATCTGAAATATGATGATCGTACGAAAAAGCAGATTCACGTCTAAACGCTGATTTGGAAAGTGCAAAGCTTGAAACCCGATTGTATATGCACAGAAAGCAGTAAGCTTCAGAGGAGGTTTGCAGTAAAGATAATATGCTCAAAGTAAATGCAAACCGAGATTTAGAGTGGTTCGGTCAATCTTGACCTACTCCACTTTTGGCTTCCTCCACCGACGAGGTCACCGACGTCAACTAGAGGCCTTCCTTCAATAGGCGAAGGCCAACCACCCTTTTACAGTTTCACTCCTTTTGACGGGTTTAGGAGACAACCCTTATAGAAATTTTCTCTCATCTCTTTACAACTCAAAACTTTGAAGAATAGAGGGAGGAGAACTTTTGGCCTTTACAATAATTTTGAGCTCTAAGAATCACAGAAAGAGATCAAGATTTCAAGTGTGAGTTTTGTGATCAGTGCTGAATGGGTGGGGTATTTATAGGCCCCAACCCAGTTCAAATTTGGAGCTCAAAACCGTCAATTCCCGGAATTACGGGATCAGGCGGTTGCACCTCCTGACTGGGGCGGTTGCACCGCCTGGCAGAGCTCGAAGACTGAGCCTCTGGGCGGTGCCACCTTTGTCAGGGGCGGTTGCACCGCCTACCAGAGCTCGAAGACCGAGCTCAGGCAGTTGCACCTCTTGACTGGGGCGGTTGCACCGCCTGCTAGAGCTTGAAGACCGAGCTCAGGCGGTGCTACCTCCTGTCAGGGGAGGTTGCACCGCCTAGTCTCGCTCGGAGACTGAGCCAAGGCGGTGCTACCTCCTGGCTGGGGCGGTTGCACCGCCCAGTCTCCCTGGGAGACTTAGCCCAGGCGGTGCTACCTCCTGGCTTGGGCGGTTGCACCTCCCACAGTAATCAGGGTCCGAATGGGTAGATCCATTCGGCCTAATTTGGGTTTTTCAAGGGCCCAATTGCCCCAAGATTAAGCTAATGGGATCACCTCCCATTTCCAACTTAATTATTGTGCTAACTACGATGAATCCTAAGACAATTTTTGCAGCTTGCTCCGGTGCATCAATCGCTTCTTCCGGCGAGTTTCTAGCGAACTTCCGTCGATCATCCGATGAACCCTCGGTGATGCTCCTACGGACTTCCGGCAAACTCTTGGACTTGCGACGATCCACTTGGCAAGTTCCGACGAGCTTCTTTTGGCAAGCTTATGGACTTCTCGGATTTGTTCCCGCAGAACCTCTGACGACTGTCCGAACTTTCGTCGAACTCTGGAACTCCCAACGTAATCATTGTCTTGACTCCGGCGCAACTCCTGCTGCATATCTAACTTTCATCGTAGTTAATCCTGCACACTTATCTCAACACATAGATTAGACAACAAATGACAATTGACTTTATCATCAAAATCCGAGATTCAACAATCTCCCCCTTTTTGATGATGACAATCAATTGATAATGGAGTTAACCTTAACTCCCCCTGTCTATATGCCATACTTGAGATAAGTCATTCTTGAATTCAAGACCTAAGAATTCAAGCGACATATTGATAAGTTAAATCATTTGAACTTATCAATACTCCCATCATGATTCCCATCATGATGTATCTCTCTGAAGATGATGTCAAGTCTTGACATTCATTTTCAGATTTTACATTACAAGTTTGAATGATGGTAATAGTAATAATTCATCATATTGTAAGATATCAACATGTAAAGTTGTGAAGTAAGATTTTGATATCATTACATGATGTACACATTTCAAATATTTTAGCAAGTGTTGCATTTCTTCACGTGATAAGATATCAACTCAAGGCATAATGCAAATTATAGTATCTGTTTATATATCTCTTGGTGATGCAAGCATGGCATAATCATAGCATCAGTGTTTATAGCATCAATTCATATATTTCTCCGCCTTTGTCATCAACAAAAAGTATGGTAGTTGTGATACCAAGAAAACAATATAAGTAGGTTATCAAGCATATAAAGGAAGGCATGATACGTAGATTGCTTTGAATACATTTTCTTTCTTTTTTTTGTTATAATCCTTTGTGCATGAAGGAGGAAAGCCATTTGTGATTCCAGCTATTTGTGAGTTTACTTTGAGTCAAGATATGTGTTTGAAACAACTTTTTGCAAGTAAAAATACTATCATCCATATTTCAAGATGGAATTCATAAGCAGGAATCATTTCATCAAATCCATTTCAGAAAAAAATATTTTTCATAAGAGTGTATGAGAAAATTTGATTTTTAGCATTCCAACTGTTAAGCGATTCTGAAAATGAGATGAACTCTTTCATGCATTCAGACAAGACTATGCTACAGATTTTCAAATACAATCATGAAGACAAAACATTTCAACACATGTTATGTAATGGCAATCAATGATTTCATCATTCAATAAAGTCCGAAAAATAATTTTAACTAGTTTATCTATTCGGACACATCAATGGCAATGACTTATCAACTGTATTGGTATATCACTTTTTCAAACTATATTTATCATGGAAATCAAAGCACAAGGTTTTCAAAACTTTTAGTTTCAATATATTTAGTTTATATTTACCGAAAGGCATAAGGCATATATTTATCACGATAGATGTTTACAACTCCACATATGCTCAAAATATATCAGGTAACCATATCAAGGATCAAGGCAAAGCACATCAAGGTGAGTAACATAAGGAGTTTACAATAACAACAAATGATTGTGTTCATACAAGCTCATTCATGAGGTGGAAAATTAAAGTGCCTAAACAAGGAGTCAAATTGACGATGAATTTGCTGCAGCTCAGATAAGATTTGATCTTGTCGTTGTTCAAGCCGTTCTTATCTTTGTTCGAATCGGTCCATCCGAATCCCAATATCTTCGACAGATGATGTATGAGTTTGCTCAAATGGATGTGTTTCCTCAAAGGGACAGATCAGAGGAGATTGGGTACCCCTAAATACTGGTGTTTCCGGTTCTGGTTCAGGTTGAGGGGGATAAGTTCTTCTTGGTATTCTAACCCAGTTACCGTTTCTATAAAAACATCTTAATCAGTGAAGTAGATTTTTATTTATTATGCTAAATCTATCTATTTTTATTACTTCTTCTTCTGGTGGTATTAGAATATCGTAGGCTTTCATTATTCTAGTGATTATACCACCATATGGGAGCATCATGTCTTTCTTAGATAGTTCTAACATGTTTTGTTGGATAAGATAACCAAGACAGATGTCATGTCCTTTCATGATCAAATACATAGTTCCTAATTCTAATTGACTTACTTCATTATGATGGTATTGTTTAGGGAGAATGATGCTAGTTAGGATATGATGAAGTACCTTAGTGTTTAGAGGCAGTAGATGTTCACAACTTTTAGGAACAAATGCTAAGTTGGGATTGACAAAAATTGTTCCTAAGGCTTCAACATATGTTGTTCCAATAGTTTCATCATCCCATGATCCTCTAAAGTAAAGTCCTCTACTTTTCATGGGAATGCCTATCATGTCGCAAATGAATCTATCCGTAATTGAGATGTGTTGTCCTAAAAGATAGGTGGACATTCTTTCTTCTTCATCTATTTGTATGTTGTTGTAGAACAATCTAACAAGTCTTGGATAGATGGGTTCGTTAATTTGCAAAATTGGAAGTAGATCTAAGTTTGTAAACCATTGGATTGTCTCTAAGTCTCTTAGTTCATTCAAATCTATGTATTTTCCCTTATTGACACTCCTAAGTTCGAAAGAGGAAAATTTTTCAGCATGGTATTTTGAATCGAAAAGGGTGAGATCAAAATCTTCTACTAATCTCCTCTTTCCTTTGTCCCTTGAGGATCTTCTAGATCCCATAACTACTGTTGTTTAGAAGAATAGTGATGAGCAAGAGTAAAAGAAAAAAAAAACAGAGTTTAAAGGCTTCTTAGAGAGTACCTTAGTGAGATCTTCAAGAGAGGGAAGGATTGTTGACGTTTTGCTTCGAAATGAGGGGTATTTGGGATGCTAAGAGGGGTGAAATGGGGATGGAGGAGGCTTGGAAGAGTAGAGGAGGGAAGGGAGTGAGTTGGGGTCGGTTTCATCGTCGGCCCTAGCTTGGGTTAAAAAGGGGCAGAGTTGCGGGCGATTGCACCTCTGACTGGAGCGGTGCAACCGCTTGCAACACGTGACAGCTGGAGGTGCTACCTCCAGCTGGGGCGGTGCCACCGCCTGCAGGCGGTGAGCACTTGTTCTGATCTGAGAGTTTTTTGTCTTGAGAAGAATTTTCATTCAGAGCAATCAACTTTACTTACGTAATTACGTAAGAGTTTTCATTTTAAGGCAAGGATTTTTGCATGATCAAGATAGATCTTTTAACGTGCATACTCTCAATGTCGTACACATGTTTGTGATAGTTTGTTCAAATTGGTAAGCCTTGCAAGTTCATGACAGACTTAGTTATTTCATGATACAGAGTTGGATTCAAAGGTTATGAACGGATGAAATTGATGGGTTTGAAAATCCAGAGGATATGTGAATTTGGGAATCATACGTTTCTAATTCTGAAAAGTTAAATAAGGTTGTATCTAAATCGCATTTGTGATTTTAAATTTATAATCTCCATCTGTTATTTAGGCTAGAGAGCATTGCGAGCTCCGTTTTGGATCTTGGGTCGAGAATCAAGGAGCAGAATATTATTTCTTGCTCCAGCCTAAAAATTTTATGTTTTTAATGTTTTTACAGGAAGGGATGATTTTTAGGTACCCATTTGCTTTTGGGTGCCTCACAAATAGATCTACATTGTCTATCATGTTGCATAGAATTTATCATGGTTCATTTAGGAACCAAAATCAATTTGTTTGGACTAATTTTCTTGAATGGACAATAATGCGTCTTGTGTCCAAATTTGCAACAAAAGTTGCATTTGTTTTTATGTCGAACATGTAAGATGGGGCCTTTTATGAAGGTGGTTGGATTTTGGTGAGGACTTCTCACAAATCCAATTTCACTTCTTTTGGGAACGTGACCCTTGTTTGCAAGGATCATGTTTAATGACTTGCTACCAATCTCGAATTTCTTCAAAGTGTCCTTAAGTAGCAAGTTTTCCTTTTGGAGAGTTTCTAGATCATGGTATTTTATGCATGAGCTTAAACTATCATGATATTCAGCTTTTAACTTATCGAAATTACAAATAAGACTATCATGCTCCTTTTTTTAGCAATTTGTATTTTCTACTAATTGTCTTACATTCATCAAATAATTCAAGGAAAGCATTTAATAATTCATGATAAGGTAAATCTGCATTAATTAAATTTGTTACCTCATCTCCGATGGCCATTAAGGCATAATGAGCAACTTACTCGGTGTTGGACTCCTCTTCTTCTTCGGATGCGCTCGAATAATCCCATGTTGCTTTGAGCGCCTTCTTCTTTGATGTTCTCTTCTTGGCTTGAGGACAATCACTCTTGTAGTGTCCTGGCTTTTTGCACTCATAGCAAATAACTTGGTCCTTCTTGGGTTCAAGTTTATTTTTTACGTCATTCTTAAACTTATTTCTTTTAAAGAATTTTTTAAATTTTCTTGTTAAAAGTGCCAAGTCATCATCACAGTCCTCATCACTTGAGTTTTCTCTCAAGTGGCCTTCTGAAGTTTTAAGTGCCATATCCTTCATGTTCTTTGGAAGGATGTCTTCTTGCTTTTCATGAGCTTTACAAGTCATCTCGTAGGTCATTAATGACCCGATTAGTTCTTCAAGAGGGAAGTTGCGTAGATCTTTTGCCTCTTGAATAGCAGTGACTTTAGGATCCCAACTCTTAGGAAGGGATCTTAGAATCTTATTTACGAGCTCAAAATCCAAAAAACTTTTTCCGAGTCCTTTTAGACCGTTGACGACATCCGTGAAACAGGTAAATATGTCGCCAATGGTTTCACTCGGTTTCATCCGGAAAAGTTCAAAAGAATGTAACAGAAGATTGATTTTTGACTCTTTCACTCTACTTGTGCCTTCGTGAGTCACTTCGAGTGTGTGCCAAATATCAAATGCGGTTTCACAAGTTGAAACACGGTTAAACTCGTTTTTATCAAGTGCACAAAATAAGGCATTCATAGCCTTTGCATTAAGAGCGAAAGCCTTCTTCTCCAATTCATTCCAATCGATCATTGGAAGAGAAGATTTCGAAAATCCGTTTTCAACAAGATTCCAAAGTTCAAAATCTATAGAAATAAGAAAGATCTTCATTTGGGTCTTCCAATAGGTTTAGTCCGTCCCACTAAATATGGGTGGACGTGTAATAGAATGGCCCTCTTGGTTTCCGGCGTATGCCATCTCTCTTGGGTTTTAATCCATTAGAGAGTTAACCTTGCTCTGAGACCAATTGTTAGGATCAAGAGCACTAAGAGGGGGGAGGGGGGGGGGGTGAATTAGTGCAGCGGAAAACTTTCTGCAATTAAAACGAAACTGCGTTCAAATGATAAAAATAACTTCTGTTTGAAAGCCGATTCTAAGATTACTTTAACTTAAGATCAAGCAAGATGATGTTAAAGTCAATCTATGAAGGTAGTTTGCAGTTATGATGAAAACCAGAATATAAGCGCAAACTGAAATACGACGTTCGTACGAAGAAACTGATTTACGTCTAAATGTTGATTCGTAAATCACTTGATTTGGCGAGATGCTGTTTAAGCAAGGGTATAAAGGCAGTTTGCAATTATGGTAAAAATCAAAACGTAAACGTAATCTGAAATATGATGATCGTACGAAAAAGCAGATTCACGACTAAACGCTGATTCGGAAAGTGCAAAGCTTGAAACCCGATCGTATATGCGCAGAAAGCAATAAGCTTCAGAGGAGGTTTGCAGTAAAGATAATATGCTCAAAGTAAATGCAAACCAAGATTTAGAGTGGTTCGGTTAATCTTGACCTATTCCACTTTTGGCTTCCTCCACCGACGAGGTCACCGACGTCAACTAGAGGCCTTCCTTCAATAGGCGAAGGCCAACCACCCTTTTATAGTTTCACTCCTTTTGACGGGCTTAGGAGACAACCCTTACAGAAATTTTCTCTCCTCTCTTTACAACTCAAAACTTTGAGAACAGAGGGAGGAGAACTTTTGGCCTTTACAACAATTTTGAGCTCTAAGAATCACAGAAAGAGATCAAGATTTCGAGTGTGAGTTCTGTGATCAGTGCTGAATGGGTGGGATATTTATAGGCCCCAACCCAGTTCAAATTTGGAGCTCAAAACCGTCAATTCCCGAAATTTCGGGATCAGGCAGTTGCACCTCTTGACTGAGGCGGTTGCACCTCTTGACTGGGGCGGTTGCACCGCTTGGAAGAGCTCGAAGACTGAGCCTCTGGGCCGTGCCACCTTTGTCAGGGGCGGTTGCACCGCCTGCCTGAGCTCGAAGACCGAGCTTAGGCGGTTGCACCTCTTGACTGGGGCGGTTGCACCGCTTGCCAGAGCTCGAAGACCGAGCTCAGGCGGTGCTACCTCCTGTCAGGGGAGGTTGCACCACCTAGTCTCGCTCGGAGACTGAGCCCAGGCGGTGCTACCTCCTGGCTGGGGCGGTTGCACCGCCCAGTCTCCCTAGGAGACTTAGCCCAGGCGGTGCTACCTCCTGGCTTGGGCGGTTGCACCTCCCACAGCAATCAGGGTCTGAATGGGTAGATCCATTCGACCCAATTTGGGTTTTTCAGGGGCCCAATTGCCCCAAGATTAAGCTAATGGGATCACCTCCCATTTCCAACTTAATTATTGTGCTAACTACGATGAATCCTAAGACAATTTCTACAGCTTGCTCCGGTGCGTCAATCGCTTCTTCCGGCGAGTTTCCGGCGAACTTCCGTCGATCATCCGATGAACCCTCGGTGATGCTCCTGCGGACTTCCGGCAAACTCCTGGACTTGTGACGATCCACTTGGTGAGTTCCGACGAGCTTCTTTTGGCAAGCTTATGGACTTCTCGGATTTGTTCCCGCAGAACCTCCGACGACTGTCCGAACTTCCGTTGAACTCTCGAACTCCCAACGTGATCATTGTCTTGACTCCGGCGTAACTCCTGCTGCATGTCTAACTTTCATCGTAGTTAATCCTGCACACTTATCTCAACACATAGATTAGACAACAAATGACAATTGACTTCCTCATCAAAGTCCGAGATTCAACAGCTACAACAGAGGTGTAGTAGAGGAGGAAGTTATAGCAGGAGGAGGAAGCTACAGCAGAGGGGGAAGCTGCAGCAGAAGCTGTAGCAGAGTAGAAAGCTGCTGATGCTGCGGTTGCAACGACGATTGCTACGACTGCTATAGCTATTGTGAAAGCTATAGCTACTATGAAATCTACAGTAGAGGAGAAAGCTATAGTGATGCTGTAGTGATGCTACAACATCAGAGGTAGTTGCAGTAGAGGAGAAAGCATAGGAGAAAGCTACAGCAGAGGAGGTAGCTACAGCGATGCTACAATAGAGGAGGAAGCTACAGTGATGCTACAGCAAAGGAGGAAGTTGCAGTAGAGGAGAAAGCTGCAGTGATGCTATAGTGATGCTACAGTGATGCTACAGTAGAGGAGGAAGTTACAGTAGAGGTGCAGTAAAGGAGGTAGCTGTAGTGATGCTACAGTAGAGGAGAAAGCTACAACATAGGTGCAACAGAGGAGGTAGCTGCAACAAAGGAGAAAGCTGCAACGATGCTACGGTAGAGGAGGAAGTTGCAACAAGAGGAATCTGCAGCGATTTGGTAGAGAAACCTACAACGATTAGCTCTTAGCAAGAGCTGAGGATAGATAGTTAACAGCTAGGCAGTGGGCGTGATTGATGCAGATCACAGCTTGATGAAGATGATGCTACGGCGACGGACAACCTGAGCCTAGGGTCGGTGCAAGCGACGTCGATGAAGAAGAAGGTCGCAAGAAGGAGAAGAGGGAAGGAGCAGGCAGGGGTTGGAGAGGGATCCACTATTGAGGGCGAGCAGGGCCACACCAAAATAGGCCCAATAGAAGATAAAAAGAATTATTAAAGAAGTTTTTTTACATTGAAGCTATTCTTCCCCTATTTATACAGATTAAGAGGAAGGATTTCCCTCAACAGAGTAAAGAGATTTCCTCGAGAAATCTTACAAGAGTAAAGAGATTTACTCCACTTAGCCCAATGCACCTAATGGATTGGTTCATGAGATAGCTCCACGAATGACAGGAGTAATATATTTTGAGACCGATACATAAGTATTTTGGGTATTATATGAAATAAAAGATACTATTTGACAAAAACAAAAACACACTCACCTTTTGAGAAAAATAAAAAAAATATTTTTGAAAAATTACCCAATATAATTTGTGATACTCATACAATATGATAAAAGTTAGAATGATATTGTAGATGAACGATAAAAAGATAGAATAATAAAGTAGATGATCGAATCTTAATGTGATGTTGTCATTTACTCATTGCATGAATTTATGTGAGGACAAGGAGTCATGATCCTTATAATTTATGATTAGGTCTTTAATTAAAAAATAAAAAATAATATTAATCATCTATAGAATCATAAAATTAATTTTTATATTTTTAAAAATATAATACTTATTTATCAAAATTAAGAATTTTTTAAATAACATAAACATTCAAATTATTTTAGTAAAAGTCTAAGGGTACTTTCGTCCAAATAAGAAAAGATAAAAACTAATAATGTGAACTTTTTCCGTTAAAATGCTGTATAAAAATCTGGATAGATGTAAATCCTTCTTGGTATTATCTGAAAATGGTAGAAAATAATTGAATTTGATGTAATCATTCATTAATATTTTCTCAAGATGGTAGTGAATGATTGATTGTATTTAATGTAGTCCTCCTCGTCATAACAATAAAAAAAGAATAAATTCTTAGAAAAATAAGAAAAGAACACTACAATTCAACTATTAAGCATTAATAGAATATTATAAGGAAAACAAAACGTAATAGTAGTGGCAGGCGGTACTGCCAGAGGCATCCACGTGGCTTCTGATCAACCACATAATTGATCCGAATCAAGTGATTGCACTCGTATTCATTGCGCCTTATGACGACATACATCAAACGTAATACATCATGAGTAATACCTCAACATTCATCGAGTACCTTCTCACTCTTCGACCTAGTACCCGTGTACGATGTACTTCGGAAGGTGCAAGGTGGGACCTGATGTGCTGACGAATCACAAGGCAGGTCATCGAGAGGTATTCCAAATACGAAAATGTAAAATACCTCAACAGAACTTACATTTCCTACCCGCCGATGGGTAACCATTCCAACCACTCAATCGGTGGGACCATTTTCCCAGTCGTAGGTAGGTACGCGAATTGGGTCAGAAATTAACATGCGGAAAGCATTTTTTTGGTTCAACAGTACTTTTACTTCCGAGACTGCGCCTCCTATATCTCCTCAACGACACCGTCTTCGCCCACCTATCTCCCGCCACCAGCCACCGCGCCCTCTCGGTTCTATAAATATACACCTCCCTCGCCCTCCTACCTCCTTAGGTGGGACTTCTCTTACTACAGATGTCTCTCTCTCTCTCTCTAGCATTTCCTTTCACGCCTCATCATCGTCGTTGTTACTCCGAAAAAGGACGGAGAAGAGTTCGAGAATGGCCCTCGCCAGTGGCACTTCCCTCCTCCCCCGCCACCAGCCCCTGCTTTTCTCCTCTTCCTCCTCCTCCGTCTCCGGCTGCGCCTTCCCCGGCTCCTCCCAGGCTTACCTGCCGTCCCTCGTCCGCGCCGGCCGGAGGAAGGCTTCCCCCTGTCCCATATCAGTCGTGAATGCCGCGGAGCCCTCCAAGGTGAAAACTAAGGAGCCGGCGGTGGAGGAGAAGCTGCGGAGGTGGTCGGTGGATAGCTGGAAGGCCAAGAAGGCGCTCCAGCTGCCGGAGTACCCGACCATGGTGGAGCCGGAGTCGGTGCTCCACACGAAAAGAAATTCCCGCCGATTGTGTTTGCCGGTGAGGCCCGCAACCTAGACGAGCGCCTCGCGGATGCGGCCCTCGGCAAGGCGTTCCTTCTCCAGGGGAGCGACTGCGCCGAGAGCTTCAAGGAGTTCAACTCCATTAACATCCGTTACACCTTCCGGATCCTCCTCCAGATGAGCGTCGCACTCTTGTTCGGCGGCCAGATGCCCGTCATCAAGGTGAAATTCGATCGACATAAAACCCTAGCATTCACATCGCTTGCGATCTCACCGGTTCTGGAGTTTGTGTTAATGTTTTCGATCTGGGGTTTTACAGGTGGGGAGGATGGCGGGGCAGTTTTCAAAGCCGAGGTCGGAGCCGTTCGAGGAGAAGAACGGGCTGAAGCTGCCGAGCTACAGAGGGGACAACATCAATGGCGACGCGTTCGACGAGAAGTCGAGGATCCCGGATCCGCAGAAGATGATCCGGGCCTACTGCCAGGCGGCTGAACCTCCTCCGCGCGTTCGCCAACGGTGGGTACGCCGCCATGCAGCGCGTCACGCAGTGGAACCTCGACTTCACCGAGCACAGTGAGCAGGGAGACAGGTAGGCGACCGTCAGTCCCTGTCTCATCAATTTATGGCGGTCGTCTTGCATTCGCCGTGAACAAACATCTCGACTTTAACCCGTGTTATTTGGGGAATAAAAAGGTCCTTGTAAGGTCTTCTGACTGAAGTCACAGTGGTGTTTGTGTTTATGCCGCTGACAGGTATCAGGAACTGGCCCACCGGGTGGACGAGGCCCTGGGGTTCATGGCTGCAGCCGGGCTTACGATGGACCATCCCATCATGACAACCACTGAGTTCTGGACCTCCCATGAATGCCTTCTTCTCCCCTACGAGCAGGCCCTCACTCGTCTGGCCTCTATTATGATTGTTCGACCCACTTCCTCTGGGTCGGAGAGTGGACTCGCCAACTTGACGGTGCTCATGTCGAGTTTCTTCCAGCGTTGCCAAACCTCTGGGCATCAAGGTGACCTTACTATTCACTGCGGTAGAATGATCTCCAGTTAAATACTAATTAGTTCACGCTCAAAGCTATTTTGCGAAACCTGGAACATGATAGTGCTAGTGAAGCTTAAAATCAATAGTGATGAAGATGTCGAACTCCTAATTGAGAGATTTATTCACTGTCGCATCTCCTCTAGCTCCTTCAGTGCACATTTTGCAAATCTAATTGGATACTTGGTGGATGATGTAGGTAAGTGACAAGATGACCCCAAGGAGCTCGCAAGTTGATTGATAAACTGAACCCTCAGAACAAGCCGGGGAGGATCACGGTGATAACGACGATGGGGGCAGAGAACATGCGGGTGAAGCTGCCCCCATTTGATCCGAGCAGTTAGGGGAGCTGAGCAAATTGTAACCTGGGTCAGTGACCCCATGCACGGGCCCCCCCCATGTGGTCTCAAGACTCAACCTTTCGACTCAATTCTGGTATGTTCGCATGTTTAGCTTTTAGGCTAATTAGTTAACTTTAATATCTTTAACTTTTTATATTTTTAAAATTATATTTATAAAAATAAAAATATTTTATTTTATTTTTTCTTATGCTGTTGACTCTGCTAACAAAAATACTATAAGATTTATCATTGAGCACGTGCGTGCTCATTTTATCTTATTTTGATTTATTGTTGAATATATATGATATTTTTGTGAACAGAGTGAGGAGAAACGAGATTAAATGTTTCATTTTCGTTAGTATAGGAATACCAATGTAATTTTTAAAAATATAAGGATCGAAATGCTAAAGATAACTAATTATAGGGGATAATATATAATTTCTTTGTTTTTAGTTTTTAGTTATGAATGTTTCATAAATAATCTATAGGTCAAAACATGGACGTATACATTTTGCCATAAATAAATATATATCTTTAATGAATTCATAAAAGGAGATTAAGGTATAATATTAAGTGAATTCTTTATTACCTAATATTTAACTCATGATATAACGAGAGCCTGATGACATTTTCAACATTTCTATCTACTATGGATAACATTATGGCTCATAATAACATTATTCCTCATAATCTACAATGCTGGATTAATGATGGCCTGGTGACGCTTTCAACATCATAGCTTATGGTTGCACACTTCTTAGATAGTGGCAGGGATGTGGCTGGAAATTTTAGAGCTTCCATTAGCAGTAATTATAGTATTGCAAATTCCTTAGGGCCGGGCCTTTTTTGATGTGTTCGAAGAAGAGTTAGTGTGCTATAATGTCGGAATGGTTTTAGAGAATTATTCTTTCTTCGGATGTGTCCTCGCATGATTTTTGATATAAAGCTACCAAATTATGTAGCTGAGGCGAATTCCTTAGGCTGAGGGCCGGGCCTTCTTTGATGTCCATGAGCAAGAAGGAAGTCACCCGGGAGGTGTTCGAAGAAGAGTTAGGGTGCTATGATGTCGGAATGGTTTTAGAGAATTATTCTTTCTTCTGGATGTGTCCTCGCATAATTTTTGATATAAAGCTACCAAATTATGTAGGTGAGACGAATTTCTTATGCTGAGGGCCGGGCCTTCTTTGATGCCCATAGTAAGAAGGAAGCCACCCGGAAGGTGTTCGAAGAAGAGTTAGGGTGCTATGATGTCGGAATGGTTTTAGAGAATTATTCTTTTTTCTGGATGTGTCCTCGCATGATTTTTTATATAAAGCTACCAATAGCTGAGGCAAAATTCTTTGTTCTTAGTATGAGAATAAGAGGAATAAAAGTGCAAATAAAAAAAAGGGGGAAAATTCTCATAAAAAAAAAGGGGGAAAATTCTCATGAGTCATCCTTTCTGGCTTATTATAAAGCAGATATGCTCGCTGATGAAATGTGGATAGGAATGGCCGCAGCCCAGTCCAGTCCGTGAAGAACAAAACAAAATGAAGGTTGAATGAATCATAGACGAAAATATTATTTTATAGATCTTGGAGCTGACACAATAGGTGAAACTATTTGAAGATATTGAGATAAAAATAAAATTCAAACTATGATGTGTTAGAACTAGTCGTAGAAAATTTACCAAAGGGTAATTTTGGTAACCCGACAAAGACAATAAAGCGGAAAGAATAAAAACGATAAAAGCAACAAGAACATTAGATTTACGTGGTTCGGTTAATTAACCTTGACCTACATCCACGGACGAAAGAGGAACAAATCACTACTATAAAAGAAAGACTATTATAAATGCCTTAGGAAGATGTTCCTAGGTCATAAAACACCCGAAAATACTAAACAAGAAAAACCTCAACTATAAACCCAAACTATTTAACTGAGTATGGACTTAAACCCAAAGCAAACACTTAGGTTTTTCTTATTGTGCCACTTGTGGTGCATTTGACTTCAAAACCTAAGCCCTTATTTATAGTTTAAATAGGAGATAACAAACTTGATTTTCCTAATGTAGGACTATAAGACTTACCAAACTAATAAATCTCCACCTTGGCATGTCCCAACAAAACTTGCTCCACTTTCTTCATAAAAGCCCCAACGGGCAATCACCAACAATGAAACCAACCAAGTCTAAGCACTACTTGAATTTGTAAACTGGAAGAGGCTTCGTAAGCATATCAGTTGGATTGTCCTTCATATGAATTTTCTGAACAAAGACCTTTCCCTCAGCAATGGTATCCCATTTACATCCAACAATTTTCTTACCCGAATGCGACTTCACAAGATCCTCAGTTCTATTCTGATGAAAAGATTATATTTCTTCATTCATCACAATCAACCACTTAGTGGAATTATCATAAGAAACTGCATTTGAGTAGGTAGTAGGCTCACCAACTTCTCTTGTTTCTTCTGCAACAAACAAAGCAAATATAACCAAATTTGCATATCTTTGTGGTGGTCGAATATTTCTCCGTGGTCTATCCTTAGCTATGGAATATTGCTCTTCTTCTGGATCAACTTCGTCAGTAGACTTAAGACCATCTACTGGTATTCTTTAAGTAGAAGAGTTAGACTGAAAAGAATTAGAACTACCAATCTCAAGCTCCACCTGCTTCTGTGCACTATCATTTGTACAACTAGTAACTAGTAGATTCCTCTTTAGAAGATAACATAAATAATTCATCAAAAGTAACATCTCTACTGATTACAAATTTTGAGGATTTGGGATCAGAACACCATAATCTGTATCCTTTCACCCTAGAAGCATACCCAAGGAAAATGTATTTTTTAGCTCGAGGCTTTAATTTTTCTTCATTTATATGCATGTATGCTCGACACCCAAAAATTTTTAAATCAGAGTAATCAGTAGGAGTACCTGACCAAACTTCCTCCGGAGTTTTAAAGTTAAGTGCTGCAGAAGGAGCGCGGTTGACAACGTAACAGACCATATTAATCGCTTCTGCCCAAAAGTTCTTTGTCAACCCTGCATTTGATATCATACACCTTGCTCTCTCCAAAAGTGTTATGTTCATACGTTCGGCCACACCATTTTGCTGAGACGTCATCCTAACAGTGCGATGCCGAACGATTCCTTCATTTTTGCAAAATTCATTAAAGTCACCTTCATAAAATTTCATGCCATTATCTGTTCGAAGCCGCTTAATCTGTTTACCTGTTTGCTTCTCAATCAAAGCCTTCCATTTTTTAAATATTAGAAAAACATCATTTTTTTTGCTTCAAAAAATAAACTCAAACTTTCTTAGAATAATCATCAATGAAAGTCAACATATACCTGGCACCACCCTTAGACTAAACATGAGCTGGACCCCAAAGGTCTGAATGAATATGGTCAAGAGTACCTTTTGTTTTGTGAACTATCGGAGAATTGAAGCTGACTCTTTTATGCTTTCCAAAAATGCAGTGTTCACAAAAATCCAGTGGCTCAATACTTTGTCCACAAAGTAAATTCCTTTTACTCAATATACTCAAACATTTTTCGCTCATATGACCCAAATGCATATGTCATAATTTGGTGATGTTAGAATCATACAATGATGATGACAAGGCTATAATTGATCTTGTGACAGTAGTTCCCTACAAAATATACAAGCTACCAGACCTACAAGTTTTCATAACAACAAGGGCATTTCTAGAAACTTTCATAACTCCACCTTCAACTGTGTATTTACACCCAAGGGCCTCTAGGGTGCCTAAAGAGATGAGATTTTTTTTAAATTAGGAACATGTCTAACATTAGTGAGCGTCCTCACAATACCATCATGTATTTTAATTCGGATTGTGTCTCTACCAATAACATCACATGCTGTATTATTACCCATCAAAACAATTCCACAATTACAAGATTCATACGTGGAAAATAAATCTCTATTAGGACACATGTGATAAGAACAACCAGAATCTAAAATCCATTCATTTTTAGACCTCGTCATGTCATCAATAGCAGAGAAAATATTTCTAACATTCTCATCAGTTGCTACATTAGCTTCAGTGCATTCAATAGTTTTCTCAACAATTTTTTCCTTTTACTTTAATTTATTTTTTAATTTAAAGCAACCAGATTTAATGTGCCCTATTTTACGATAATATCTGCACTCCAAATTTTTATGTCTGGATTTAGATCTAGATTTATATCTACTATTGTCAAATTTCCTTTTATCTGTTCTCCCCCTAACAACCAGACCTTCAACTTGATTCTCTCTACTTTCCCCAGTGATATCTCTATCTATCTGCTCCTTAGATTTTAGTGCAGATTTAATTTCCTAATACGAAATTGTTTATTTTCCATAAATCATAGTATCACGGAAATGCTTAAAAGATTGGGGAAAAGAACACAAAAGTAATAGGGCCTTATCCTCATTATCAATTTTTGATTCTCCAAATTCATAACCAAGGAATCAAACTTATCAAGATGTGAGAGTATAGATGTACCTTCAGTCATCCAAAGCATGTACAAACTCTGCTTTAAGTAGAGACAATTCTCTACAGTCCTCTTCATATATAAGGCTTTAAGCTTGTCCCACATGCTCTTAACCGTAGTCTCCGTAGCTACCTCCCGTAAAACCTCGTCAGAGAGATTTAGAATAATGCTGGATCGGGCCTTCTTATCCATACCCGCAAAATCCTCTTTTGACGTACCATCTAGAATGTTCTCAATCCCCTGTAGTGCCAAATCAACTCCGTCTTGAATCAGAATGACCTCCATCTTGAGTTGCCACATGCCGAAGTTGACATTTCTATCGAATTTCTCGACAACGATCTTTGTTATTGTCATTGTTACCAAAAGATCCCGAAACCAGGCTTTGATACCAGTTTATTAGAGCTAGCCCCAGAAAATTTACCAAAGGGTAATTTTGGCAACCCGACAAAGATAATAAAGCGGAAAGAATAAAAGCGACAAGAACACCAGATTTACGTAGTTCGGTCATTTAACCTTGACCTACATCCATGGACGAAAGAGGAGCAAATCACTACTATAAAAGAGAGACTATTATAAATACCTTAGGAAGATGTTCCTAGACTATAAAACATTCGAAAATACTAAACAAGAAAAACCTCAACTATAAGCTCAAACTATTTAACTGAGTATGAACTTAAACCCAAAGCAAACACTTAGGTTTTTCTTGTGGTGCCACTTGTGGTGTATTTGACTTCAAAGCCTAAGCCCTTATTTATAGTTTAAACAGGAGATACCAAACTTGATTTTCGTGATGTGGGACTATGAGACTTACCAAACTAACAAATAGTATTGATTTTACTGAGATAGATGATTTTGTTGGATTAGATAATAAAGAAGTTAGATATCTATATAGATGATTATGCTGATCGGATTGATTTTATTTTTGAACTTTGGCTTAAGAAATCTAATAAGATTAATTTCAAACAAATTAGAATTTTATAATTGATCAAAATAAATAAGAGAGATCGAGCATATGAATAACTAATATAAATTGCATGACTCAAAATTTAAAGATTCTGGAAGAAATTAACGATATCAAAGGAAATTATATCAACCTTCAAGGCTTTCCATAATATTTTTTTTAAAGTTCAATGTAGGAGAGCATGTTAGAATATTAGATCAAATTTTGTGATTAGATATAATTTTGATTTATAACTCTTACTCAAGATATAAATATCTATCATAATTATAGTAAAATTATTGAGTTTATTCTTCTTCTACAAATAGATGTTTATATAACACTTTAGATATATAATTGAAAAAAAAAAGATAGATGCTAAGGGAGACCTAGAAATCTAGAGATTTTAAATTATTATATTTGATATAGATTTTTTAGTTTTGAGATGTGTTCTATATTTGATAACAATTTTGCCCATGACGAAGCCTGAAAGAGCTACAACAGCACTGCAAAAGGCCACATGATGGATTTCATGAGGTATGAAATAGACAACAGCAACGCAGAACACCAAATAATTAACACACACTGATGAAGATATAATTTCCGTATCATGAGTTACGAAAGAGATATAATAGCACTGCAAAAGACCAAATGGAAGATACGCAACCATGAAGATATGTATCTTCCCCATCAGGACATGTGAAAGAGACGTAACACTACTACATTGGACCAACTGTAGCATATATATATATATATATATATATATATATATATATATATATATATATATATATATAATCATAGTGAAGCCATGGAATGCTCATCATAGTTAAGCCATGGTTTCGAAGGACGACTGTTCCATGACATGCTTGGATTTCTCAGGAGCTTTGACCATTAGAGACTTGAAGATGGGCTTCAACTTCTCCACAGTCTTCACAATTCCCAGGAACATGAGCCTGTAGAGTATGACCATCCCAAACAAGATGGCAAGATCGACCCACTTGGAGTAGCCCATCTCAACTTGCCATGTCTCCTTCAAGATCTCATCCCCAGTGATGGTGGGAGGCCCCCCAGCTTGGTTATTGGGAAAGATCAACCCCAGGAACTCATTCTTGTAGAATCCTTGGTTGGCATACTTGTGGAATGCAATGTAGTACATTGGGTACCGCCACACTGGCTTGGGCAAGTCATTGGGCAACCTAAAGAAGCCTCCATTTAGCATCATCACTCCTTGGATCCCTGCTCCAGTGATGATGCCCATGAGGAAGTCTGGGACGATGCTGGCTACGATCATCATCAACCCCTCCACAAGCATCATGCACATGAACAACACTAGAGAGAAGTAGACGAAGTGGTCGATCGACTTCTGAAGTCCAACCAAGTAGTAGGCAATGGCTCCTGGTACCACAGAGACGAGAGCCAAGTATGGAGTTGCAGAGAGTGTGTTGGCGATCGTGAATGCAGACACTCCATAATGTCCATTTAATCTTTCTCTTCCAAATATCTGGATTCGACACGTCAAACCATTAGCACTGTTCTAGCTTGTTTGTTCTACATGTTCATTCGAACAAGATGGACGATTTTGGCTCATAAATTTTTGCTAGTAAGAACTCAAACTAACCTTCATGTCCTCTACAAACGAAGGGAAGCCTCCAATTGCCATGAAAGTTAGGAATGAAGCTATGAACATGAGCATGGATCCTCTTGCCTGACAACAATCAGAATCGAGATGATTATAAAAGAGGTTTGGGTACGAATATACCAAAACATCATGGTCATCGATCTGGATACCTGAATCGAACCATAACCGTGGCCAACATCATGAAAAATGGTGCCCACACAGAGGCAAAGGGCGATGTAGATGGCAAATCTCAACCAGTAGTAGCCCAAGTCCCTGTACATGTTCACGAAGGATCTTCTCGTGAGGACAAGCGACTGAGTTATGAAGCTTGCCGGGTTCCTCTTCTTGACCAGGGCTCCTCCCTTCATACACAAGTCAAGGGATGGTGAATTCACATGCTGTGGGAAAGCTAACATGAACAAAGATGATGTTGCTTGCTGCGATTACCATGCCGCGGATATCTGCTATTTGCGTTGTTACTTGCTGTGAGCTAACTGAGGATCTGTAAGACTTTACGAGGATCTCGATTGCTTCTGCAGTGCTTCTTGGATTGGACTGGTAATCTTCTTCGATATCCTGTCGGTGACCGGGTCACAAGTGCATCGTTTATATATAACTTGTTCTCGCTTCATCAGAATGAAAGAAATGAATGACACTGACCTTGTCAAAGTCTTTGTTGATGGTCCTGAGATAGTGGTCGGAAGGATTTCTTAGAGGAGGACAGGGGAATCCATTCGAAGCAAAGAACTGGAGCAGAGGCAGAGTAAAAACACTGGTTAGAACATGACCTCGTCCTTCTTTGGATTGCCAAATAATTTTTCCTTGATAGTTGACTGTAGAATTACTGAAGACTGGAAGGTCTACCTCATTAGCCATGGACGCAGCGCCAAAGAAGACTGTCCTGCCATAAGCCAGGAGGCAAAGGCCGTGGAAGAGCTCGAACACCTCGCTGCTGGGCTGGTGAATGGCCGCCACGACGGTCATCCCTTCCCGTCGAGCCAGCCTGGTGATGCGGTCCATGACGTGGTAGGACGCGGCGCTGTCGAGACCGCTGGTGGGCTCGTCGAGGAACAGCAGCTGAGGCCGCGTCAACAGCTCGATGCAGATGCTCACCCTCCGCTTCTGCCCGCCACTGATGCCCTTGGAAGCCCACCCTCCGATTCTGGTGCTCATGGCTCCTTCCAGCCCCATCTCCCGTATCGTGGCCTCGGCCCTCTCTCTCTTCTCCGACCTCGACATGGAATCCGGCAGCTGCAGCTGCGCTGAGTAGTACACGGCCTCCCTCACCGTCAGCGTTGTCATGAGTACATCATCTTGAGTTACATAAGCCTGAGAGAAGAACAGCTGTTGAGTTCTCAACTACTCCAAGAACTGAATCTAATCGAAGACTTTTGAGGAGGACCTCTTTGTACATACCGAGGACCCAAAGGCGAGCTTCTGCCTTTGGCCATTGATCAGGATGTCTCCTTTCTGACTCACACCAGATCCCAGCCTTCCTGATCATTTAGCCCGCATATGAAAGTATCAGATACAAATATTCACATCTACAAATAGATCCTATAGGAAACTGAAGAAGGTATCGAGTGTGATGACCTGCTAATGCATCAAGAAGTGTAGATTTGCCACAACCAGAGGGTCCCATAATGGACAACACCTCGCCAGGCCGAGCGCAGCCAGTGATGGCAGAGAGTATGGAGACGCGCCCACCTTTGCGGTCGGGCGCCGAGACCCAGAGATCCTCCCAGGTGAGGAAAACGCCTTGCTGCTCCCTTCTCCCGTTACCGCCGACCATACGGGCGCCACCGCGGGTTTCACCGCCTACCTCCTCCCTCGCGAGTTGGTCATCCTGACGAGGACTTGGGCTCAGCGGCGGCGGGGTAGTGGGAACATAACCGAACGGGAAGGACGCCTCATCGTCGCCAGGGGAGTCGATGCCATGCATCTCGATGTCGTCGCCAACCGCCGCCGTGGCTCGAAGGCGGAGCGGCCGGCTCGGGCTCGGACTCGGAGTCCATCTCGGCACACTCGATGGGGAAGCCATGGAAGCTTGTGGATTTGGCGTGAGGAGCTGCCTGTGACGAGACCGGAGAACCGAGGCCAATAAATAGACGTGGAGTCTGCATGGGTACAACGTGGGGTGGCGAGTAACACCGTTCCTACTTGGAAAAAAGTGGTGTAATGTGGTGGCAGATAGATGTCATAGTCTCTTGGACGATGGATCTGTCCCTTTAATAGTTTAATAAAACACTAATTAACTAATGAAATATTTTAGAAAAAAATAAATAAATAATTAAAATTAAAATTAAAATTAAAATTAAGAATTGAAACTATTTAGTTCTAATTTTAAATTTGATAGATATAAAATTACTAATTTCAAAATTAGAATTGTCGATTTTGGAATCAAAACTATCGATTCTAGAATCATCGAGGTTAGCTTAGCCAATGAGTAGTAAATGATAGTTCGGTTCGAATCGTAATCGAACTGGAAATTGAACCGAGTCAACGATTTAACGAATCTGAACTGAACTAAAACCAGATGTGCTTGGCTGAGAAGTGAGAGAAATTAAATCCTTTTCTTCCTTAATGTTTAAATAGAGAGCACCATATCAAACACAAACATCTTCTTCTTCGTTTCATTTTTAACATATCCCCCTTTTACTTTACTTGTGGTAGTATTATTGCCCGTTCTAACCAGACGTGCTGTTGCTGCTGCTTGACACGTCGTCGTCGCAACGACTTGGGGATGGAGAAGCAACCGATGGATTTAAATGCAAGATCAAGGTTCAAACATTTACCTTGACTTGGGTGCTGCCGCCGCCGGCTGCGGCGATTGGCTTGAAAGGTCGCAACCACGACGTTCCTCGGCACGCTCAACGCCCCCGACCCCACACGCTAGCCATCGTCAGTGATGACCTCAGTCGCCTCTCATCAAATGCTTCACATCGTCGTCTTCGGACGCTTCGTGGCGACCGACGGCGAGGGGACCTCGTGACGGTGGCTGGTTTGACCCGCAGCTGGCTTCGTCAACGACGGCATTCAATGGCTACTTCAACTCAATGCACATTTAGAGTCCAACGCTGTCGTTCAAATCTCGTGACTCGTTACGTCGGAATGGCGTGTTCCTGCTTCAGTGGATCGAGCTGCAATCGTCGCGCCCGCTAAGACTTGAATGCCCTTCAATTCCTTATCACGACCCTTACTTGGAAGGCTGACGGAAGTGGTTGGGAATTTACGAGGTTTAGGAGGCCACAAAACACACACACTCTCTCTCGCTATACGTATATAATATCTTCAGTACTATCTAATCCAACGTCTGTCCTTAGACCGACAAAAATCATGTCCTCCTCTCTGTCAAAAACTTTTGTAATATATATCGATTTAATCTAAAAGATTAAAATTTTAAATTATAGACTAAATCTAATATATAATATTATTTTTTAATCATAATTATAAGATTATCCTCTTAGAATATCTTTTCATGTCATACACATAAATATTTTTAATATATTTTTTTATTAATATGTGAGGTTTTAGGATCTTTCCTTTTACTCAGAGTTTAAACTTTAAGTTTGCATATTTTTGTATAAAGCAACTCATTCATTTGTATCTACTCATACTAGTATGACTTACTTTCAGTCAGCCAGACTAGAACTCAATCTTCTTTTTTTTTTTTCAAATTTTTTTAATTTTTGACTTATTTAGAACAAATTTTTGGTCAACTGGAATATCATATCAGTAATTTTGTAATAACTAGTCCAAGTCATGATGAATATATATCAAGTCAAATAATAATCAACACAAAAGTTTAAGCTTTTAGATTATAAGCCAAACCTAATATACGTAATATTATCTTTTTAATAATCGATACAAGATTATCCTCTTAAGATATCTCTCTTCATCTTACACACATGAATATATATATATATATATATATATATATATATATATATATATATATTATGATTTATGGTGTAAATAAAATTAGCTACATCAAACAGTTAAACTTATGATACAAACAAAGTTACCCATACTACTAAATAAGTTATGGTTACGAATAAAGTTGATCTCACCACCAATCCTTATAAATAAGGGGAAGACAATTGAGCCACGTATAAATAAGAGAAGAATGTTCAAAAATATTCATATGTGAGGAGAGATTATAAAAATGATTGAAAGAATAGTCAAACTAGTCAAATTAATATGTATGAAGTCAAACACCAATTCAACCCACAATCTAATAACTTAAGCTTGAAGAAAAAAAAGTAAAAAAACGATAATTGAATAAAAAAAGAGAGAGATTTAAGTGAAGATGAGCTTAGAAAAATATGTAAATATAGATTAAAAATAAACTAAGAGAATAATTTCAAAAAATAAATAATAAATATTTAAATTAAACCCAAAATCTAATAGCTTAAGCTTAGGATCTTCACCATTTTGTTGGCTTACTTAACACATAACACCGAGGAAAATGTTACTTGTTGCTTAATCTTGTTCGACAAGATATATAGTGAAAGGCAAAGTCTTTTGGAATCGCCTATTCTCATTGCAATAGATTAGTAGTTTTCTTTGAGTTGATCGTATCCCAGTAACTTGGAATACCCATTTCCTCGAGAATGATCGAAAGGTTTGCAGACGA
The DNA here is from genome assembly GCA_900464855.2 of Musa schizocarpa. NCBI lineage: Eukaryota > Viridiplantae > Streptophyta > Magnoliopsida > Zingiberales > Musaceae > Musa > Musa schizocarpa. Next base: position 41,132,129 of record LS990919.1, read on the forward strand.
AGTGAGAGATGATAAGACTGCAGGATCTGATTAAATTAATTCCTCAAAAGTATTTGTTGGACTTCATTTCAATGTCTCTGAAATCATCAAGAACTCATTACTTCCTCCTTAGTGTATTAAAAATGATTGTGGCACCAGATAATAAGAATTCAATTGATCAGAGCTGTCAGGCAGGTTGGGTAAAAGTTTACCTCTCAAATTTCATATCTCAAAGGTTTGGCATAGCGATGGAAGCCATAAAATAAGACTGCAATGACAAACTCTAAAGTCTAAACCATAGTGGGGTCATCCATCAACTTGTTTGAGGTCTCATTGAATGTTCTTAGTCTTGCATGTCTCATTCTAAACAAGAAAATATATCCTGGAATGTTGACTATAAAGTCTTGCCAAACATGATTCTTGAGGTCTTATTAGTTTGTGGAATAAAAGGTATGGCGTTAGACCTTTTCATCATGCCTTCTTTCGTATAGAAGAACAAATATTTTGAATAAGTCACTCGTTTCAATTCCTTCCGGAAACAATTCTTTTATAAACTCGATATAAAGAAACATATGTTAGAGTTAGCCCCAGAAAATTTACTTCGGTCAATTAACTTTGACCTACATCCACGGACGAAAGAGGAGCAAATCACTACTATAAAAGAGACTATTACAAATGCTTTAGGAAGATGTTCCTAAACTATAAAACACCCGAAAACATTAAACAAGAAAAATCTCAACTATAAGCCCAAACTATTGAACTGAGTATGGACTTAAACCCAAAGCAAACACTTAGGTTTTTCTTATGGTGCCACTTGTGGTGTATCTGATTTCAAAGCTCAGGCCCTTATTTATAGTTCCAATAGGAGATAACAAGCCTGGTTTTTCCGATGTGGGACTATGAGACTTGCCAAACTAACAAATCTCCACCTTGGCATGTCCCAACAAAACTTGCTCCACCTTCTTCATAAAAGCCCCAATGGGCAATCACCAACAATAAACACTAACCAAGTCCAAGCACTGCTTGAACTTGTAAACCGGAAGAGGCTTCGTAAGCATATCAGTTGGATTGTCCTTCGTATGAATTTTCTGAACAAGGACTTTTCCCTCAGTAATAGTATCCCATTTGCATCCAACAATTTTCTTTCCCGAAGGCGGCTCCACAAGATCCTCAGTTCTATTCTGATGAAGAGATTTTATTTCTTCGTTCATCGCGATCAACCACTTAGCGGAATTATCACAAGAAACTGCATTTGAGTAGAAAGTAGGCTCACCAACTTCACTTGTTTCTTCTGCAACAAACAAAGCATATGCAACTAAATTTGCCTATCTTTGTGGTGGTTGAATATCTCTCCGTGGTCTATCCTTGGCTATGGAGTATTGCTTTTCTTCTGGATCATCTGCGTCAGTAGACTCGGGACCATCTACTAGCATTCTTTGAGTAGAAGAGTTCGACTGAAAAGAATTAGAACTACCAATCTCAAGCTCCACCTGCTTTTGTGCACTTTCATTTATACAACTAGTAGATTCCTCTTTAGAAGATAACATAGATAATTCATCAAAAGTAACATCTCTACCGATTACAAATTTTGGAGATTTGGGATGAGAACACCATAATCTGTATCCTTTCACCCCATAAGCATACCCAAGGAAAATACATTTTTTAGCTCAAGGCTCTAATTTTCCTTCATTTATATGCATGTATGCTGGACACCCAAAAATTTTTAAATCAAAGTAATCAGCAGGAGTACCTGACTAAACTTCCTCCGGAGTTTTAAAGTTAAGTGCTGCAGAAGGAGCGCAGTTGACAACGTAACAGGCCATATTAATCGCCTCTGCCCAAAAGTCCTTTGTCAACCCTGCATTTGAGATCATACACCTTGCTCTCTCCAAAAGTGTTCTGTTCATACATTCGGTCACACCATTTTGCTGAGGCGTCATCCTAACAGTGCGATGCCGGACGATTCCTTCATTTTTGCAAAATTCATTAAAGTCACATTCACAAAACTCCATGCCATTATATGTTCGAAGCCGCTTAATCTGTTTACCTGTTTGCTTCTCAATCAAAGCCTTCCCATTGTTTAAATGTTAGAAAAACATCATTTTTATGCTTCAAAAAATAAACCCAAACTTTTCTGGAATAATCATCAATGAAAGTCAACATATACCTGGCACCACCCTTAGACTGAACATGAGCTGGACCTCAAAGGTTTGAATGAATATAGTTAAGAGTACCTTTCGTTCTGTGAACTATCAGAGAATTGAAGCTGACTCTTTTCTGCTTTCCAAAAACGCAGTATTCACAAAAATCTAGTGGCTCGGTACTTTGTCCGCAAAGTAGACCCCTTTTGCTCAATATGCTCAAACATTTTTCACTTATATGACCCAAACGCATATGCCATAATTTGGTGATGTCAGAATCAGACAATGATGATGACGAGGCTACAACCGAGCCTATGACAGTAGTTCCCTGCAAAATATACAAGCTACCAGACCTATAAGCTTTCATAACAACAAGGGCATATCTAGAAACTTTCATAACTCCACCTTCAGCTGTGTATTTACACCCAAGGGCCTCTAAGATGCCTAAAGAGATGAGATTCTTTTTTAAATCAGGAACATGCCTAACATTAGTGAGCGTCCTCACAATACCATCATGCATTTTAATTCGGATTGTGTCTCTACCAACAACATCACATGCTGCATTATTGCCCATCAAAACAATTCCACTATTATAATATTAATACGTGGAAAACAAATCTCTATTAGGACACATGTGATAAGAATAACCAAAATCTAAAATCCATTCATTTTTAAACATCGTCCTATTATCAATAGCAGAGAAAATATTTTCAACATTCTCATCAGTCGCTATACTAGCTTCAGCAAACTTAGTAATTTTCTTAATAATTTTTTCCTTTTTTTTTAATTTATTTTTTAATTTAAAGCAATCAGATTTAGTGTGCCCTATTTTATGATAATATCTGCACTCCAAATTTCTATGTCTGGATTTAGATATAGATTTAGATCTACTACTATCAAATTCCCTTTTATCTGTTCTCCCCCTAACAACCAGGCCTTCAGCCTGATTCTCTCTACTTTCCCCAGTGATATCTCTGTCTATCTGCTCCTTAGATTTTAGTGCATATTTAATTTCCTGATACGAAATTGTTTCTTTTCTATAAATCATAGTATCACAGAAATACTTAAAAGATTGGGGAAGAAAACACAAAAGTAACATGGCCTTATCCTTATCATCAATTTTTGTAACTATATTCTCCAAATCCATAACTAAATAATCAAACTTATCAAGATGTGAGAGTATAGATGTACCTTCAGTCATCCGAAGTATATACAAACTCTACTTTAAGTAGAGACGATTCTTTACTGTCCTCTTCATATACAAGGCTTTAAGCTTGTCTCACATGCTCTTAGTCGTAGTCTCCATAGCTACCTCTCGTAAAACCTCATCAGAGAGATTTAGAATAATGCTGGATCGGGCCTTCTTATCCATACCCGTAAGATCTTCTTTTGACATACCATCTGGAATGTTCTCAGCTCCCTATAGTGCCAAATCAACTTCGTCTTGAACCAGAATGGCCTCCATCTTAAGTTGCCACATGCCGAAGTTGATATTTCTATCGAATTTCTCGACAACGATCTTTGATATTGTCATTGTTGCCAAAAGATCCCGAAACCAGGCTCTGATACCAGTTTGTTAGAGCTAGCCCCAGGAAATTTACCAAAGGGTAATTTTGACAACCCGACAAAAACAATAAAGCAGAAAGAATAAAAGCGACAAAAACACCATATTTACGTGGTTTAGTCAATTAACTTTGACCTACATCCACGGACGAAAGAGGAGCAAATCAGTACTATAAAAGAGACTATTACAAATGCCCTTGTGATGCCACTTGTGGTGCATCTGACTTCAAAGTCCAAGCCCTTATTTATAGTTCCAATAGGAGATAACAAGTCAAGTTTTTTTTATGTGGGACTATGGGACTGATTTTCATTGAGTTTTAGGTTGTTAATCAAGATCACATTGGGAACAACACAAGGGTGACAAGATCTGAAGATGGTGTGGAACTAAGCAAACAATAGAACTGCTCATCCAAGGAATGACATGTAGAAAATTTCCAATGAATATTGCATCTTCTTTTTCTAAAATCTTCAATTGGATATGTAAACAGGAAAAAAAAATTCAAATCCCTCATTTTGATCCACGTTTCTCCTTCTCATCATTTGATTCCCTCCTTCAGCAAGGTTAATTAACAGGCTTTAGACAGGAGTGTTGATTGGGTTGGATCAGGTCAAACATGTTCCTCTTCCTCACCCCATGATTGATTCTTTTTTCTTTTCTAATTTCGAGTTCAAGATGTTCATTTTGATAAAATGGAGTATCCCCTTGCTTGAATGAAGATTATCAAGTAATCTTGGACAATTGCATATGTTAAGTTCATGATGTAAGGTAGGATGATGCCTCTATCGAATCTCACATGTTGAGTTTATGATGTGAGATGAGATAAAGTCTTCGCCGAAGACCTAGATATATTGGAGCGAGCTCTCATGTCATCATCTTACTTGCTATTGGAGTGAAGGAACTATAAAATAGAGAAATGAATTTAATCGGATCCATCTATCATCATATCACATGGATGAATGACCTATATCTATGAAAGTCACACAGATATCCATCATCATATTTATGATAATGATTTGATTTTATCTTTGATCTAAGTGATCCAAAACTCTTTAGGTAATTTAGAAGACACATTCTTTAGGTCAAGTTTTATCACACAACACTTTTTTATTTCATCATATTTTTTATTAGTTTAAATATAATTCCCTTAGCATTTTAGACCTCCTCTTTCATAGATTAATTATTTGTTATGACAACTTGGATACTGTAGATATTTGCTCTGCATAAAAATAAATTGTGCAATAAACACTGCACACCAATTCATGCAATGAAATTACACACCAATGAAGAAATGTTTTCTCCATCATTGAGTTATGATAGGGACTTCTGAGGAACTCTGGCCATTAGAGACTTGAAGATGGGCTTCAACTTCTCCACAGTCTTCACAATTCCCAGGAACATGAGCCTGTAGAGTATGACCATCCCAAACAAGATGGCAAGATCGATCCACTTGGAGTAGCCCATCTCAACTTGCCATGTCTCCCTCAAGATCTCATCCCCAATGATGGTGGGAGGCCCCCCAGCTTGGTTATTGGGAAAGATCAACCCCAGGAACTCATTCTTGTAGAATCCTTGGTTGGCATACTTGTGGAATGCAATGTAGTACATTGGGTACCGCCACACTGGCTTGGGCAAGTCATTGGGCAACCTAAAGAAGCCTCCATTTAGCATCATCACTCCTTGGATCCCTGCTCCAGTGATGATGCCCATGAGGAAGTCTGGGACGATGCTGGCTACAATCATCATCAGCCCCTCAACAAGCATCATGCACATGAACAACACAAGGGCAAAGTAGATGAAGTGGTCAATTGACCTCTGAAGGCCAACCAGGTAGTAGGCAATGGCCCCTGGTATCACAGAGATGAGAGCCAAGTATGGAGTGGCAGAGAGGGTGTTGGCAATTGTGAATGCGGTCACACCATAGTGTCCATTTATTCTTTCTCTTCCAAAGATCTGTGTTGGAAGAACATGAAGCTGTTAGCTTTGCTCAAGTGGAAGAAAACTAGTAATTGGTGGAAGAAGAATACTAACCTTCATATCCTCTACAAAAGAAGGGAAGCCTCCAATAGCCATGAAAGTTAGGAATGCAGCTGTGAACATGAGCATGGAACCTCTTGCCTGAGAAGAACCAGAGTTTAGAAGGTCACAAAAGAGTTGGAGAACTGAAACATCCTAAATGAATGCCTTTGGAGCTCAGTTGGCATACCTGAATTGATCCAAAACTGTGGCCAACATCATGGTAAATTGTGCCCACACAGAGGCAAAGGGCGATGTAGATAGCAAATCTCAACCAGTAGTAGCCCAAGTCCCTGTACATGTTCACAAAGGATCTTCCTGTGAGGACAAGCGACTGAGTCATGAAGCTTGCTTGGTTCCTCTTCTTCACCACATCTCCTCCCTTCACACACAAGTCACTGGTTGAATTCATATGCTTCGCAAAGCTACAGTAAACAAAAGTAATGTGCAGTAAATGGTAATACAACAATCTAAATTACCATGTCACGTATCTCTGCTATTTGCTGTGCTACTTGCTGCGAAGTAGCTGAAGACCTGTAGGACTTTACGAGGATGTCAATTGCTTCAGACGTGCTTCTTGGCTTGGACTCGAGATCTTCTTCGATATCCTGAAACAAAAGTTTTCTCTCTTGATTACGGTGAGAAATGAAATATGAAACAATGAGAAACAAAATGTTACTGACCTGTTCAAAATCTTTGTTGATGGTCCTGAGATAGTGGTCGGAAGGATTTCTTAGAGAAGGACAGGGGAAGCCATTCGAAGCAAAGAACTGGAGCCAAAATGTTCAAGTTAGCAAGGGCAAGTCTCAAGCTTGTTGCTGATAGATAACCGAGACTAAAAGATCTACCTCATTAGTCATTGAAGCTGGGCCAAAGAAGACAGTCCTGCCATAAGCCAGGAGGCAAAGGCCATGGAAGAGCTCGAACACCTCGCTGCTGGGCTGATGAATGGCCGCCACGACGGTCATCCCTTCCAGACGAGCCAGCCTGGTGATGCGGTCCATGACGTGGTAGGACGCGGCGCTGTCGAGACCGCTGGTGGGCTCGTCGAGGAACAGCAGCTGAGGCCGCGTCAACAGCTCGATGCAGATGCTCACCCTCCGCTTCTGCCCGCCACTGATGCCCTTGGAAGCCCACCCTCCGATTCTGGTGTCCATGGCTCTTTCCAGCCCCATCTCCCGTATCGTGGCCTCGGCCCTCTCTCTCTTCTCCGACCTCGACATGGAATCCGGCAGCTGCAGCTGCGCTGAGTAGTACACGACCTCCCTCACCGTCAGCGTTGTCATGAGAACATCATCTTGAGTTACATAAGCCTGAGAGAAGAACAGCTGTTCAGTACTAAACTACTCCAAGAACTGAATCTAATCGAAGACTTTGAGGATGAACTCTTTGTACACACCGAGGCCCCAAAGGCGAGCTTCTGCCTTTGGCCATTGATCAGTATGTCTCCTTTCTGACTCACAGCAGATCCCAGTCTTCCTGATCATTGATCCCCATATGTACGTGTCAGATACAAATATTCACAACATATCTACGAATAAATCCTATAGGAAACTGAAGAAGATATCGAGCGTGATGACCTGCTAATGCATCAAGAAGTGTGGATTTGCCACAACCGGAAGGTCCCATAATAGCCAAGACCTCGCCAGGCCGAGCGTAGCCGGTGACGGCAGAGAGGATGGAGACGCGCCCACCTTTGCGGTCCATCGCCGAGACCCAGAGATCCTCCCAGGTGAGGAAAACGCCTTGCTGGTTGCTTCCAGAATTGCCGGCGACATTACGACCGGCGAGGTCTCCATTTCCTACCTCCTCCGCTCCGTGCTCGTCGTCGCGACGAGGACCTCCGTTCAGCGGAGGTGGGGAAGTGAGAACATCACCGAACGGGAAGATAGCCGCACCGACGGCCCTGGGGCTGATGACGCCATGCATCCCGATGTCGTCGCCAACCGCCGCCGTGGCTCGCGGGCGGAGCGGCCGGCTCGGGCTCGGACTCGGAGTCCACCTCGGCACACTCGACGGGGAAGCCATGAGGCCTTCTTAGTTGGCAGTCCAGAGATATCGCATGGCGATATCCACAGGGGATTGAAGCCATATAAAGAGCAGCGGAGTGCGTTGTCGCAGAAGCAGGACGGCACCGGAAACCGGACTAACACGTTGGACTGTGGCGGCAATTGCCCCGTTGCGTCGTTTCTTTGACTTCTACGCGAGCGCTGGATTCCACTTGATCCAAATTACATTTCCGGTTCCGTTCCTTCCTTTCGTTGACTTCTGTGCCAGCGCTGAATTCCCTTCGGCCGGTAAACCTTCGACGTCCGCACCACGATCCCAAGTCAGCACGGGTGCGTATCCTTGTTCGTCGCCACGAACCCAGTCAAAAGACAGGAGGCACGCCACATACCGGTCGTGACTTAAGTCTTCTCTATGGAGACGATGCGGATCGAAAGGCCAGCCGTAAGATGAGTCGCGCCGCGAGGCAGCTGAATAAGTCCCCGGACTCGAGCACAAACAAATAGGCGTCTCGTGGAGTGGTCGACGTGGCCCGCGGCTGCATACGAACCCGTCCGGCGACCGCGATTTACGACACCCACTTCATCCACATCTTGGACGATACACGTAGCTCAACTCTATTATAACATATTCATATGATATTATTCCTTATCTTATACGTGGATTTCGTTATTTTGTATGGCTAAACATGCAACAACAGCATAGACATGACATCGTGGAGCTTTGTTGCAGGTCTTGTTCTCATTTGAGTAGGTACGGATCACAACTCTGCTGGTCATTTTGTACTTGTTGAATCACTTTCATCAAATTGAATATGACAACGATTTGGATTTTTCTGAGACTTGATTTCCACCTACTATGACTAAACTTACAACTCACTTCAGATCTAAGACACGAGAAAATTACGTCAAACTAAATCAAATTAAGGTGGGTGGCGTGACAAGTGGGATTCTCAAAAGTATTTGGAGGACTTGGATTCCAACACGTCTCACATCCTCCATTTGCATAGCAGCCTTCTCCTCTTGCAACCTAGTAATCATGGCCATTGCTTGATTTGCCGCAATTGCTGAAGCACTTCTTTCTTCTTCTAATTCCTTGTAGAGAAGGCTTATGGACTTCCTGTCCAACTCAACCTGCCTCTTTAGTCTCTCAAATGCACTTTCCCCTTCCACCTCACTAACAAAACTTCCATCTAGTGACTCTAAGCCTGATTCGTTCCTCTCAAGAGAGAGCGTCTTGGTATGAATTATAGGGTAATTTGGTAGGGCAGATGAGTTCTCAGTGAATTGAATTCAGCAGAATTATTACGCAGGTAACGTGTGAGTGTTAATCTCCTTCTTCGGTTGATTAGATACCAATAGAAAAGAATGCTTGATTGTTGACTTTCTTCCTTGATATAAAATAGATATTGACTTTTTTCTTTATATGCCATACATACGTCACGCTTGGCTTGGACACACTTTTGATTAATAATTATGTTGTTTATTGTTCTTTTTCTAGCCACTGAAGCTAACCTACATGCATGAAGCTAAGCTAAGCGAAGCTACATACATGTGTGGTGGAGGGCAATGAGTATTTAAATCACTAAGATTATAGAAAAGGATTGTCTCTTTAATGCTAAGATATCATCCGACTTATGTGATATAAATCTGGACGCCATCTGGATTCGATGTATATCTTATGTGACATTAATTCTCGATGGGCAATTTACCACTTTACCACCTCTTAATAAGGCAGTATTAAAGTCATTGGTCTCTTATACGTCAATGCAAGTAAAGTTTATTTTCAATGTATGTCTTTTATATGTCCATCTAACTCTTGCTCCACTTCTCATTTAATAATATTTATCCTAATTTAACTAAACTTCATTAAGAGTATAAGTAACTCAACTCTCGGATGACAACTAGCTCTTTAACATTTTTAGATGAGACTAATAAAATATTCTAAAGTGTTGAACCACTTCATATGTCAATGACTTGTTCTTACCCTTTGAACTCTTCGTTACTTATTTCATAATATTGAGTAGGGTTACTATCATTGATAGATCTTTTATTCAAGAAGTTTTAGCCCTATCCATTTTAATGTTGATGTTACAACTTCTGAAGTTCGATGAACGGATCAACCAAATTCTCACTTGTTTTCATAAATATGAGTGAAATAATCTCACATTTGATTAATTTTCTCACGTAATCATATCTAAGACTAATGTGTCTTGACTTTCCATTGTATATTTTAGAGTTAAAGTAGCTTGACTATCATAAAGTATAGAAATTGAATTCATACTTTAGAAGCCAATGAAATTTCTAATCTAAAGTCCCTCAACCATTAATCTCTTTTTCTACTATCGCTAAAGTAATAAATTTCATTCGATAGTTGAGTGAGTTATACATGTTTATTTCTTACTTTTTCAAAAAATAGTGCCACCTCCTAAAGTGAACACCAACAAATAGTGGATTTGCTATCTCCTAAACTCGATATTTAACTTGCATCAATATATCCTTCTAAAATAGCAGAAAATTTTAAGTATTGAAAGCTATAATATGTAGTCCACCAAAAAACTCTTTCAATAGCTTTCTAATATAGTGTATTGCTAGTAAATCTACTCAATTTACTAATTACAAATGCTATATGCACTGTATTACATACGTAAGAGTTTCTATAGCTCTAGAATACTTTAATTGAGCCATAATTCTTCTAACATTCTTGATTAATTTGATACTCGGGTCAAACAGGGTATTTACTTTTTTGAATTTTAAGTGACTAAATTTCTTTAGTATTTTCTCTATGTAATATGAGATTGACTCAAAATATATCTATCATTAATTTTTTTTTACCTTAATACCTAGTATGATATCAATTTACCCAAGATTTTTCATCTTAAATATTGAAGATAGAAATTTCCTTGTTTCTATAATACCTTTTATGTAATTACTTACTATTAGCGTATCATTACCATAAAAGAAAACTATCACCATATAGTCATCGGAAGTTTTGAGATAAATACATTTATCTACAACATTGTGAACAAATCAATTAGAAAGAATTATTACATCAAATTTCTTATACCACTGTTTTGGAGCATACTTTAAAACATACAATGACTTAACAAGTTTATACACTTTATATTCATTTTCTTGTAGAATAAACCTTTCGAGTTGTTCCATATACACCTTCTCATCAAAGTCTCCATTTAAAAATATCATTTTGACATCCATTAATGAACATAAAGATAAAAAATTGATACTAAAGTGAAAACAATTCGAATGGATGTGATCCTAGTTGTAGGAGTATGTGTCAAACTAATATATTTCTTTTTTTGTTGAAATCCTTTAGCAACTAATCTTGCTTTGAACATTTGGAGAGTATCATCTATATGATACTTCCTATAAAATACCTATTTATAACCAATATGTTTAGAGGCAGAAAGTAAATCAATATGTTTCCAAGTGTGGTTTGACATAATAGTGTTGAAAAACCATAGAAAGCATCACATGCATAGTAAAAAAATAAAACTAAAACTAATTTCCCAAAAGAATCATATTTGATCTTCGTGAGACGATTGGGAGGAAAAAACTCATAAAAGTGAAAACTACGTAACACGTGTGAGACGTTCTCATATAGGGGAGATCGTATATCCCCAATTTGTAAATCTCAATCCATGGATATTGGAGCTCTTGCAAACTCCTCTCTAGTGATGATCCACATGGCAGATGAAGTGGTGACGCACCTCCTCTCGTGACACGTTCTTTCCTTGCCTTCGCGCACCACCACACAGTAATAAACACAAGAAGGGGCCGACCCTTTTTGTTGTTCTCATGCCCTAAATAGGGTTGATGGTAAGGGAGGAAAGAGAGGGAGGAGAATAGGAGGTGGGTGGCCAAAGAGTCTAGCTCATGACCCCTTGGTCCCTCTCCTATTTATAGAGAGCCCTATCAACTTAACCATAATAGATATTGTCCTATTGAGTATTGGATCTTCATCCAATTACCCTGGCATATTAGATAGATCTCCATCCAATTATCCCTAGCTTAATGGAAATTGGATCTCTATTCAAATATCCACTTTAAGCTCTTATTGGGTTTCACCTAACAAATCTAATAAAACATGGACTTATTGGATATCACATATCCAATCATCTATTCATTGCGTCATCCACCATATGTGTGTGACTCTTTAGGCTTAATATCGAACTGGTCGTGAGTTGCATCTATCAGAACTCATTCTGATTCAGTGAATTATTATCCCCATAATAATTCACTTAACTCATTGACTACAAACGTATTAGACCATTATACCATAGTCCTCAAACAATATAAGAGGATCTAATCTATTGGACCTATCTGTCATCAATTACTGTGTATCTATAGTCTTTCATATATCTAATATACCAGAGTTTATATATTGGGCATGACGCTGATAGGTTTATACAAAATCTATTCGAGTCTCACTCTAATCGAATTCTCCCAAAGAAATCATCTCTCAATCCAAATCTCATGCTTATCAAATTCATCATGATTCGATTGATCTTGGCCAAAGATTTGCTTGAGTGAGAATACATGAGATATTTCTCTCATGATACCAAAAGTGAATGAGTCTCTATTGACACTCAATTGCCCTCGTAAGGTTGGCTACTACTCTTGATGACTTGCTGTGCTAGATCTAAAACTTCCAGACCTATAAGTCTGGCATTAAAGAGTATAGTACTCATACAAAACATCCATGGTATCTCAAGTTTAAGGACTAGACACACAACTGGGACTACAAAATTGTTGTATGATAATTATGTATCATTAAGCAACCAACATTTCATAAGCAGATCATTCAGTGAACTCATTCTCCAATAAGCACTTGTATTATATCCCCAGTGTCCCCACATAAACAACTATGAGATTAGCTACCTTCATCATATGGACATGTATATAGCACACTAATCTATCATGTTATCTCAATGTTCCTATCGTGTAACCTATGATCATGAATATTTAACGATTTATGTTTATAGGCAAATTTATCTCAATCTCATTATGATTTAATTTCTATTACACAAATCCAAGGATATCACAATATATATTAATCATATAATATAAAGTGAAAAATATCAAATAATAATAATGAAAAAGATTGTGCAACATGCTACACGTGCTATCACTTATGTGATTGGCTTGTAGGTCACTTATAACTACCAAATAGAATTCATCTCATCATTAATAATATCTTTTCAAAAAGCAGCATCATAAGAGGCCATAACTTCTTTAAACGTTTTAGGATCATTTTCCACTTGTAAAATAAGAGGAATTGTTCGTAAGACTCTCTTAGTAGTTCCTTCTACAAGGTAAAAAGAAATACTTTGAGAATCAATCCTATTTGGCCATAATATTTTTGCTTTCGTGCTTCTCCTTAATTCATGAGATTTCTCATCAACCTCTTGTAAACTTGATTGATGTCCAATCAAAGAAATATTAGGTTGCTCACCAACCTCTTGAGCTATCTCCATTGGTGACTCTTGACTAGTTGGAGAAGGAATGTTGTCACTTGAAGTCAATAAATGTTCAAAGGACTTCACATCTCGTGATTCTATTATGACTTTAGACTCCAAATTAGGAAGTCTATAAGCTTTGGTATTTGACGCATAGCTTACAATGTATATTTGATTCTTCTAGGTTCCAACTTTATCATTTGAGAATAATTATTTTTATAATATACAAGACACTCCTACACTTTAAAATAATTAATATTAGGTTGTCTTCTCTTTCATAACCCATATAAAGAGATCTTGCTCTTTTTAGAAGAAATTTGATTTGAAATATGACATGCAGCTAATGAAGCTTCTCCTTATAAATTATAAGATAATTTAGTATATAATAATATAGCATTTATTATCTCTAAATAAGTTCCATTTTTTTTCTTCTGCTAATCCATTTTGTTCAGGCGTAGGTGTTGAACATTAATAAATTATGTCAATTTGTTCACGAAACAAGTTAAATTCATTAGGAAAGTATTCTCTTTTTCTATCACTTATTAAAAATTTAATTTTCCTTCCTAATTGATTTTGAAATTCTGTTTTGTATGCCTTAAAAGCATTAAAAGCATCTTTTTTTTATGTTTCAATAAATAGACACATGTGAACCTAGATATATCATTCATAAAAGTGTGGAATATCTATTACCTCCTCTTGTTAATATGTCATTTAATTTACATATATTAGAATGTATTAAATATAATAAATTAGTATACCTTTCAACACGTTTGAAGGGTTTCTTAGTCATATTTGATTTAACATAAATTTTATATTTATTAATATCATCAATGATAATTTATAAAGTCACACTTAACCATTTTTTAACGGTGCTAGTTCCATTATGTACTAATCTATTATGCCATAATTGTTGAATTTCAGATTTTGATGATGAAACTAATTTATAATGTTATGATCTAATCTGCATTTTAAGTGATGCAAGACTAGCTTTGATCAGGAGACACAAATTGATTGAAGTAGGAGGAATCGAATGTTGGGCCGGAGTGGAACATGTCAGAAGATTGAATGTCGAGCCAGATGATCGATCGACGTATCGGTAGAAGGCTTCGTGCCATGAGTTCGAGCATCGGGCTTAGAAGAGTGAACATTATGCAAAGAAGATTGGAGTTACAGAGGTCAACATGCCGATTGGGCAAAAAGCCGCAAAAGAGGACAATGCGTTGAAGGATTGGACGAAGCACCAATAAACCAATGATATGCTAAACAACATAGGATTCGCTTGTAATCGATTATGTCTAGATCGACTTGGTTTAGAGTCTAATTGAGTTCGTTTAGAATATAATTAAGCCAACTCAATTAGGGGGCCAATTGGGCCTGAATCAGGGCTGAATTGAGCTTGTTGTTTGGCCCATTAAGTATACTGTAGTAGGGTCTTTCGGTGGTACCGCCCAAACTTGACAGTGGTACTACCCAAACTTAGCGGTGGTACCGTTCAGACACAATCATCAAGACTGTGTCATGCACTGGTACCGTTAGACTAAGCGGTGGTACCGCCCAGACATAATCTCCCAAACTATGTCAAGTAGTAGTACTGCCAAAATGAGCAGTGGTACCATCCAGTACAGGCGATAGTACCGCCAGGACTAGGGAAACCCGGGATGAGACCTTTTTTAGCTCTAATTTTGAAGCCATTTGGGGTCTATAAATACCCCAGCTATTCCTGCATGGAGTAGCAAGAATTGAGCATGAAATTAAGTTGAAAAAAGGGAAAAAATACTTAAGAAAAATATTGGAAAACTCTCTTAGGATTTAGGATCACTTCTTCCTAGTATTTAGAAGTTTGTCTAAAGGGAGAAGTGAGGTCTAAAAAAGAGAGGCTTGTAAAAGTTGTCTCCTAAACCCGTGAAAAGGAGAAAGTGTTGAATCTCGGATTTTGATGATGAAGTCAATTATCATTTGTTAATCTAATTTATATATTGAAAAAAGTGTGTAGGATTAACTATGATGAAAGTAAGACATGCAATAGGTGTTATGCCGGAGTCAAGATCAAGATCACATTGGGAGTTCGAGAGTTCGTCGGAAGTCCGGACGTTTGTCAGAAGTTTTACGGAAACCAGCCGAGAAGTCCAGGAGCTTGCCATAGAAGCTCATCGAAACTCACCAAGAAGATCATCGCAAAGTCCAGGAGCTTGTCGGGAGTCCGCCGGAGCATTACCGAGAGTTCATCAGATATTCGTCGGAAGGATGCCGAAAGCTTGTCGGAAGAAACGATTGACGCACCGAAACACGAATTATAGTAATCATGTCTTAACTATCATAGTTAGAGTGTAGATTAAGTTAGGATTGGGAGGTAATCCAACTAACTTAATTAGGGGCCAATTGGGCCCTTAACAGACCTAAATTGGGCCGAATGGAACAGCCCATTTGGCCTTGAATTCCTGGCCAGCGGTGGCACCGCCTGGGAGACTCGATCTCCCAGGAATTCTGGGTGGTGGTACCGCCCCTGTCAGGCGATAGTACCGTTGCCAGTTATTACTGCCAGTGGTGGTACCACCCCTATCAGGCGGTGGTATCGCTTGAGCTCGGTCTTCGAGCGCTGTCAGGCGGTAGTACCGCCCAAACTGAGCGGTAGTACCGCCTAGTGCCCGATGAAAAGTGGTAGTACCGCCTAGTAATGGCGGTGGTACCATCAGGACCCCATAAATCTAGGAATGAATACTTTTAGTCTCCATTTTTGAACTCATTGGGGCCTATAAAAACCCCACCCTTTCTTGCATGAAAGAAAAATGAAAACTTGACATTATCTTGAGTCTTTAAGGCCTTAAAGTATTATAAAAGCTAGAGTTCTCCTCATTCTTTCTAAGTATTGAGTTAATTCAAGAGAGGAGTGAAACTTGTAAGGGTTGTCTCTTAAGCCCGGCAAAAGGAGAAAAGCTGTAAAAGGGTGGTTGACTTTCGCCTATTGAAGGAAGGCCTCTAGTGGACGCCGGTAACCTCGTTGGAGGAGGAAGTCGATAGTGGATATAGGTTACGTTGACCGAACCACTCTAAAAACTAGGTTTGCATTTACTTTGAACAACTTTCCTTTATAGCAAACTACCTCTCCTCCTTACTGTGCCTTAACTACGTCTACTTACACTTTGACGTAAATATTTTCTGAGATCAGCTTTAATCATACGAAGACCTTACAAAACCAATGCTTTTCATTTGTGCGCTTTACTTTGCTGCAAATCATCTTAGTCTTTTCTTGCTCTTTCATGAAAGGTTTCAAGTTCAAAGTTTTTCCGAAAAGGATTGAGTTGAAACCATTCTTGTTGAATCGGCTTTAATCGAAATAAGTTGATTGAAATCATAAAAGTTTTCCGCTATACTAATTCACCCCCCCTTCTTAGTGCGCTCTTGATCCTAACAGAAAGAATGTAAAAGAATAGTTGATCTTCGCCCATTGAAAGAATATCATTAGTGGATGTTGGTGGCGTCGATGGAAGAGGAATTGTGAGTGGATGTAGGTCACGATGACTAAATTACTATAAAACTCGATTTGTATTTACTTCTTATAATTTACCTTTACTATAAACTGCCTTACTTGCTTTACTTTCTAATTACACTCTTACGAATGTTTTTAAGTTAAAGACATTTCCGATATCGATTTTATCGAAATGAAGATATTGTGAAATGACGTTTTTACCATTGCACTAATTCACTCCCCCCCCCCTCCCTCTTAGTGCTGATTCGTTCCTAACTGTTACTATCAAAGCCACGTTTTTCTTGCTTGGTTTAACACTTAAGAGAAATGGCTCTTTTCAGCTTTCAAGAGGGCTTTTCTATCATTCGTCCTCCCATGTTCAATGAGATGTACTACACATATTTGAAATCTCGAATGAGAGTTTTTTTGCTTTCGTTGAATCTTGATTTATGTAATATAGTTAAATTTGGTTTTGAGAAGTGTTCCAATGAACGAATGAAATGATTTGGAAAAGAAGACTTTCTCTTTAAATGTAAAGGCTATGAATGCCTTATTTTGTGCCTTAGACAAAAATGAATTTTATCGTGTTTCTATTTGTGAAACTGCTTTCGATATTTGACACTCTTGAAACTACATACAAAGGCATTAGTAGAGTAAAAGATTATAAGATTAATCTTTTGATGCATGATTTTGAATTGTTTCGTATGAAGCCAAGTGAAACTATTATTGACATGTACACCCGTTTTACGGATGTCGTCAATAGTTTAAAAGCTCTTGAAAAATATTTTTTGAATTTTAAACTTGTTAACAAGATATTAAGATCCATTCCAAAAAGTTGAGATCCTAAAATCATGGCAATACAAGAATCAAATGACTTGAACCATTTTCCCATTGAAGAACTGATTAGGTCATTGATGACATACGAAATGAGTTGTATGGCTCATGAAGAGCTTGAGAATAACCTTCCAAAGAACATGAATGATTTGACATTTAGAACAAATAAAGATCGCTCGAGCGAAAGCTCAAGTGATGATGACTTTGAACTCTTGACTATAAAGCTTAAAAATTTCTTAAAATAAAAATCTAAGAACAAAAGTGAATCTAAAAAGAAGAAGCTATAGAAGAAGAAGAAAACACTCAAGGTTGGCTTGGGACGAATCAAGTTTATCCGAAGATGAAGTACAAACTGACAAAGGCGAGGTGGCAAACTATGCCTTAACGACTTTTGACGACAAGGTAACCAAAACTCTTTTGCTTTATTTTGAAATTACTTGATGCATTTCATATGTTGTTTTTAAATTAGTATATAAAATATAAAAAAATAAATAAAAGGGGATTATGCTTTTCTTTTTGTAGCTAATTTTGAAAATGATAATGACCATTGCATATTTTATGAAAATATAACAAAATATTAGATATAAATCTAATGCTTGTACACCAAATAAGATTAATCTTATGCATGTTCTTAAGAAGTAATAATGTGTATTTTGATGATTTCCATATAGATTTTCGATTTTGATTAAAGATGCCTTATGAAACCATGCTTGATGATCTAATAATGCATAATGATCATGATTAATGAGTTTATATTTTGAAATTATGCATGATGATTCTTGTGATTTATGGATTATCGATCTTTGCCGTAATGAAAGTTCTTTTTCGGTTTTAAACGTTGATGCATGTTTTTATTTGGCATAAAAATTTGGGCATACTTATATGAAATCAATCACAAAATATTGGAACTAAAAGAACTTGAGCTATCTTTAATCTTATAGGAATCTATCTACGTTGCTTTCATTGAATTTTTTGAAAAATAATTTTGATGATGATTTTAGATTCCTTTTCGTATGATTTGTTTTAATAATGAGATGATATATCCAATCAAATCATTTATCGATGTTTGTGACTTGAGATATATTTTATATGAAATATTTTTTCTTGATTCATGTATGATTTACTTATCTAAGAGAAGATTTATCCAAATGAATCTTAATTCTTCACATTAATAATTTGAGATTTATTTGAATCAAGATATCTTATTTGATCTCCTATGATTCTATTCGTTATTTACTGAAAAGGAGATTTATCAAGATGAATCATTCACGAATTGATCTTTCATATTAATATCCTTCATGTCATGATTTTTATATGACTCCTTTGTAATTATGATTTGTATATCTCATAATATAATTGAATCATTGATGAAAAAAGGAGAGATTAATGAATCTATTTGTCTTTTTTTATGAATATCTTGAAAATGATTTTGATTTGATGATTTAAATTTGAATGAGCTTTATCTTGATTTTTTGAGATTTATAACTTGAGATTTCTTATGTATGAATTAAGATATTATATAATTTGATCTCCTATGTTTCTTTTCACTATTTATAAAAGAAGAGATTTGTTGAAATAAATCATGTCTTATGACATTCATGATTTGATATTAATATATTTCACGTCATGATGTATTATTGATATTCCTTTATATCTATAAATTGTATATCTCATCACCAAATTATTTTTTTTTGTGATGACTTGAACATTTACACTATTATGGTCTTCCCTTCTTCTTTCTTGTTTACAATGACAAAAGAGGGAAAGAAAATAGCTAGCAGAGAACCAAATTTGCTATCTTGAATGATAAACTTAGACATGTTAGATCTTCCAAATGCATATATTCTTCTTATACATTTTTCAGATCATGATCTTCATTTCTTGATTTTTAGACTTGAATCTTCTTTTTGAATCAAGATCGTTTCCATATCATTCTTTCTATATACAAAAGAAGAGATATGTCAAAAATCATGACTTGATCTTTCATTTTTCATGATTGGAATATTGATATAAATTTATTATTTATCTTTGTCATGCTTTGAAAATTATTATAAAGGGAAAAAGAATTACAAAATTATATTCTTCCCTTCTTTTTGATAATAACAAAGGGGGAGATAAAATCTGCTAGCTTGCATGATGATATATGTAAGAAGAAGCTAAAACGTGCTATCTTGCATATCTCAAGAGAGGCAATACTCATGATGCATGACTATCTCAAAAAGTTGCTAGTTTGCACATCATAAAGAGAAGCAAAAAGCTTGCTTATCTCATAAGATGTAAAAATTTTGTAAAAAAGCTTGCTAGCTTGCATGATGATAAATGCAATGATTTGAAATTATATGTCAAAAACTTGTTAGATGCACTTCTCCTTTTTGTTGATAATAAAAGGAGAGAAGATATGCGGATGAGTTAAATCATGCATGGTAGGATGTAATATACTTTGATATTTTGATACCATAATGATAATTATAATAATAATCATGCATATGATGCATGCAATACTCATGATTTTATTATGATGTTATATATGATGTATTGCATATGATGTGAATCATGATTGCTTTGATTTGAATTCAATTTGAATTTAAGGTTCTATCAATATTGCATATTGATAGGGGGAGTTAAGGTTAACTTTGTCATCAATTGGTTGTCATTATTAAAAAGGGAAAGATTGTTGAATCTCATATTTTGATGATGAAACCAATTAATAATGTTATGATCTAATCTGTGTTTTGAGTGACGTAGGACTAGCTTCGATCAGGAGAGGCAAATTGATCGAAATAGGAGGAATCAAATGTTGGACCGGAGTGGAACATGTTAGAAGATTGAACGTCAAGCCAAAGGATTGGTCGACGTGTCGGTAGAAGGCTTCATCCCATGAGTTCGGGCATCGGGCCTAGAACAGCGGATATTGCACCAAGAAGATCAGAGTTGTGGAGGTCAATATGTTGATTAGGCAAAAGGCCACAAAAGAGGATGATGCGCCGAAGGATTTGAACGAAGCGTCGATGAACCAATGATATACCAAACAACATAGAATTCACTTGTAATAAGGTCTGGTATATCATTGGTTACAACCCAATCGACATGTATATCATTGTTTGGCCCAATCCTATGTTGGGCTAAATTGGGCTTATTATTTCATATGACACAATTAGGGCTGAATTGGGCTTATTGTTTGGCCCATTCAGTGTACTGTAATAAGGTCTGACGATGGTACAACCCAGATTTGGCGGTGGTACCGCCCAAACACAATCTTTAAAATTGTGTCAAGTGGTGATACCACCAAACTAGGTAGTGGTATCGCCCAGACATAGTCTCCTAGACTATTCCTACATGGAGTCATTTGGGGTCTATAAATATCTTTTTTGGCTATCTCCCAATCTCCCAAACACAATCTCCCAGACTATCATAGTCTCCGGCTCTAATTTTGAAACCATTTTGGGTCTATAAATATCCCAACTATTCTTGCATGGAGTAGCAAGAATTGAGCATGAAATTAAGTTGAAAAAAGGAATAAAATACTTGAGAAAAAAATTGAGAAACTCTCTTAGGATTTAGGATCACTTCTTCCTAGTATTTAGAAGTTTGTCTAAAGGGAGAAGTGAGATCTAAGAAAGAGAGGCTTGTAAGGGTTATCTCCTAAACACGTGAAAAGGAGAAAGAGTGTAAAAGGGTAGTTGATATTCGCCCATTGAAGAAAGATCGTTAGTGGATGCCCGTGGCCTTGATGGAAGAGAAATCAGGAGTGGACGTAGGTTACGATGACCGAACCACTATAAAACTCGGTTTGCATTTACTTCTTGCAATTTACCTTTATTGCAAACTGCCTTACTTGCTTTACTTTCTCATTACACTCTTACAAACGCTTTCTATTGAATCTCAAAATTTGATGATGAAAATGTGTCAGAAGATTGGATGTAGGGCCGGAGGATCGGTGACATATCGACAGAAGGCTTCGGGCCATGGATTCGGGCATCGGGCCAAGAAAAGTGGATATTATACTAAGGATATCGGAGTTGCGGAGATCAATTGGCCGATTGGGCAATAGGTCGCAAGATCGGACGATGCGCCAAAGAATCGGACGAAGCATCGATGGACCAATGACATGCCGTACAACATGATTCATGCTTAGTAATACTTGTCTAGATCGAAGTGTGTTTTTGTGTGTGCAGTATTAACTATCATAGCAAGGCATAAAGCAAAATGAAGTCCCGGAGTCAAGAAACCGATTTTGTTGGGAGTTCGAGAGTTCGTCGGAAGTTATGCCGGAACCAACCGAAAAGTCCAGGAGCTTGCCAAAGAAGATCATCAAAACTCGCCAAAAAGATCGTCGTGAAGTCTAGGAGCTTGCCGGAAGACTGCCAGAACATTACTGAGAGATCATCGGAAGTTTACTGGAAGATCGCCGAAAGCTTACTAGCAGAAACAGACTTATCTTGCTTAGATTATGTCTTAGGAATCGTAGTTAGCGCATAATTAGAGTTAGGATTGAGAGATAATCCTATTAACTCTGTTAGGGGCCAACTGGGCCCAAACTTGGGCTGGTTTGGGTCGGATTCAAGGCCCAACCAAGGTGTTGAACCCCTGACGGCGGTGGCACCATCAGGGCCGGCGGTGTCACCGCCTGGAGAACAGCACCCCAGGAAATCTGGGCGGTGGTACTGCTGGCAGTAATGCTACTAGCGGTAGTACCACCCCTGTCAAGCATTGGTACCACCTAATAGCAGATCCTATGCCGGTAGTACCGCCCAAGAACGATGGTGGTACCGCCAGTACCTAGGAAACCTAGGATGAGACCTTTTTAGGCTTCATGTTTGGATCAACTTAAAGCCTATAAATACCCCTCTCATCCCTGGTCAACTTACATGAGCATAGAGAATTTAAAAAGGGAAAAACGTTGTCATAATCTCTAGTTTAAGTGTTAGAATATTTTGAGAGAGGAGTGAGTTCTTGTAAAGGTTGTCTCCTAAACCTATGAAAAGGAGAAGAGGGGTGTAAGAAAGAGGTTGATCTTCACATATTAAAGAAAGATTGATAGTGGATACCGGTGGCCTCGACAAAAGAGGAATCGGCGGAGTGGATGTAGGTCATGACGACCAAACCACTATAAAAATCCGGTTTGCCTTTTCTTTCGTATAATTTATCTTATTGCAAACCTCCTTACCTTCTTACTGTGCTTTTACTATGCCTACACTCGTATACGCTTTCAAGTTTCCAAAATTAGTTTTATAGTACGAAACGAAAGAAATTTTCAGAATCATGATTTTTACCGCTGCACTAATTCACCCCCCCCCCCTCTTAGTGCCGCTCTTGATCCTAATAGTTGATATCAGAGCCTCGTATTTTTTATTTGGTTTAACACTCTAGAGAAAATGACTCTTTTCGGTTTTCAAGAGGGTCACTCTCTCATTCATCCTCCCTTTTTCAATGGGATGGACTACACATATTGGAAAACTCGAATGAAAGTTTTCTTGCCTTCTTTAGATTTGAACTTATGGAACATTGTTGAAAATAGTTTTTGAATGTCTTCTCTTCCAATGAACCATTGGAATGATTTGGAGAAGAAGACATTTTCCTTAAATGCTAGAGCTATGAACGTGTTTTATTTTGCGCTTTGTATATAATTGAGTTTAATCAGGTTTTTACTTGCGAAATGACTTTCGAAATGTGACACACTCTCAAAATCATATATGAAGGCACTAATAGAGTAAAAGATTCTAAAATAAATCTTTTAATACATGATTTTGAACTTTTTCGAATAAAGTGGAGCGAAACAGTTGTTAACATATACACCTGTTTTATAGATGTCGTCAATGGTTTAAAAGCTCTTGGCAAATGCTTTTCTAATTTTAAACTCGTTAACAAGATTTTACGATCGCTTTCTAAAAATTAGGATTCGAAAATAACGACTATTCAAGAATACAAAAAATTTGAATACTTTTTTGATCGAAGAACTTATCGGGTCTCTAATGACCTATGAAATGACGTGCAATATACGTGAAGAACTTAAGAACCACCTTCCAAAGAACAAGAAGAATTTTGGACTAAGAATAATCGAAGACCACTCGAGCATAAGCTCAAGTGATGGTGAACTTGAACTCCTCACTATGAAATTTAAAAAGTTTATGAAACAAAAATTATGTATAATGTGTTATACTTTTTTGGTCTTTATGGTTTTTATGATGAAATCTACTTTTCGATCTTAAACGAGGATGCATGCTTTAACTTGGCATAAAAACTTGGGCATGCTTGTGTGAAATAAATCAAATAAAAAAGGGGGAAGGAAAATATTTTTCTTAAAGAATTTCTCAATCTCTACTTTATCGATCTTAAAAAAAAAGGATATCAATGAATGAATGTTTGTTATTTTTTTGAATCTCTTGAAAATGATTTTGAGTTGATGATTTGAACTTGAATGAGCTTTATCTTAATTTTTTGAGATTTATAACTTGAGATTTCTTATGCATGAATCAAGATATTGTATCACTTGATCTCTTATGTTTCTTTTTGTTATTTATAAAAAGAAGAGATTTGATGAAATAAATCATGTCTTATGGAATTCATGATTTGATATTATTATCTTTCATGACATGATGTGTAAATTCCTTTGTATTTGTGGTTGTAAACCTCATGTTATAAGAAGAGTATTGATGTAAAAATTGTATTCTTCCACTCTACTTCTTCCTTGTTTATAATAACAAAGGGGAGATAGAAAATTGCTAGCTTAAATGAGAAACTTAGACATGTTAGATCTTCTAAATGCATAAATTCTTTTTATACATTTTTCAGATTATAATCTTGATCTCTTGAATTTTAGACTTGATCTTTTATTTTTTATGATTGAAATAATGATTAGAATATTGATGTAATTATGAATGATGATTTTGAATTATACATTTTATATTTTGGAAATATACATGATGATTTGGTATTATGCATGTTATACTTCAACTTATGATAATGATGCATACAATGATGAAATATTTATGATGAAAAATTGTTTTGACATTCATAACTTGATTTTTTATTTTTGTTATTTATCCTTTGTCATGATTTGAAAATTGTTGTAAAGGAAAAAAGAGATACAAAATTATATTCTTCCCTTCTTTTTTACAATGACAAAGGGGGAGATAGCTAGCTTGCTAGCTAGCTTGCACAAGTCAAAAATATGTACAAATCTTGCCAACTTTCATATGTGTAAAATTTGCTAGCTCACAAATTGTAAGATGAAAAACTTGCTTGCTTGCTAGTACATCTAAAGAGAAGATACAAACATACTTCATGTAAAATATTGTCTCTTGCTAGCTTGTTACCTTGCATTATTTTTTAAAAACTTGCTAGCCTTTATACTTCAAAGAGAAGTAACACTTGCCAAATTGCTAGCTTGATTGTTGTAAAATAATGTAAAATTTTGCTAGCTTGCACTTTGCAAAGGAAGCAAAAAGGGCACTTCTCAAAAGAGAAGAAAGAGCATGTTATCTTGAACATCACTATCATGCCAATTTCAAGAAGCAAAACTTGCACATTGCAATAGGAAGCAAAAATCGTTAGCCTACACACTTTAACAAGAAAGCTATCTTGCATTTGCTTTTGAAATTTTTGTTAGTTTGTATGTTGTAAACTTGCTATCTTACTACCTTGCAAATCTAAAACTTGATAGCTTGCATGATGTAACACTTGCTAAATTTTCTAGCTTACAAATTGCATGATGATAAAACTAGATATTATGTTTTTCATGCAGTGATTTGAACTTATATCTCAAACACTTGATAGTTGGAACTTCTCCTTTTTGTTGATGATAAAGGGGGAGAAGTATGATCATGTTATGCATGATGACGTGTTGCAAATATTTATGATGAAATTTATAATGACTTGAATTCAGCTTGAATTCAAGGTTCTATCAATATGATATATTGATAGGGGGAGTTTGTTTAAACTCCGGGAGTTAAGGTTAACTCCATTATCAATTGGTTGTCATCGTAAAAAAGGGGGAGATTGTTAAATCTCGTATTTTGATGATGAAACCAATTGATAGTATTTATGATTTGATATATGTTTTGAGTGACGCAGGATGCTTCGATTAGGGAGAGACAATTAAAGTAGGAAGAATCATGTTTGGCCAAAGGAATACATGTCAAAAGATTGGACGTCAGGCCGGAGGATTGATCGACATATCAACAGAAGGCTTCGGGCTATGGATTCGGGCATCGGGCCAAGAAGAGCGAATATTGCATCAAGGATATCAGAGTTGTGGAGATCAACTGGCCGATTGGGCAATAGGCCGCAAGATTGGACGATGCGCCAAAGAATTGGACGAAGTGTCGATGAACCAATGACACCGGACAACATGATTCATGCTTAGTAATAATTGTCTAGATCAAAGTGTATTTTTGTGTGTGCAGGATTAACTACGATGGCAATGCATAAAGCAAAATGAAGTCCCAGAGTCAAGAACGTGATTTCGTTGGGAGTTTGAGAGTTCGTCGGGAGTTCAAGAGTTCGTCGAAAGTCTGGACGTTTGTCGGAAGTTCTGCCAGAACCAACCGAGAAGTCTAGGAGCTTGCTAAAGAAGCTCATCGGAACTCACCAAGAAAATCATCATGAAGTCCAGGAGCTTGCCAGGAGACCGTCGGAACATTGCCAAGAGATCATCGGAAGTTCGTCAGAAGATCGTCGGAAGAAACCAAACTTATCTTGCTTAGATTATGTCTTAGGAATTATAGTTAGCACATAATTAGAGTTTGAATTGGGAGATAATCTCATCAACTCTGTTAGGGGCCAATTGGGCCCGAAGTTGGGCTGGTTTGGGCCGGATTTAAGGCCCAATAAGGATGCTGAAACCTTGGCCGACGGTGGTGTTGAATCTCGGATTTTGATGATGAAACTAATTGATAATTGTTTATGTTTTAATCTGCATTTTGAGTGATGCAAGATGCTTCGATCAGGATGAGACAATTAAAGTAGGAAAAATCATGTTGGGCCGGAGGAACATGTCAAAAGATTGGACGTCGGGCTAGAGAATCGATTGACGTATCGATAGAAGGCTTCGGGCCATGGATTCGGGCATCGGCCCAAGAAGAGCGGATATTATGCTAAGGATAACGGAGTTGCGGAGTCAACTAGCCGATTGGGCAATATGTCGTAAGAGAGGACGATGCGCCGAAGAATCGAACGAAGCGTCAAGGGACCAATTACATATTGGACAACATGATTAATGCTTTGTATTAATTGTCTAGATCGAAGTGTATTTTACATGTACAGGATTAACTACGATAGCAAGGCATGAAGCAAAATGAAGTCCTAGAGTTAAGAACGCGATTTCGTTGGGAGTTCGAGAGTTCTTGGAAGTCCGGATGTTTGTCAGAAGTTCTGGCAGAACCAACCGAGAAGTCTAGGAGCTTGCTAGAGAAGCTCATCAGAACTCACCAAGAAAATCGTCGTGAAGTCCAGGAGCTTGCCGGGAGTCTACTGGAACATTGCCGAGAGTTCGTCGGAAGTTCGCTGGAAGATCACCAGAATCAATTGCTCGCTGGAAGAAACCAAGACATATGGACTTGTTTAGCTTAGCAAATATCTTAGGAATCATAGTGTTAGGACTCTAGCTAGGAGAGTCCTAATCCAGAGGGATACTCTGTTAGGACTCTAACTAGGAGAGTCCTAATTGAGAGGGACATTATGTTAGGAGATTTTTTCTTAGAGAAGAATTAGGAGTTGTAAGGGAATAGGAGTCTTGAGTATGAGTCATATTAGGAGTTGGTTAGAAGTAAGAGTCTTAAGTAGGAGTCCTATTAGGAGTTAGGGTTTAGAAGCCCTATAAATAGCCATGTATTCCTTCTTTTTTCACAAGCAATAGATGAATCTTTTCTGCAGCCTTTGAGCAGCAACTCGGAGGGAGGAACCGCTATAGAGTTCCAAGGAAGCCGATCCCCTAAAGAGATCAACCCCAAGTTTAGAATCTACAAGGGTTCTAACACCTGGTATCAGAGCAGCGTTCTTGGCGTCTCGCTGCCCTTCCATAGCCATCCATCAACCCTCCACAACCATCCAAAGCAATTCCCACAATTGCTTAAAAGATCGTCAATTAATTCCGCCATCATCTCCACCACTACAGATCATCCTTTGATCTCCCCGTGAATTGCAATAGGTTCTGGTTTCCTACCTTACTGCTGCTGCAATTTATTTGTCCCTATCCGAAAATCCAAAAAAAAAAAAAAAAATTCGTTCCTATATTGCTGCAAATTTTCATCGTAAGTTGCTGAAATTTTTTGACGAGAATTCTGCTATCACAACTTACACCAATTTTCTTGTTGTTACTACCGAAATTTTTTTGATGGACATCCTTGCTGTCATATAAACTGAGATATTGCTGTCAACTCTCTCCTCAAATCTCTCAAATTTTTTGTGGAGATTTCGTCGACAAACCGCTGTTTCTTCGACGATAATTCTGCTCTTATAAGACAACACAATTCTGCAGCAAACTTTCATTGATTTCTATCAAACCTATACATGCCTTTACCACAGATCCAAAACTTTTATCTACAGCCCTAAAAGAGAGAAACATCACAGATTTGGAAAATCATATAAACAAGCTAAACCGCATCCTACATCCACCAATCAAACCCTTTCGACCAAGCCTTTGAACCAATACATGCCTTTATGGAACAACAAAAGGAGATAAGATATCATAGATTAGACAGCATATACTATGACATCTGTGGAGGTATTCAATGCTAAATTTGAAGCCTTCAAGAAAATAGATCATAGGAGAGATGCTCTTTACAAATCACATCATGCCCAAAGAGATGAAATCCAAGAGAGGAGAGGCTCTGCCCAAAGATATGCACCAAGCCCAACTTCCAACTATTCAACCTCAACTATCCATACATGAGAGTGGACTTCCCTAGATGGGAAGAAGGAGACCCAATTGGTTGGATCTCACGCTGAGCGATATTTTCGTTACCACAAAAATCGCGGATGCATCTATGGTGGAAATTGCATCTATACATCTTGAAGGGGATGCTATACAATGGTTTGATTGGTTTGAACATACTTATGGAGTCCTTTCATGGCGACAATTCAAAGAAGAACTGCTAATCCGCTTCAAACCAACTTATTACGAGATCATTGACGGACAACTAACAAAGATCCGACAAACCTCCACCATTTAGGAGTACCAAACCAGGTTTGAAAGGTTATCTAATCAAACTCGTGATTGGTCTCAAAAACAGTTATTGGGGACTTTTATTGAGGGCCTGAAAGCCGGAGATCCGGGGAAAAGTTAAAAGCGCGACAACCATACACGCTTATGGCAGCCATCTTTTTTCGCATCGACATCAAGAGGAGCAGATTGAACCATGAAGCCCGGAGGACTAGGGTCACTCCTCAACCAGTAATACTAAAGCCCTCAGCCCCCCTACTATCAACTGAGTCCCTGCACCAAAAAGGTTAACAAGAGAAGAACTTGGGGGCGATCTGCGAAGGGGGTTATGTTGGCATTGTGACGAGCCGTGGAGCCGCGAGCATCGCTGTAAAAAGGGAGACTTCTTATGATTGAACCAATAGAAGAAGAGGTCATTGAACATCTAGAAGAGAGCTTTGAACATGAAGAAGAAGATGCAGAAGAAGAGCCACAATCGACCGACATTACGGTACATGCACTAGCCGACTACTCAAATCCATAAACGATGAAAGTTGGAGGCCTTTTCAAACAACAACCGATCACTGTTCTCATTGACATGGGTAGCACTATTAACTTTCTAAAAAGTAAGGTTGCTGTTCCATATGGCACTACCTATTGAAATTGCAGCAAGTTTGACGTTAAAGGTCACCGATGGACGGAATTTGAAAGTATGATCAAAGATGCCCACAAGAGAAACTATTGCTGCAAGAACCAAGAAATTATCACAGATTTCTTCTTCCTCCTATCGATGACTATGAGGCCATGCTTGGTAATTAAATGGTTGACAACATTAGGTGATGTTTCTTGGAACTTTTATAAACTAATTATGAAATTCTACAGTAAGGGAAAACAGATCATCTTGAGCGAGAAACATGGGGGCAACGTTACCACTATGATTTCGACCCAACAAATGGAGAAAGTTTTACATAAAGATAAATGGTGCCTTTTTTGATGCACCTCCAGCAGCAAACCAAAGGGGAAGAAAATAGAATTTGAAGATCAAAATCTTGCCCAATTGCTTGCTGAATTTTCAGATATATTTGCTGAACCTTACAACCTTCCTCCTTCCCGTCAACATGACCATTATATTCCAATCCTTTCCGGACAAACCTCCAGCAAATACTCGACCATACCAATATCCTCATCTCCAGAAAGATGAAATTGAAAAGATTGTAAAAGAGATGCTTGAAATAGGGGTTATTCGGCCAAGTTGCAACCTCTACTCTTCACCGGTGCTACTTGTATGCAAGAAGGATGGAACATGACGAATATGCATTGATTACCGAGCTTTAAATGGCATCACCGTCAAGGACAAATACCCAATACTAGTGGTGGATGAGCTTCTTGATGAATTGAAAGGAGCTCGAGTCTTCACGAAGTTGGACCTCCGATCCGGTTACCACCAAATTCGGGTATGTGACGATGACATTCCAAAAACTGCATTTCGCACACATGATGGCCATTATGAATTCTTGGTAATGCTGGACTCACTAATGCTCCTTCAACCTTTCAAAGTCTTATGAATGATATATTTCGGAGCTTTCTTCGTAAATTTGTGCTGGTATTTTTCGATGATATTCTCATTCTGACCCTTCTCTTGAGACTCACTTTCAAAGATTTACGGATTGTTTTGACTCCCTTCGGAGAATACTCTTTTTTTGTTAAGCAACCAAAGTGTAGCCTTTCTCCAGCAAAAAGTAGAGTACCTTGGGCATATAATATCAGAAGAAGGAGTGGCGGTAGACCCAACAAAAATTGAGGCAATGCAAGGTTGGCCGAAACCTACAAACGTGAAATTACTACGGGGGTTCCTTGGACTAACGGGCTACTACCGAAAATTTGTTAAGGACTATGGGAAGATCAGTGCACCACTCACTTCTTTACTGAAAAAAGATGCTTTCCAATGGTCGGAAAAAGCCTCTGCTGCCTTCGACAAACTTAAAGCAGCCCATGACCATGACAACGACGGTAGGTTTGCGCTACCAGATTTCAATAGACCCTTCATCATTGAGGCCGACGATCCGAGTCGGAATTTGGAGTCGTTCTCATGCAAAATGGTCGACCACTTGCATATACTAGCAAGGCATTATCTCCCTCCCATCAAAATATGTCGATATATATGATAAGGAGATGCTTGCCATTGTACACGCGTTGATAACGAGGTGGAGACCCTACTTGATCGGTAGACGATTTCAAATTAAAACTGACCATAAAAAAGCCTCAAGTACTTTTTTTGGAGCAAAATATATCATCCCCTGAGCAGCAAAAAAAATGGGTAACCAAACTTCTTGGATTTGATTATGAAATTATTTACAAAAAGGGGAAAGAAAACATTGTTGCAGATGCACTCTCACGGCTACCTGAACAAGCTAAGGTTTCAGCCATCTCCCTTCCTACCACCGGTCTCCTCGAGGACATTAGGGAAGAATGAAAGAAGGATCCAGAGATCAGCAAGATCATAAAAAAATTGGAGAAGGATCCAAGTGCAATAGCCCACTACACTTGGGATTCGAGGGATTTACGCTACAAAGGTCGCATTGTGCTTATACCTGACTCCCCTTGCTTCGCAATCATCTTGCATGAAATGCACTCTATACCTTCAGTAGGGTACTATGGATTCCTAAGAACCTACTAAAGAGTGAAGCAAAATTTTTATTGGAGAGGGATGAAAAAAATTATTGCTGAATATGTGGCACAATGTGATATATGTCAACAGCACAAGGGTGAAACTATGGCAAATCCAAGGAAGCTACAACCACTACCCATACCAGACTCGGTGTGGACTGACATCTCCATGGACTTTATTGAATGGCTGCCATCTTCCAAAGGTAAAAGCACGATTCTCGTGGTGGTTGATCGACTTACGAAATATGCTCATTTTTGTGCTGTGAGAAATCCCTACACTGCTGCTAGTATTGCCCAGATTTTCATAGAAAATATTGTTAAACTGCATAGGATGCCAAGGTCCATCGTAAGTGATCGTGACAGGATCTTCACTAGTAAATTTTGGACCGAGTTATTTCAGTTACAAGGCACCAAACTCAAGATGAGCATAGCGTATCATCCACAAACTGACGACCAAACAGAGGTGGTAAATAGGTGCTTAGAGACGTACCTCCGGTGTTTTGCTAGCGACCTTCCAAAAGAGTGGGCGAAATGGCTTCCCTGGGCCGAATGGTGGTATAATACTACATATCATTCATCTACAAAATGTGCCCCTTATGAAGCATTGTATGGTCAACCAGCACCTGTGATTCCAAAGTATGTAATTGGCTCGGCCAAGGTAGATCAGATTGACCAAGAATTGATTGATAGAGACAAACTCTTACAGCTATTAAAATATAATCTCTCTACCGCTCAAGCTAGAATGAAGCAGCAAGCCGACACACGATGAAGTGAACGAGAATTTTCAATGGGAGATTGGGTTTATCTTCACCTACAACCATACAAGCAACTCTCTATCAACACTCGAGCCTCCATGAAGCTATCCCCACATTTTTATGGGCCCTATGTTAGGACTCTAGCTAGGAGAGTCCTAATTGAGAGGGATACTCTGTTAGGACTCTAACTAGGAGAGTCCTAATTGAGAGGGACATTCTGTTAGGAGGTTTTTTCTTAGAGAAGAATTAGGAGTTGTAAGGGAATAGGAGTCTTGAGTATGAGTCATATTATGAGTTGGTTAGAAGTAAGAGTCTTAAGTAGGAGTCCTATTAGGAGTTAGGGTTTAGAAGCCCTATAAATAGCCATGTATTTCTTCTATTTTCACAAGCAATAGATGAATCTTTTCTGCAGCCTTTGAGCAGCAACTTGGAGGGAGGAACCCCTATAGAGTTCCAAGGAGGCCGATCCCCTAAAGAGATCAACCCAAAGTTTAGAATTTGCAAGGGTTCTAACACCTAGTATCAGAGCAGCATTCTTGGCGTCTCGCTGCCCTTCCATAGCCATCCATCAACCCTCCACAACCATCCAAAGCAATTCCCACAATTGCTTAAAAGATCGTCGCCGAATTCCGCCATCATCTCCACCACTACAGATCATCCTTTGATCTCCCCGTGAATTGCAATAGGTTCTGGTTTCCTACCTTACTGCTGCTGCAATTTATTTGTCCCTATCCGAAAATCCAAAAAAAAAAAAAAAAAATTCGTTCCTATATTGCTGCAAATTTTCATCGTAAGTTGCTGAAATTTTTTGACGAGAATTCTGCTATCACAACTTACACCAATTTTCTTGTTGTTACTACCGAAATTTTCTTGATGGACATCCTTGCTGTCATATAAACTGAGATATTGCTGTCAACTCTCTCCTCAAATCTCTCAAATTTTTTGTGGAGATTTCGTCGAGAAACCGCTGTTTCTTCGACGATAATTCTGCTCTTATAAGACAACACAATTCTGCAGCAAACTTTCACTGATTTCTATCAAACCTATACATGCCTTTAACTCGTCAACAAAAGAGAGATCTTAACATCACAGATTTGGAGTCATATACTATGGCATCTGAGGAGGCAATCAATGCTAAATTTGAAGCCTTTGAGGCACGAATGGAGGATAAGATTCGGACTCTCCTTACCGAATTCAGTCTGGGCCGACCACCAAGCCCGAAGAAATCACATCAAGGAGAGAGCTCTAACCAATCACATCATGCCCAAAGAGATGACTTCCAAGAGAGGGGAGGCTCTATGACCGACCCCAACTATTCGTGCATGAGAGTGGACTTCCCTAGATGGGAAGAAGGAGACCCAATTGGTTGGATCTCACGCGCGGAGCGATATTTTCGTTACCATAAAACTGCGGATGCATCTATGGTGGAAATTGCATCTATACATCTTGAAGGGGATGCCATACAATGGTTTGACTGGTTTGAACATACTTATGGAGTCCTTTCATGGCGACAATTCAAAGAAGGACTACTGATCTGCTTCGGACCAACTTATTAGGAGAACATTAACGGACAACTAGCATAGATCCGACAAATCTCCACCATTCAGGAGTACCAAACCTGGTTTGAAAAGTTATCTAATCAAACTCTTGATTGGTCTAAAAAATAGTTATTGGGGACTTTTATTGAGGGCCTAAAGCCGGAGATCCAGGGAGAAGTTAAGGCGCGACAACCATACACGCTTATGGCAGCCATCTCTTTCGCACGACTTCAAGAGGAGTGATTGAACCATGAAGCCCGGAGGACTAGGATCACTCCACAACCTACAATACTAAAGCCCTTAGCCCCCCCTACTATCAACCGAGTCCCTGCACCGAAAAGGTTAACAAGAGAAGAACTTTGGGAGCGATCTGCGAAGGGGTTATGTTGGCATTACGACGAGCCGTGGAGCCACGAGCATCGCTGTGAAAAAGGTAGACTTCTTATGATTGAACCAGTAGAAGAAGAGGTCATTGAACATCTAGAAGAGAGCCTTGAACATGAAGAAGAAGATATGGAAGAAGAGCCACAGCCGATCG
This sequence comes from Musa schizocarpa, assembly GCA_900464855.2. Classification (NCBI taxonomy): domain Eukaryota; kingdom Viridiplantae; phylum Streptophyta; class Magnoliopsida; order Zingiberales; family Musaceae; genus Musa; species Musa schizocarpa. The sequence goes on from LS990919.1 coordinate 41,166,247, forward strand.
ACATTACGGTACACGCACTAGCCGACTACTCAAATCCATAAAACGATGAAAGTTGGAGGCCTTCTCAAACAACAACCGATCACTGTTCTCATCGACACGGGTAGCACTAATAACTTCCTGAAAAGTAAGGTTGCTGTTCGGATGGCACTGCATATTGAAGGTTGCAGCAAGTTCGACGTAAAAGGTTGCCGAATGGCAGAATCCTAAAGTGCGACCAAAGATGCCCACAGTGAAACTATTTACTACAAGACCAAGAAATTATCACCGATTTCTTCTTCCTACCTATCGATGACTATGAGGCAGTGCTTGGTATAGAATGGCTGACTACACTAGGTGATGTCTCTTGGAACTTTTCTAAATTAATTATGAAATTCTACTGTAAGGGCAAACAGATCATCTTACGCGGGAAGCGCGGAAGCAACGTTACCACTATTTCGACCCAACGAATGGAGAAAGTTTTACATAAGTAAATGGTGCCTTTTTGATGCACCTCCAGCAGCAACCAAAGGGGAAGAAAATAGAATTTGAAGATCAAAATCTTGCCCAATTGCTAACTGAATTTGCCGACATATTTGCTGAACCGCGCGGTCTTCCTCCTTCTCGGCAACATGACCATCGAATTCCAATCTTTCCGGGCAAGCCACCAGTGAACACTCAACCATACCAATATCCTCACCTCCAAAAAGATGAAATTGAAAAGATCGTAAAGGAGATGCTTGAAACAGGGGTGATTCGACCAAGTTGCTGCCCGTATTCCTCACCGGTGCTACTTGTACGCAAGAAGGACGAAACTTGGCGGATGTGCATCGACTACCGAGTTTTAAATGGCATCACCGTCAAGGACAAATACCCAATACCAATGGTGGATGACCTTCTTGATGAATTGAAAGGACATCGAGTCTTCACGAAGTTGGACCTCCGATCCGGTTACCACCAAATTCGGGTATGTGACGATGACATTCCAAAAACTGCATTTCGCACACATTATGGCCATTATGAATTCTTGGTAATGCCTTTTGGACTCACTAATGCTCCTTCAACCTTTCAAACTCTTATGAATGATATATTTCAAAGCTTTCTTTGTAAATTTGTGCTGGTATTTTTCTATGATATTCTCGTTTACAGCCCTTCTCTTGAGACCCACTTTCAGCATTTACGGATTGTTTTGACGATCCTTTAGGAGAATACTCTTTTTGTTAAGCAACCAAAGTGCAGCTTTCTCCAGCAAAAAGTAGAGTACCTAGGGCATATAATATCAGAAGAAGGAGTGGCGGTAGACCCAACAAAAATTGAGGCAATGCAAGGCTGGCCGCAACCTACAAACGTGAAATTACTGCGGGGGTTCCTTGGACTAACGGGCTACTATCGAAAATTTGTTAAGGACTATGGGAAGATCAGTGCACCACTCACTTCTTTATTGAAAAAAGATTCTTTCCAATGGTCGGACAAAACCTCTGCTGCCTTCGACAAACTTAAAGTAGCCATGACAACGACATCGGTACTTGCGCTACAGATTTCAATAGACCCTTCATCATTGAGGCCGACGCATCTGGAGTCGGAATTGAAGCCGTTCTCATGCAAAATGGTCGACCACTCGCATATACTAGCAAGGCATTATCTCCTTCCCATCAAAATATGTCAGTATATGATAAGGAGATGCTTGCCATTGTACACGCAGTAACGAGGTGGAGACTCCTACCTGATCGGCCGGCGATTTCAAATTAAAACTGACCATAAAAGCCTCAAGTACTTTTTGGAGCAAAAGATATCATCTCCTGAGCAGCAAAAATGGGTAACCAAACTTCTTGGATTTGATTATGAAATTATTTACAAAAAGGGGAAAGAAAACGTTGTTGCAGATGCACTCTCACGGCTACCTGAACAAGTTAAGGTTTCAACCATCTCCCTTCCTACCACCGGTCTCCTCGAGGACATTAGGGAAGAATGGAAGAAGGATCCAGAGATCAGCAAGATCATAAAAAAATTGGAGGAGGATCCAAGTGCAATAGCCCACTACACCTGGGATTCGAGGGATTTACTCTACAAAGGTCGCATTGTGCTTATACCTGACTCCCCTTGCATCGCAATCATCTTGCATGAAATGCACTCTATACCTTCAGCAGGGTACTCTGGATTCCTAAGAACCTACAAAAGAGTGAAGCAAAATTTTTATTGGAGAGGGATGAAAAAAATTATTGCTGAATATGTGGCACAATGTGATATATGTCAACAAAGACAAGGGTGAAACTATGGCAAATCCAGGGGAAGCTACAACCACTACCCATACCGGACTTCGGTGTGGACCGACATCTCCATGGACTTTATTGAAGGGCTGCCATCTTCCAAAGGTAAAAGCACGATTCTCGTGGTGGTTGATCGACTTACGAAATATGCTCATTTTTTTGTCTTTGTGAGAAATCCCTACACCGCCGCTAGTATTGCCCAGATTTTCATAGAAAATATTGTTAAACTGCATGGGATGCCAAGGTCCATCGTAAGTGATCGTGACAGGATCTTCACTAGTAAATTTTGGACCGAAGTTATTTCAGTTACAAGGCACCAAACTCAAGATGAGCACAAATAGATCATCCACAAACCGACGGCCAAACAGAGGTGGTAAATAGGTGCTTAGAGACGTATCTCCGGTGTTTAATTAGCGACCGACCAAAAAAGAGTAGGCGAAATGGCTTCCCTTGGGCGAATGGTGGTATATAATACTACATATCATTCATCTACAAAATGTGCCCCTTATGAAGCATTGTATGGTCGACCAAAGACTGTGATTCCAAAGTATGTAATTGGCTTCGCCCAAGGTAGATCAGGTTGACCAAGAATTGATTGATAGGGACAAACTCTTACAACTGTTAAAAGATAATCTCTCTACCGCTCAAGCCAAAATGAAGTAGTAAGCCGACACACGACAAAGTGAGAGAATTTTCAGTGGGAGATTGGGTTTATCTTCGCCTACAACCATACAAGCAACTCTCTATCAACACTCGAGCCTCCATGAAGCTATCCCCACGTTTTTATGGGCCCTATCAGATCATAGAGCGTATTGGAGCCGTGGCATACAGACTTAAATTACCTGAGGATGCCAAAATTCATCCTGTCTTCCACGTATCATGCCTAAAGCCCAAGTTGGGAGAACACAAGTCATCCCAGATCCAACTGCCCAACACAACTGAGGATGGAGTTATTCAAGCCCAACCACAGGCTATCCTCGATCGCAGGATCGTGATGCGTCGCCGACATCCCTCTACTGAAGTACTAGTGCATTGGAATAATCTACCACTTGAAGACGCCACATGGGAACCATATGAGGAGCTGAAGACCCAGTTCCCTGAGTTCATGGAATCTCAGCCTCGAGGACAAGGCTGATTTGAAGAGGGGATACTCTGTTAGGACTCTAGCTAGGAGAGTCCTAATTGAGAGGGATACTCTGTTAGGACTCTAACTAGGAGAGTCCTAATTAAGAGGGACATTCTGTTAGGAGGTTTTTTCTTAGAGAAGAATTAGGAGTTGTAAGGGAATAGGAGTCTTGAGTATGAGTCATATTAGGAGTTGGTTAGAAGTAAGAGTCTTAAGTAGGAGTCCTATTAGGAGTTAGGGTTTAGAAGCCCTATAAATAGCCATGTATTCCTTCTTTTTTCACAAGCAATAGATGAATCTTTTCTGCAGCCTTTGAGCAGCAACTCGGAGGGAGGAACCCCTATAGAGTTCCAAGGAGGCCGATTCCCTAAAGAGATCAACCTCAAGTTTAGAATCTGCAAGGGTTCTAACATATAGTTAGCATGTAATTGGGTTTGGATTTGGGCCAACCTAATTAGTGGTCAACTAGGCCCATGTAAGGACTGTGTTGGGCCTAATAAGAGGCCCAAACAGTGCCCCAAGAAGTCTCACCGTCGTGGCATAGTCTTTGAGACTATGTTAGGCAGTGGTATCACCAGTCTGGGTGGTTGTACCACCTCTGTCAAGGTGCCAGGCAGTGGTACCTCCAGTTTGGGCAGTAGCACCGCCTAGCACAGCCTCCCAAGCGATGGTACCACCCAACGTAGGCGGTGGTACCGCCCGTGCCTGGGAAACCCAAGATGAGATATTTTTAGGTTCAAAGTTTGAATCAACTTAAAGCCTATAAATAGATCTCTTATCCCTGGTTAAAACACACAAGTACAAAGTATTCAAAAGTGAGAAAATGTTGCTGCAATCTCTTTAGAAAATCCCTCCTCCACTCTAAGTTTAGAATTTTGTAAGAGAGGAGTAAGTGCTTGTAAGGGTTGTCTCCTAAACTCATCAAAAGGAGAAGAGGGGTGTAAGAAAGAGGTTGATATTTGCCTATAAAGGAAGATCGATAGTGGATGTCGGTGGTCTCAACGGAAGAGGAATCAACGGAGTGGATGTAGGTCACGACGATCAAACCACTATAAATTGGTGTGTTCTTTGGTTTGCATTTCTGTTTAGCAATTTACCTTACTACAAACCTATTTAATTGCTTACTGTCTTCAATTCATTTACGAATTTTTTCAAGTTCAAATATTTTCGAGATCGGTTTTCAATGTATATGGTTTTATCGAAACAAAAGGTTTTTTGAAGACGTGATTTTACCGCTACACTAATTCACCCCTCCTAGTGCCGACCCTGTTATTAATAATTGGTATCAGAGCCTCGTGATTTCTCAATTGGTTTAACACCCAAGGAAAATAACTCTTTTCGGCTTTCAAGAGGGTCACTCTCTTATTAGTCCTCCCTTTTTCAATGGGATGGACTACACATTTTGGAAAACTTGAATGAGAGTTTTCTTACTTTTTTTGGATTTGAACTTATGGAACATTATCGAATCCGGTTTTAAAAGGTCTTCTCTTCCAATAAAAGATTGGAATAATTTAGAGAAGAAGACATTTTCTTTAAATGCTAGAGCTATGAACGTTCTATTTTGCGCTTTAGACAAAAATGAATTTAATCGGGTTTCTACGTACGAAATGACATTCAATATTTACCATATTCTCGAAATCACACACGAAGACACGAAAATAGAGTTAAAGATTCTAAGATTAACCTTTTAATGCATGATTTTAAACTTTTTCATATGAAACCAAGCAAAATCGTTATTGATATGTATACCCGTTTTACGGATGTCGTCAATGGTTTAAAAGGACTTGGTAAAAGCTTTCCGAATTTTGAACTCATTAACAAGATCTTAAGATCACTTTCTAAGAATTAGGAATCGAAAGTAATGACAATACAAGAAACAAAAGATTTAAATATTTTTTCACTTGAAGAACTTATCAATTCGTTGATGACATATGAAATGATGCACAATACATATGATGAACATGATGAACAAAACCACCTTCTAAAGAACATGAAGGATTTAGTACTTAGAACAATTGAAGACCATTCGAGTATAAGTTCAAGTGATGGTGAACTTGAACTCATAAAGAACTTTAAAAAGTTAATAAAATAAAAATTAAAAAAATAAAAAGAATGTAACTACTTGCTTTATATGTAAGAAGAAAAAAGAACTTTGGGATGAATCGAGCTCCTCCGAAGACAAGGAGAAAATCAACAAAGGCGAGGTGGCAAACTATGCCTTAACGACTTTCGACGATGAGGTAATCAAAATACCTTTAGTTTATTTTAAAATTATATAATGCTTCTTATGACTTATTTTTAATTTAGTTTAAGAAAATTAAATATTTTTCTTTGAATTGTATGTTTAATGAAAATGCAAAAATAAAATTAGATCATGCTTACCTTTCTAATGATTTTAAAAAATAATCATGAAAAATACATATTTTATGATAAATAAACAAAATAATTTTGATTAAAAATATGAAATCATGCTTGATGAAATAATGTAATCATGCTTAATAAATCTATATTTCGAAATTATGCATGATGATCCTTACGATTTATGGATTATCGATTTTTATGATAATAAAAGTAGCTTTTTCGGTTTTAAACGTTGATGCATATTTTTATTTAGCATAAATAAAAAAGGCATGCTTCTATGAAGTATATCACATGAATTGAAACAACTAAAAAGAGAAAAGTATTTTTCTTGAAATTTCTTTTTATCTATCTAATTGACTTTGATGAATCTATCTAATCTTTTTATGAATCTTTGGAAAATGATTTTGATTTGACGATTTGAATTTGAATGAGTTTTTATTCAAACCCTGATTTTGATCTCTTGGAATTACTTGAGATTTTTTTTCAAGATATCTTCTTTGTACTCCTACGATTTTTTCTTGATATTTTATTTAAAGAAGAGATTTACTATATGAATAATGTCTTTTGATATTTAATTGGTCTTATCCTTCATGGCATGATTTCTTTGTATTTATGGCTTATATGGCTTGAAATGTTTTCGAATGATGCATGCAACACTATGATTTTTTAAAATAATATAAAAATCAATAATTATCATTTTCTAAAATAATACTCTAGAATGATGATTTGGAATCATGCATGTATTGATGATTTTATATTTTATATACATGATGATTTGGTATTATGCATATAATACTTTAACTTACGATAATGATGCATACAATGATGAAATATTCATGATAAAATAATTGTTTTGACATTCATGACTTAAATTTTCATCAATGCTATTTTCCTTTGCCATGATTTAAAAATTATTGTAAAGGAAAAAAGAGATACAAAATTATACTCTTCCCTTCTTTTTGACAATGACAAAGGGGAAGAAAGAGTTGCTAATGTGTACATCTCGAAGAGAAAGATACTAGCTTGCACAATTCATGAAACAAAATTTGCTAACTTATGCATCGCAAAGAAAAGCATAAGTTGCTAGTTTAGACATCATAAAAAGAAGCAAAAAGCTTGCTTATCTCAAAAGATGTAAAACTTTGCCAACTTTCGTATGTGTAAAATTTGCTAGCGTGCACTTTGCAAAAGAAGCAAAAATGACACTTCTCAAAAGAGAAGAAAGAGCTTGCTATCTTGAACATCACTAGCTTGCCTATCTTAAGAAACAAAAATTACAACGGTGCTATCTTGCCTATCCCAAGAAGCAAAACATGATAAACTTGTACATCTAGCAAAATTTACAAACTTGTATATTTCAAGAAGCAAGAGTTGCTTTCTTGAACATCTCAAAATTGCTAGCTTGCATGTTTTTAAATTATTGTAAAATTATTGATAGCTTACATGATGTAACACTTGCTAAATTTTTTAGCTTACAAAATTGTATGATGATAAAATTTGATATTATGTTTGTCATGCAATGATTTGAACTTATATTCCAAACACATGGGAATTGAACTTCTCCTTTTTGTTGATGACAAAAGAGGAGAAGTATGTTGATGTTATGCATGATTTTATCATAACATGTTTGCTTGAATTTTTGAATCCAAGAGTCTCTATCAATACGGCATATTGATAGAGGGAGTTTGTTTAAACTTCGGGAGTTAAAGTTAACTCTGTCATCAATTGATTGTCATCATAAAAAAGGGGAAGATTGTTGAATCTTGGATTTTGATGATGAAACCAATTGAAAATTGTTTATATTTTAATCTACATTTTGAGTGATGCAGGATGCTTCGATAAGAATGAGACAATTAAAGCAAAAAAAATCATGTTGAACTAGAGGAACATGTTAGAAGATTAGACGTCGGACTGGAGGATCGGTCGACGTATCAACAGAAGGCTTCGGGCCATGGATTCGGGCATCGAGTCAAGAAGAGCGGATATTGTGCCAAGGATATCTGAGTTACGGAATCAACTGGCCAATTAGGTAATAGGCCGCAAGAGAGAACCATGTGCCGAAGAATCGAACGAAGCGTCGAGGGACCAATAACACGTCGGATAACATGATTAATGCTTAGTATTAATTATCTAAATCGAATTATGTTTTACATATGCAGGATTAACTACGATAGCAAGGCATGAAGCAAAATGAAGTTTCGGAGTCAAGGACGCGATTTCGTTGGGAGTTCGAGAGTTCGTCGGAAGTTCGGATATTTGTCGAAGTTCTGGCGGAACCAGTCGAGAAGTCTCAGAGCTTGCCAGAGAAGCACATCGGAACTCACTAAGAAGATCGTCGTGAAGTCTAGGAGCTTGCCAAGAGTCCGTCGGAACATTGTTGAGAGTTCGTCGGAAGTTCGCCGAAAGATCGCTAAAAGCTCGCCAGAAGAAACTAAGACATAGGGACTTATTTAGCTTAGCAAATGTCTTAGGAATCATAGTTAACACATAATTATATTTGGATTTGGGCTAACCCAATTAGGGGTCAGCTAGGCCCATGTAAGGACTGTGTTGGGCCCAATAAAAGGCTCAAATAGTGCCCTAAAAAGTCTCACTATCGTGGCATAGTCTTCAAGACTGTGTCAGGCGGTGGTACCGCCAGTTTGGGCAGTTGTACAACTCCTGTCAGGGTGCCAAGCGATGGTACCGCCAGTCTGGGTGGTAGCACTGCCCAGCACAGCCTCCCAGGTGGTGATACCGCCCAGCACAGGCGGTGGTACTACCCATACCCGGGAAACCCGGGATGAGATTTTTTTAGACTCAAAGTTTGAATTAACTTGAAGCCTATAAATACCCCTATCATCCTTGGTTAAAACACACAAGCATAGAGTATTCAAAAATGAGAAAACGCTGCTACAATCTCTTTAGAAAATCCCTCCTCCACTCTAAGTTTAGAATTCTATAAGAGAGTGAGTGCTTGTAAGAGTTGTCTCCTAAACCCGTGAAAAGGAGAAGAGGAGTGTAAGAAAGAGGTTAATCTTCGCCTATAAAGGAAGATCGATAGTGGATGCCAGTGGCCTCGACGGAAGAGGAATCAGCGGAGTGGATGTAGGTCATGACGACCAAACTATTATAAATTGGCATGTTCTCTGGTTTATATTTCTATTTAGCAATTTAGCTTACTACAAACCTCTTTAATTGCTTACTGTATTCAATTCATTTACGAACATGTTTCAAGTTAAGATATTTCTGAGATCGATTTTCAATGTAAACAATTTTATCGAAACGAAAGGTTTTTTAAATACGTGATTTTATCACTGCACTAATTCACCCCCCCCCTCTTAGTGCCGACCCCGTTCCTAATAGGTGGCACCTCCTGGGGAATAGCATCTCAGGAAATCTAGGCGATGGTACCACCAGCAATAATGTTGTCAATAGTGGTACCACCCTTGTTAGGCGATTGTACTGCCCAGTAGCAGATCCTATGGTAGTAGTACCGCCTAGGAACGACGGTGGTACCACCACTACCCAAGAAACATGGGATGAGACATTTTTAGGCTTCGAGTTTGAATCAACTTAAAGCCTATAAATACCCCTCTCATCCTTGGTTAACTTACATAAGTATAGAGAATTTAAAAAGGGAAAAACGCTATTGTAATCTCTTGTGAGAATCCTCCTCTTCTAGTCTAAGTGTTTGAATAGTTTGAGAGAAAAGTGAGTGCCTGTAAAGGTTGTCTCCTAAACCTATGAAAAGGAGAAGAGGGTGTAAGAAGGAGCTTGATCGATCTTCGCCTATTAAAGGAAGATTGATAGTGGATGCCAGTGGTCTCAATGGAAGAGGAATCGGCGGAGTGTATGTAGGTTACGACGATCGAACCACTATAAAAATTCGGTTTGCCTTTTCTTTTGTGCAATTTATCTTACTGCAAGCCTCCTTACCTTCTTACTATGCTTTTACTATGCCTACACTCGCATACACTTTCAAGTTTTCGAAATCGATTTTATCGTACAAAATGAAAGAAATTTTTAGAACCGTGATTTTTACTGCTACACTAATTCACCCCCCCACCCCTCTTAGTACCGACTCGTTTCTAACACTTTCAAGATAAAGACATTTCCGATATTGATTTTATCGAAACGAATATCTTATGAAATGACGTTTTTATCGCTACACTAATTCACCCCCCTTCTTAGTGCTGACTCGTTCCTAACAATAATGAATAAGAATTAAGAATATAAACAAAAATAACATCTTTATTAATTTCAGAATCATTGTCAACAATAGATAATTTGACCATTTCCTCAATAGAATAATCTTTTTCAACAAAAGTTTCATTACGGGATAGAATTAACTTTTCAGATTCAAATATAGATTTAATTCTAGGTTTGGCAAGGAGATTCCCACTTATTAAATTTCTACTTATATTTGGTACACGAAGAATATTCGTAAGAGTGACTTTCTTTCCCAATGTAAAAGTAAGTTCTATATTTCCCTTGCCAACCACCTTAGAATGAACTTCATTTCCTATTTAAATCTTTTGTCTATTCATGACTTCTTTGTAAGTCTTGAAGAGTATCATATTATAGTAAACATGGACGGTAGCACAAGTATCATACCACCAACCAGAAACCTTACCAAATATGATATTCACTTCGCTCAGCGTAACGCGTAACGACTATATTATCATCTCCCTCAATAGAGTTGATTATATCTCCCTAGCAAAATAATCAAGTTTTCTATAAACAAAATAACCTCTACTTTTTACCTTCTTAAATTTTCTTTATTCTTGGGGCCAAAATGATTCTCTTTATTTTGCTTGCTTTTGTTGAAATTCTTAGGTTGATTCACGACATTTACTTTTGTATTGCTCACTCTTTTCTCTATCCTTGATTCCTCCTCGATTCAAAGATATTTTTGAATTTGCTCCAAAGTTATGTTCTTGGAGTCATGCAAAATCTTCTTCCTATATCCTTTCTAAAATGAAGGCAACTTGGCTATTATAACCCCTACTTGAATAGGTTCAAGAAGTTTGATTGTTTTAGCTCTCAATTAATTAACAATGACCTGCAACTCATGCACTTACGCTAAGATTGACTTGTCATTCATAAACTTATAATCAAAATATTTAAAAATTAAAAATTTCTTTATACCTTCCTCCTTGGTTTGATACTTGAATTCCAAATCATTTTAAATTACTTTTGCAGATAGTTTCATTATATAAAGATCATAAAGTCGATTCGAAAGAGCATTCATAATGTATCCTCTACACATAACTTCATCTTTATTTCTCTTCTTTCATTCAACTTTGACTTCATCATTGTCATTATTGGTTGGATCAAGAATTGATAGAAGATTTAGATCAAGCACATATAAAATCTTCAGGGAATATGAACTTATCTTGTCATGCCGATGGGTAAAATTCGTCTTATTAAAATGAACTAAACAAACAAAATATTGATTTAACAATTTGATGGTATTTTTGTTGGTGAATTTGTATAAACTCACAAACTATTATTTTTAGATTATTATAATATAACAATGAAGAGGAGGAACAATACTATGAAAACCAATTATAAATAACAAATACAAGATAAAAAATATTAGAGAAAATATATTTAGACTTGAAAAATATATAAATACTTTCCTAAAAATAATATTTATATCTTTCCTCAACAAGATTGCTATGGGTTTACTGTAAATAGTTTTAATAGATAACAAAATTACTATAGATTTAATACAAATAGTTTTAGTAAATATGATAAGCCGATATGTATTGAGTAAATAATAAAGTATCTTTAGATAAGAATTAGATAATGTTTAATTCAATCGTGAGTTATTTTTTTTGAAGTTAAGAAAGAAAAGAATCAAAAAGAAAAAAATTATTATAATTTATTCTCAAATACTTATTTATAGATATTTTCACAAAATACATGACCATTAATAAATAACTATAAAAAATATCTATAAAATAAACTATCCTTTTAAAATTTTAAATGTATAACAACTGCCATTTCTTTTTTTATATATTTGAACAATTTATAACAATATTATCTTATACACCAAAAATGTACATCCTCAAATGAACGAAATATTTTAATAAGGATTCCACAGTTTATTAATTTTTTATTTGAATTCTAAGATATTTATATTAAAATTTAACACATTTTAACATGATATGATCCCTCTATCCACCGTTGTTAAATATTAGTGTAACAACATATTTAATTATTACCTCAAATTTACACAATTATGATCATAACAAGAAAATAACTATTGTATGGTTTATTTTTTACTTTGTTTCATATTTTTAGATATTTATATACAAATTTGGCATGTTTCAATCATCGCACTATATCAAAGGGTAATGATGTTCAATATAAGTGTAATAACATATTTTTTTGTCCCATTTTTATATGGTACGGTGATCATAACATAACAAAAAGTGATTCTATAATTTATTATTTCTTATTTACATTTTGATATTTGTAATTAGCGAGCATTATATATATATATATATATATATATATATATATATATATATATATATATATATATATATATATATATATATATATATACATGAGCGTATTGCCATTCAATATGAGTATAATAGCATATTTTATTGTTCATTTTGTCTCAAATTTATCCAATCGGATGATCATAACATGATAATGTTGATTCTATAATTCATTATTCTTCAGTTGAGTTTTCAGATAGTTGTATTTAATTTGAAGCACTTTCAGATATTCAATATGAGTGTGTCGACATATTTTATTATCCATTTTCCCTAAAATATACACAATTGAATGATCATAACATGATAATAAAGATTGTATAATATATTATTATTATTATTATTTAAATTTAAGATATTTGTATTCAAATTTGATTTTTGTTTAGCATGATATTGTACTTGAGTGTAATAATAACAAAATATTTTATTTCCCATTTTACCTTAAATTTACACAATCGAGCTTTCATGTCAATAAATATTATATAATTTATTTTTACTTATACTATTAAGTATATGACATAAATGACTGTACTTATGATAGGGGGAAAATGGATGACCAACATGAAATGCTAGAATAGTTCACTACAACATGTATACTTATGACTATTTTTAGTTCATTACACTAATGATCATCCATGAATTCACTTCTGGACATGGATGATTGGTTACAATATGAACAACTTCCAAAAGTATTTACTGGTTTAGTGCAACAAGTGAAATGTTACACTGTCAACCCATACTTTGTTCACATATACAACTTACAACACAATCTTTAGAAGCATCTAAAATAGCCTGAGGCCTCATACATTTCCAGGGTTTCAGGGTGATCCACTCAAACAACTTCATAGTCCACATGAGAGTTGGAGACTTCATTTATCAACACGAAACAATGAATAAATGGTTGCGTGCTACTTACCACAGTTCTATCTACAGAAAATGGTTCAAGACACCTAATCTTTCTGCAAGTTGGTGAATATGGTTCCGAGTTACAGCAGACTTTGGTGAGACGGAATCAGGAAGGCTGGGGAGGCATTCAGGTAGATGCGCGGTGCTGTCTCCTGTCGTTGAACGTAAAAGACATAGCACAGCTCGGCAGAATATAAACCTGGTCAGGAAATATCAATATAGCAAAACAAAAACCTCAAATAATACTCAAGTTTAGAGGATCAATAGCTACAGATAGTTACAAATATTATTGTCATGCAAAAAAACAATGGTCTTCTATCATAGTGTGTTTACTTAATCAATTTTTTTATTTCTCCAAAACCAGGATTCAAATCCCCAGCACTAGGTGTTTAGATTTTTTGATGCAAGAGATTCACCTTGATATGCCTGTTTCCTCAGCAATTTTATTGCACAACTTGCAAATCCTAATGGCTCCAATTGTGCACATTCTTAAATTCTTAATTTTCAAGTTTTTTTAAGGACATAATGAAGGCTGTCCTCTAGAACTTCAATCTCCCAATAACAGAAGAAAATATAGATGGAATCTTTGCAACATAAGTTCACAAGGAAAATTATGCTAGTCCATATGATTCCGATAACAAATTAATATCGCTTGGTCTTTCGTAATTTCCATTTGGCCCCATACATTCTCTTGATATTAGAGCAGTATGGCATGGAATTAAAATCACATACTCGAGAAAGAACCTGACATTCATCAGAGCTCAAGAACAATAACAATAGTTTAATGATTTACAAAGAAGGAAGAATATTTTGTCACATTTAGCAGGTCCAAAGTAGTGAGATATTCATGTGTTGCTACCTCAAAGATTGTTTATCATACAAATTTTGTCAGTAGAGATTCTGTGTCATGGACATTAAAAAAGCTGTTAAAGAATTGGCACAAAAACAGAGAGCAATTACCTTAAAATCAGTCGCCGCAGAAATGGATCAGTTAAAATTTGAGCCCAAACCTGATCAAGGGAATTTGATGTGCACAGTAACACTTCCCATTCAACTAAAGCGGAGGAAAGGAGGCTCTCAGCATTGCTGTATACATCCTAAGAAATGCATGCAACCACATCATACTAAGCAACTACAGATCAATTTACATCATGAAGTACCAACACCAATTCAGTGAAAAAGGCATCAAGACAACTTACAGGTTCTATATCGGAGGAAAGGCCTATTAACTGGTAAAAGGCTTGTAATGGGGCAGTTAGGAAGTATGTAAACTGGCTTCCACCAGATGTTACATTAGTATCAGATAGAAACAATGGTTTCTCATGCGAAAGAAGCAATGCAGATGCTTCTCCTCTCTCTGCACCATGTATAGTCTGCACATTTGCCAACAAGCAACAAGTGTAAAACAAGAGTTGGAGACCAGGAATAACATGAAAGGTGAGCATGCCATCATGCGATCCGTCCTACCACATACAACCCTTTCTATGGAAAGTTCAAGATATTGGTGAACAAGATAAAATCAGGCAGTCATCACAGAAGCATTAACGAATTACATGACAACTTTCTGAATAAAGAACATGACAATTAGAAATTTTGAGAAATTCTGAAAATAAAATATTGGTTGATCAAATTGCAGCTATTGATCTTTGATATGTACACATAACATTACAGGCTAGGCTTAAAATATTCAATTATCCAACCTTTTCAGAAGTCAGAACCACAAAGGAAAGTTTTGAGCATCATGATGTCCAGAAACTAGAGAACCTAACATTTGCAAGGTAAATACTTCCATGGCTTGCTTCAAAGAGTCATCTTAAAAAAGAAAAATAGAAATTGTGGCACTGAAGGGAGGATGAATGATGCGGGAGCATCTTAATTTATAGCTCGTTTAAATAAATTTGAGTAGTCTATGCCGTATTCTGCAAATCAAATATTATAAGTTGCCACTTGGCAACATCTTCAATGCTTTCATTTAATTTGCTAAATTTCTCAAGGAGAAGACAGAGGAAAAAGGCAATCAAAATATATTTACATTGAAGTTTGTAGATGTTGATTGAATATTTTATATCCATAAGAAAGTTTTACCATCTTATGAAGATTAAAGTATATCAATCAAGAATATCATCAAGATAAAAAGATTATTTTTCAAATTATACATGAAAAAATGGCTTGATGTTTTGGGTACCAAATCCATATTGGTCCTCAGTGAACTTTTTTTAAGATTTGATTATATATGGTGATGGGTGGCACATGCTGCAGTCCATGTCACCAATTCGACAGGCCATCAAACAACTATGTACCAGTCCGAGTGAAATGTAAAACCATGATATGGAATATTACCTTCTATGAAAAGAAAGAAAGAATGAGTGATTTGACTAGATTAGATTTTTTTATTTCTGCATTTTCTTTATTTCACTTTCTCATTTAATGAAGACATCATCAAACAGCATCCTCATAATCTTTCAAATGTATTGACCACAATGTTCAAATCAAGCTTTGACAAACCTGCCTTGAATGCTCGGCTATTGTCACTGTCAATAACAAGGAAAAGTGGCTTTCGTGTAAATGGAACCAAATCTTCAGGATAGAGATTGTTTGAAGCTGATATAATTAAAAAAAAATGTTAAGGCATATCTCCTCAGAAAAGCAGCTAAACCTACCCAGTTCCAATTAATAAAAACTAAGAATTTACTCTATGCAGAATGTAACATAATACCTCCATTTCCTTGCGAACCTAGGCACAAATAATGTCCTAACTTTGAACTCAAATTTGGATTATTATCAGCAGCAGGGTGAGACAGTGAGTTTTCTCTTTTCTGAGAAGCCTGTGTTGTGTGCTTTGCTTTTGAGAAGTTCAGTGAATTTCCATGTACGTCTTTTTGAAAATCAACACTACAATCTGTCTTTCCTGTAGATATTTCACCTGAGTTCTAAATTAGATGGTCCAAGCACACATGAGCAGAAAAATAACATAATTGCAGCAGCACAAAAGAGAAACCTGAAGATGAAATATAAATTAGCAAAATTCCATCTGAAGGCAACTCGTCACATATTGTAGCAGTTGCCTGCAAATAAAGCATACCATTAAAGTATTAGCTAACTATAATATCCAACTTACATATAGAAAGAATAAATATAGACCAGTAAAGAGGCCATAAAATGGGCGTGCAGCATGATGTGCAATACATTTTTGGAAAATACAAAATATGGAAGTCATTATATTTGATTATAATGAAATAGCTGCAAGTGATCATAAATGCATAATTGAGTTATCTAATATCTGTGGCTGTTCATCTATCATTACATACAAAGAAAACTGAAATCATGAAGAGAAAATACAAAACATGGAACTATCAATTTAGCCCCTTGCCATCTGCTCCCTCAACTTCAGGTAGAGCATCTATGCAAATAATCATGTTTGTGCTTTTAGTTTATCTAATATCTGTGGCTGTTCATCTATCATTACATACAAAGAAAACTGAAATCATGAAGAGAAATGGAGAATTCATCTTGCAAGATGACAGCCTGAAAAGTGAAAATTGCACTTTTGTTGAAATTGTTAGAATCAAAACTACTACGAAAACATCAAACAAGAGAAGTACATTATTGAACTTATGGTATCAAAATTTCTATTTGGACAAGGCTTTTTAGCTTTCATGGAACATCATCTTGTGGATAGCATGCCATCATGATGTGTTCCAATCAGCATGAGCTGACACGGTATGTGACTATTAGCATGATTTAGCATAAGCCTTGTGCTGACCTAGAGGAAACTCTTTGCCAAGACGGTGCTGTTTTGGTATGCCATGGAAATCAGACTGACTTCCTTACTAGTGCCATACTGGTATGGGAGCCTAATAGCATCAACTAACAAAGCCGCCACATGAAATTCTACCTTTAGCAAATGCCTACAAGTGATTAAGACTCTATGCTTGTTCTTATCAGCATATCAAGAAGGCCAAGCACATTCGTGTGAGACTTGTTCACCAAGGTCTCTACAATTTCGTTGGCATCAAGAAGGCCAAGCACATTGGTCCATGTCCTCATAGTTGGCCGGGCCGGTATATATCACCCCACTGGTCCAGCTGGTTTTGCATTCTTTGATTCAAATCAATCAAAGGATTACTTCCTATTAGATCGGTGGTTAAATTGTCAACTATTCAAATTATTCTCTCATTAGCTATCACCAACAGGTGGCCTCACCATCAACTAGATGTTGACAATTCAATTTCACAAGGAACTGATGATGTATTTGCAGCATGCGTTGAGGTTCATTGACTCTCGCATTCCTCCATTTGTGTAAACCGAAGGAAGCAATATATGATCTTCAAGCACTATAAGCATGGTACATGGAGCTTTGTAACTTTTTATTATCTCTCATATTCATCAACTCAAAGTCAGATAGTTATTTCTCTTTTATTTTTTTTCAGTGTTCATCTGTATTATATATATTTTTTACATAGATGACATCATTATAACTAGCCACTCAAGCTCCTAGTCCAACAGCTCATCCACTATCTTGCACAAAGGTTTTCTCTGAAATATTTACGACCAGTAAATTATTTTCTTGGAATTGAAGCCTTACCGTTACCTTCCAGGTTAGTGTTTCACAACACAAGTATATTCATGGTTTGTCAGAGAAAACTAATATGTCTGCTGTCATGGAGGTATCCAGTTCACTATGTTCAACGAGTCCCTAAAACTATTGGATGGTGTTTCACCTAGCAATGCTACTTGATACCATTAAGTTCTTGTCTCCATGCAGTATCTTTCTCTCACTTGTCCTGGCATCTCCTTTGCAGTCAACAAACTGGCAAAGTTCACACATCATCCATCTAGTAATCATTGGTCTATTGTCAAAAGGATTCTTATTTGTAAAGACTCACCAGTGCATCTTCATGCCTTTGTCAATGCCAAATCGGCAGGAAATTCAGACTGTCAAACATTGATTCAGCTTACACTGTTGTCCTTGGTGCCACCCAATTAACTGGATTTCTAAGAAGCTAGAAAACAGCAGCCCTCTCTTCTCCTGATGTTGAGTATCAAGTCATTGCCTCCACCATTGTGAAGATAAACTGGATCAAAACTGCTTAAAGAACTCCATGTTGCATCACTTATGACCCCAATTATCTATCGTGATAATGATGGTGCCACCTACTTATGCACTAATTTTGTCTTTCGATTATAAGATGAAACATATTGCAATAGATTTTCATTACATCTGGAATCAATTTTTAAGAAACTGCTACATGTCTCTCATATTCATGCTTATGATCAATTAGCTGATCCTCTCACCAAATCACTACCTCCAAGACAATTCCAAGATTAGCAGTCATGACAGAAGTGCAATCTTATGGGGGCATAAAAGAAAATAATCCTTTGATTGATTTGATAATGAAAAAAAAACTCGATTGAAAGGAAACAAATCTTTGATTGAAAGGAAAACCAATCTAAAAGGAAACAATCCTTTGATTGATTTGGTCATGAAAGAATACAATCATTTGACTGATTTGGCCTGTATTTAGAGACTATATTTATAATTATTGTTTCCAAGTAATTCAGCTCTTTGTAACTCTATATAAATCCAAGTCTAGAGGCAATAAACACAACTCAGTTATACTTTTTATTTAATTCTTCACCTGCAAGTAAATCACAAGATCCAGAACTTAGTTTAGGGACAAATGATACTATTATTTATTGGGTTCTAATCGGTACTCATATAACCAATACTTTTCAGTTCTAGATTCAGATCTGGTAGTGATGGATCGTATATTGATACTCATTATCAATGGGTTTTATACAGGTCTTTATTTGATCCAGTATTATTCAAACATACACACCTAACTACTTATCAAAATGTAATAGAAGTTCGAGTGGAGAAATCATAATTTGTCATACAAACATAAATACGTTGAGCATCCAAAAGAATATAGATAACTAAAACACATGAAAGCAAAAAATAAAATATATTAGAAATGGAACAAAAAATTAGTAACTAGAACACCCTTAACACTCACTGCAATCAACTTTGAGACCGAAGGGTGGTAAATAATTGCTTTACATGGGTTTGGAGGCAGATCTGGATCTGTCATATCAGCAGCAAGATTTATATCAATCAATCCAGAGGCTTCATTCTGGTCATTAAGAGCACCATTTTCACTTGGTTGCTTCACGGGAACCTGGTAGAAGGATCCACTGGGTTCCCATTCCAGACATTGTATCATTCTGAAGATGTCTAGGGTAACTTCTGCAAGCTTGATCTGAAAGAATGAACAAGATAATTTACTTGTAAGCGATTGGGCCCTGCATTCATATCTATATGTATTTTGTGCTTAACTGGAAGATTAAATTGTTGGCTCCTAACAATTACGTGGAACAATAAATGTAGCCAAGTAGGCAAGTTCCTGGTAACTTAATAGCTGCTTATTCCAAGAAAGCATAAAAATGAACAAACCTCATTCCGGTGATAGCTTGTAAGCAAAGCATCTTTCAGTCGTAACACCCTACTAGTATAAAATCGCGATATATATGGGAAGGAAGATGGATGAGCATCAAAAATGACATTGTATCTCAATGGCCTAGCGATTTTAAAATATGCATCAGCTTTCAAAAACCTGGAAATTTCTTGCACCACTTGCTTCCATTCTCTAAAATTAGTTGCCTGGAGAGCAAAAATGTAATTCCAACTTCAGAAAAGCAGATAACAAGATTTCACTGGATTCAGAAGAAAATGATTTCACAGGAAAAATGATGCTTTGACTCGATAAACAAAAAAAAGTTATTCAAAATTGACAAAAATTGCTGATATGATATCTGGTTAAAAGGTTCAACAGAAAGAACGTTTTATGATATATAGAAAAGTCAAACAGTATCATTTATAAAAAAAATAAATACCAATTAGAGAATTGATTTATTTACAGAGGATTTCTTTTTACCAAAATAAAGCCACCAAACATCTAACATTTGGAATAATGTATATGCATGATTTGGCACCAGACCTAGAATCTTCTTTCATAGGATGATTACTTTAGGAATTCTCTCTTACGAAGCTTGTCACAATAACATTGCACTACCATATAAAATTTAGGCATGTAGTAAGAGACATAACTACCAAGAAATTTTGCAAATATATTCTGCTAGTTTTGCGACCAAATGACATGTGGCCAATAAGGTTGATGTATATCAAGGCTTTGGATTTTAGATTGCAGCAGAGGTGACAAGAACTGGTAATTATCAGGGTTTGTCACAGAAGTTGTGAGCTAACTTGTCTAGAATAAGATATCATCGAAAAAGCATAAAGGAGAACATTACCACTTAGAAACAAATTAAGTGCTTTTTGTACAATGGCACCACAAGAAATCAATAATCAGATACACTGAGGAATCAAAGGCACTGAATTATCAATTGAGATGGTTTGATTGAACGAACAATTCAGCATCAAATAGTAGTTGTTTCTCTAGCAGCACTATAGATTAGTTCTGTGCTAAAGTTTGTCCTAAGTCACTACTGTCCTTGGTATGGATCCACCAAAACTCGGTAGGATTCCCATGGAAGACAAGAAAAGAGCAGCTAAAGAGCCAATATTTTGGGTACCGGAAAGGCGGCCTTTGACTCATCCACCAGAGCCCTAAACCGGTCCGCAAGCTTCACCGCCTCGTCGGTCCGATTCAACAGCAACGCCACGATCAAGAACCGCACGTGGAACCTCAGCTCCTTATACCTCAGCTTTAGATCGGGCGCCACCGACCCCCACGCCGCCTGGAAGTACCCCCTGCTCATGATCGCCTCGTAGAAGACGTAGGCTTCAAGCAGGAAGCGGACCTCGCTGGTCCGCTGGTACTGTCCGTAGAAGAGCTGCCCGATCCGGGAGGCGACCTCGCCAATTTCCCAACGGCAGAGGCCTTCAGAGACGAGTTCGCTCCGACGCCGCTGCTGGAGCTGCCACAGCCAGGTGTAGGCCTTGAATGCCTTGCGGAAGTAGAGGAGTTGGAGCGGGCCGCGAGCACCGGGCGGCAGGTCACGAACGAGGGCGAACTTCCGGTCGGCGCCATCCACCAGGGCACGAAACTCGGCAAGGACCTCGGAAGCAGCGCCCCTGTCGTCGTCGCGGCCCATTGCGGCGACTCCGAGCAGTGGAGGGGGTGTGAAGGGGAAGACGACGGCGACTTCCCGTGCCGTCTTTATCAGAGGCGTCACAAAAGACGGGAGATCAAGAAAGAAGTGTGGGTCCCGCCTGTTTATCCAGTCAAATAACGGGTGTGTCGAGAGGGAATTTAGAGGGAGTAGGGTTTGTTCAACAAAAGTACTTCTCCCACACTGTACTTCCCCGTCTCGCCCTTCCCGTTCTACCATTGAAGACTGACACTAGCCCACATCTTAGGCGCGCGCACATACACATGTATATATATATATAGACTTGCATAGGATTCAGAACATGGGATGAGTGCAGCATTCTTACTATAAAAATTGCAATCATAGGAATCTATATATATTTTTTCTTAACATGTAGGTCGTGATGCTCTTCCTGTCATTCTCTATCTCCTTTGGATGATCTCACATGCTTTATTATTTTAAGATGGGAATCTGAAGATACAATTGAGTGCAGTCTAATGAATTACAAGGCAATTAATATGACTTCCTTTTATATTTAATAGTTGGTGGAGAATGGTGATGACGTGGGTAGCTAACAAACATCTCTTCTCGTTGTGTCAAGAACTGGAATCCCTTTGTTTTATGTTTTTTTTACTTATCATCTTTTGACTTTGTTGTTCCCTCCATGTTTCCTAAGCTTAACCAGGAATTAAGAACTGCATATACTTCTTGAATTAATATGCTTAAAGAAAACTCAGTTCAATACTAATGTTTATGGTTGCTAATTGTTAGTTTGATTTTATATATATATATTGTTCGTCATGCTCAACATTGGAATTCTGTATACATGCTTAGATACAAGCTATATCATGCATACACTTGTACAGAGAAGAATCTTCATATAAGATGTAGGAGACACCAAACTTCAAATTAAGGACACATGAAGAGATCATGTCCTTGATTTATGGTGGACCAATCATCAACTAATAAACCTAAAAGGAAGTCCAATGTATGGACCAACATGAAATAATGATTTGTCAATGTAACATTTAATAGATTCCACTCATGTTTTAGGTTGTCACACACCTAACTGTTTGACTGATAAAAGCCTTTTTAATGAGACATTGTGTAGGCCATCATTTGGACAATGTGAATCCAAGGTCAGGTCATCATATTCAATCAGAATGTCCCCATCAGGCTTTATCAAAAGCAAAATTAAATTAAAATAAAAAGATAATAGAGTCAATAAAATGGGTTCATTTATATAAGTGTGTGGAAGAAAATATCATTAATGCTTTGGTCAGTTCGATGTGGGCCAGACTCTTATGTGTAAGAATATCCAATCTTCTGAGATGGATCTAAGATAGTTCCAATATGACTTTGAGGTGAATCCGAGGTAGATTCGAGATTGCTTTAAGGTGGATTCGAGGTCGATCCGAGATGACTCCGAAGAGGATCTGAGATTGCTCCAAGGTGGGTCCGATGTGTCAAACTCTCAAAGCATCACCAGTATTAAGACTGAACTCGGGAGAGGTTTCCCGACTAAGTCCCTCGGACGCACAAGCAATCTGAGGCCCCTAAATGTCAATTCGAGTAATTCAAAAAGAGTGAGTCCTTTCTCCATTTTCCTATTTAGGATATATTTTTATACCTTAAAAGAAGAAAAAGAAAGTTTATGATACCATTCATTGTCATAGAGGAAAAGAAGAGAGTTTAGGATTATCTTCTTTATCGGGGAGAGAAATAAGTTTGTGATTGCCTTCATTGTCATGATGAATGAGAATGAAGCTTATATTTCTCTACTTTAAATCATTATACACGTACTCGGATGGAAGATAACTTGGATGGCATGTGGCAACCACGTTTCATTTGATGGTAGATTCTCTATCATTTGTCCTCTCCTCCCCCCCCCCTCTCTCCCCCCCCCCCCAAGACATAAGGGCTCTTGCATGAGAGATTTGAAGTACGTCATTCGATTTTTCCGACATAGGAGTATTTGAGATCTCATCCTGCAAGTTGTGTTTTTTCGAATCAAGTGTTTCAGGCATATTAGCCCTGTGTTTCTACCATAGCGAATTTCTCTCAGCGCTAGTAGGGTTTCTCAACTCATGTGTCTCAGGCGCATTTGACCTTGCGTCTTCGTCATAGTAGATTTCTCTTCACATAGGTCGAGTTTTTCCTACTCATATGTCTTAGGTGCATTTGGCTTTATGCTTCCACCGTAACTGATTTTTCTTGGCATAAGTCAGGGTTTCCTGACTCACGTGTTTCGGGCGCATTTGACTTTGTGCCTTTATCGTAGTGGATTTATCTTAGTGTGAGTCAGGTTTTCTTGACTTACGTATCTTAGGTGCATTTGGTCTTGTGCCTCCGTCGTAGTGGATTTATCTTGGCATGGGTTAGGTTTTTCGACTCACGCATCTTGGGCACATTTGGTCTTATGACTTTGCCATAGTAGATTTATCTTAGCGTGTTAGGGTTTTCTTGATTCATGTGTTTCGAGTGCATTTGGCCTTGTTCCTCCATCATAGCGGATTTATCATGGTGTCATTCGGGTTTTTCTAACTTATGTACTTTGGGCACATTTGGCCTTGTGCCTCCGTCATAGCACATTTATCTTGGTATGGGTTAGGTTCTCCCGACTCATGCATCTTAGGCACATTTGGCCTTACGCCTCTACTATGGTAGATTTATCTTGGTGTTGGTTAGGTTTTCCTGACATAAGCGCATTTGGCCTTGCATCTTCGTCATGGCGAATTTATCTTAGCAAGGGTTGAGTTTTCCCAACTTAAGTGTCTTATGTGCATTTGCCCTTGCGCTTTCGCTGTAGTGGCTTTATCTTGGCACAAGTTAGGTTTTTCTAACTCACGTGTCTTAGGTGCATTTGGCCTTGCTCCTTCGCAATAGCAGATTTATCTTAGTATGGGTCAGGTTTTTCTGACTTACACATCTTAGGCGCATTTGGTTTTATGCCTACGCCATAGTGAATTTATCTTAGCATGAGTTATGTTTTCTTGACTTACGCATCTTAGATGCATTTGGCCTTGAGCCTCTACAGTAGCAGATTTATCTTAGCATGGGTCGGGTTTTCCCGACTTATGCATCTTGGGCGCATTTGGCATTGTGGCTCTGCTATAGTGGATTTATCTTAGTGCTAGTCGGATTTTCTTGACTCATGCATTTCATATGCATTTGGCTTTATGCTTCTATCATAGCATATTTTAAGTTCCTTCTCCACCATAGTAGATCTCGGATTTTCCTGCCATAGCGGATTTCAAGTTCCTTCTCCATCATGGCGAATTTCAAAATTTTTCACTATAGCAACTTTAAATCTTTTTTCTGCCATAGCAGATTTCATGTCCCTTCTTTGTAGAGGATCTTAGGTCTTCTATTGTAGCAGGCTTCTTTTTTATTTACTGTGACGAATTTTATTTCCCCTCTTCACTGTAGTGGATCTCAAGTCTTCCTACTATAGTGGGCTTCAAATCTTTTTTCCACCATGGCGAATTTTATATATCTTCTTTGTCATATTGGATCTCGGGTCTTCCCACCATGACCAACTTCAAATCTTCTTTCTAACATGGCATATTTTATGTCCTTTCTCCCTTGTAGTAGATTTTGAGTCTTCCTATTGTGGTAGGCTTCAAATATTTGTTTGCTGTGATAGATTTCATGTCCCTTCTCTATTGTAGCATATCTTGGGTCTTCTCGTCATAGTGAACTTCAAATCTTTTTTCGCGATGGTAGATTTCATATCCCTTCTCCATCATAGTGGATCTTAAGTATTCTCGCATGCTAGGCTTCAATTTTTTATTTTACATGATGAATTTTATGTCCCTTCTCTACTGTAGTAGATATTGGGTCTTCCCGCATTGGTGGATCTCATCGTTAATGATGGTCTTGGCAATAAACTGAAGATCAAGCAGGTCGATGAGTACTTGTACATGACTCTTCTTCTTCGAGATAGATACCAACCACGATAGTTGAAACTCTTGAGTAGCTACCCCTCAAACTTCTCATCGTTAAGGATGATGGAACCTTGTAGGCTCTCCCTCATGATACGGTTCGTGAGGGCATCGATCAGGGTGGACTTGTCAAATCTATTCCCCCCAACACCCTCTCCTTCCCTCATCTCACTAGAGATGAAATTCAATAATGTCTCGATCTTAGATATCACCTTTAACTGCTAGTCATAGGTGCCTTATAAGCTAATCATATGAGTGATGACACATGTGACATGATAGACACTCTCTTTATTGATTATTATTTACCGATATTTTTCTCACTTTATATTACTTGTTGCATATATTGTGATGTCCATGGATCTGTGCAATAGTAATCGGATTGTGATGAGATTACGATGATGAAACTATTTTGCCTTTAAACACAAACCCTAAATAATCCCGATCGTAGGTTATTTAAGAGAGACATCGAGATAATAAGATATATTAGTGTATTGTATACTCGTCCATATGATGGAAATAGCTAGTCTCATAGCTGCTTATGTAGGGACACAAGGGATATAGTGTAGGTGCGCATTGGAGAATGAGTTCACTGATTGATCCACTCACGAAATGCTAGATGGTTGATGATACCTTATTGTCAAATAGTGATTCCGTCATCCCAATTGTATATTTGGTCATTAGACTTGAGACACCAAGAATGTCTTGTATGAATACTCCACTCTTTGATACCAGACTTATAGGTTAGAAAATTTCAGATCTAGCACAACTAGTCATCAAGAGTGGCAACCAATCTTAAGAGAAAAATTGAGTATCGATAGAGGATCATCCTCTCTTGATGTAATGAGAGGAATATCCTATATGTTATTACTCAGGCAAGTCCCTGATAGGGTCATTCAGATTGAGAGAGAAAGAGTCCTTCGGGAAAATCTGATTAGAGCAAGACTCGAGTAGAAACCATATGGGCCTAATAACATCATGTCCGGTATACGGTCTTTGGGGATGAGGGATTATAGATACACGATAACTGAGGATAAATAGGTCCAATGGATTGGATTCCCATATATCGTTTGAGAACTACGGTGTAGTGGTCTAGTATGTCTGTAGTCGATGAGTCGAGTAAATTATTATGGAGATAATAATTCACTGAATCAAAAGGAGTTCTGACAAGTATGACTCATGGCCAGCTCGATATTGGGCCTAGAGGGTCACATACATATGGTAGGTATTGCGATGAGTAGAGGTTCGGATATGAGATATCCGTTAAAGCTATTATCTTATTGGATATCCAATAAGCCCATGAATTATTGAATCTTATGAATAAGATCTAATAAGAGCCAATGAGAGATTATTGAGTAGAAATCCATTAATCCAAGAGGCTTAGGTAGTTTAATGGAGATCTTGTATTCAATAGGGCAGGATCCATTAGGGTTCAGTTGACATGGACCACTATAAATAGGAGAGAACTACAAGGGTCATAGGCTAGACCCTTTTTAGCTGTCACATTCTATACTCCTCTCTCCCTCTCCTCCTCAACCAACATCCCTAATTAAAGGCGTGTGGACAGTAAGAAGGGTCAACCTCTTCTTGATCACGTGCTACGCATGGAGAGAAGGATTGTGTAATGATTTGAGGAGCGTCTTCACCGCATCTATCGTGTGGAACATCACTAGAGAGGAGGATAGCTGACCTCCTTCATCCTCTTTTATAGATCTATAAGTTTACAGGGATATATAATCTCCCTAGGTAATACATCTTTTATATACGAGCAATTTTTGGTTTTATGGGTTTTTGCGTACCAATCTTCGCACGACAACGAGAAATCTAAAATTTTTATTTTCTATTCTTCTACTACATATGTGATATTACCAATTTTTTTCCAACAGTGGTATTAGAGCCAAGTTGTTTGTGCAAACGATTGATTTTTAAACTACGTGTGATGTTGAATCGCGTAGAATTATTTTTGCATGATTGCTATGATTTTTTTTATTATAGTTTTCAAATCTAGACTGCACCTATTTCCTTTATTAAAAGGTGTTTTGGAGAGGCCTTTTGATGTCAAAAGTGTTGATGCAAAAGGGGAGAAAGGGCAGCAACTATTGTTGCCCTATAATTTGGCTAAAGGCTGCTTGCAGCCTTGGCTGAGAGCATACCTTATCGCTCTCAACCTGGCCAAAGGCAACAAGGTCGAGAGCAACAGGGTTGCTCATGGCTTGGGCATTGGTAGCCCCTACAGCCATGGTTTCTTGGCGGTAAGGGGCAGCCCTGGCAGCCAGGAATCCTGGCCGTATAGGGCAAACTGGTAGTCAAGGTTTCCTAGCCTCCCATGGCTACCTACAATAATAGTTTCCTAGCTATAGAGGAAACATATGGGGTCAGGGATTCCTATCGCCCAAGGTAGTCCTATGACCAAGGTTTCTTGTCTTCATGGAGCACTCTAGGGTAGGGTACCCCAAAAGCTACTAAATAATTAATAAAATAATTTAATTTATTATTATTATTATTATTATTATTATTATTATTATTATTATTATTATTATTATTATTATCTAGTAGTCCTACATGGTGATGTGTACATGCAATGTAGATAAATGACAATGGACTGTGTGATGTGATGTACGTGTGTATTATGATTGTTATTATTATTAGGGCCCTATGAGTCTCCATTTTATTTCTCATTTATTGTTGGACCTATATGCTCCGATGCACACATAGATCATGATGTGAGTGATTGGGCCTACTAGCTCGGGCTATATCACATTAGGCTACAGTCAATGATCATCTGGTATGATGTGTGATTGATTATACACCTATTAAATATGTATATATATATTTGCATACGATGTAGATATATATTAAATATATATGTGTGTGACATGTGAGACCAAACCAAAATCTCCTCTCGCGATAATATTAAGTCGGTAAGCATGAGGTGATTAAATTGACCCATATGGCCTTCCATCGTTATAAGGAGAAATCGATTCCCAACGTAGGTTGAGTTAGTCGAGTCCCTCGAGACTCGCCTATATTGTGATTCGAGATCTTGCCTATGATATAGAGATATCACAGGTGACTTGAGGACGTGGTATGTTTGCTAGAGTCCCTTGAGCGTATATCATAGAATCGGACTCATCTTGCAATGATGGTGATAACTTAATTTAACATCATGGTTGGTTGAGACTCTTGAGGCTATAATGGTTCGGAGGCCGAATAGAACGGGAATCATAAGGAGTTGTGATCGGTAAGAATTGCCTACCTATCTTTTTGGGCTTAGTGTGATTAGTCGAGTCCCTCAAAGTTACACTAAGATGTCGATTGGATCCCGATCCCCACTAGAGATCCATCGGAGGTCTCCGATCACATGCCGGAGGGAGTTACGTGTTTCGCGAGAATATAAGTTAGTCTCGAGGGGCTCGACCAACTCAGCCCATATCAAAAAATGATTTCTGCCTATAATGATGGAAGGTCCCATTGGTTAATCTAATCGCCTCATATTTACCAACTTAATATTATTATTATAGGAAATTTTTTATTTTAATGTAGTCTCGTAGTTAAGTATATCACGTCATATATATATATTAACATATATTTATATTACATGCAAATATATATCACATATATAAACACATCCACACCGATGATCATAGACCAAAACCTAGTATTATCAAGCCTGAGCCAAAAAGCATGATCACATACATAAAGATTTGTGTCTCAGTGCATCTCCATACTCGTTGATTGTCTATCTTGTCTCATCGGTCCCGTCGGTACTTCGACGCATCTCTATGCTCGATGAACATCCGTCTCATCCTCGTGGGTTCAGCTAACACCTCTATGCTCCCGTTATGCTGTCTCGTATAATTACAACTTAATTACAAGCATATAGGCCCAAAAATATATATATCATATAAATAAAAAACCTTAATCTTATCAAGGAGAGGTACATCATTAGGAGAGATAGAAATATATAATAAGAGAGAGATAGAGAATCATAAGCCTCAATAATAATCACATACATATATATACACATCATCACACATAGCCTATGATCATATGTCAATATCATACATCACACACACACATATATACATATATATATATATATATATATATATATATATATATATATATATATATATATATATATATATATATATATATATATATATATATATATATATATATATATATATATATATATATATATATATATATATATATATATATATATATATATATATATATATATATATATATATATATATATATATATATATATATATATATATATATATATATATATATATATATATATATATATATATATATATATATATACATACATACATACATACATATTGGACTAACTAGATAATAATTAATTAAATTATTTAATTAATATCTAAATTAATCATTAATTCAATTTAGGAAATTCTATAGCATCGGTACCCCAAGCGGTTAGGAAGCCCCGCCATGTACCCCTGGCAACCAGTGGTGGTTGTGGCCTGACCGAGGGCAGTAAGGCTGTTCTCGGCCATGCAGCCTTTGGCCAAGCCGAGAGTAGAAAGTGCTGCTCTTGGCCAAGGTTGCAAACAGCACTATAGGGCTACAACATTTACTATCTTTTTTCCTAGTTTTCTATCAATTGTTTTGACGACAAACTAGTGTCAACGAGACCTTTCAAGTGCCAAAACAAATGCATTTCAAATATGCAATTGATAACAAATGTAACTACTTTGTACAAAAATTGATTCTACCTAATTTGACATAAGATATATTTAATAATTGGTCTTCGCATAAGTAATTTTGAAACCACTATTAGAAACCATAAAGAACATCACTTGTGCAGCAAAAAATAATAATTAAAATTAATTTTCTAAAAACAGATTTATCAAATCGTCGTCAATGATCGGGAGTACAAAACTCAAAAGTGACAAAAACCACATAGTTGCATAAAGTAGTTGAGACATTCTTACCTAAGAGAGATCGTATATTCTCAAAACTGTAGATCCTAGCCTATGGATGAAGGAGCTCTTGCAAACTTCTCTCTAGCGGTGATCCACACAGTGAATGTGATGATAACGTACCTCCTCGCGTAGCGCATTCTTTTCTCACGTTCATACACTACCACACCACAGCAACCAAAGAGGAATCGATCCCTCTTGTTGTCCTCTTGCACTAGAGAGGGGGCAGTCGATTGGAGGAAAGGGTAGAGAGGAGATAAAGGAGGTGGTAGAAGTAAGAGTCTAGCTTATAATCACTTTTAGTCCTAACTTATATTTATAGAGAGCCTCCTTTAATTAATCCTAACGTATCCTTCTTTTTAGATATTGGATCTCCATCTAATAACCCTTAGTTTAACAGATATTGGATCCCCATCTAATAACCACTCTAAGCTATATTAGATCTCTCCCAAGGATCTATTAAAATAAGGGCTTATCGGATATCCCATATCCGATCCTTTATTTGTTATGTTATCTACCATATGTGTGTGACCCTCTAGGCCCAATACTGAGCTAGCCGTGAGCTATACCTATCAGAACTTCTTTTGGCTCAGTGAATTATTATCCTCATAATATTTCACTCAACTCATCGACTACAAACATACTATGCCACTAAGCCATAGTCCCCAAACGGTATGGGAGGATCTAATCCATTGGACTTGTCTGCCCTTAATTATCATATATCTATAGTCCCTTATCTATCTAATATCCTAGAGATTGTATATCGATTATGACATTGTCATTCCTATATAAAATTTATTAGAGTCTCACTCTAATCGGATTCTCTCAAAGAACTCATCTTTCAATCTGAATCTCATGCTTATCAGATTCATTATGATATGATTGACCTTAGCTTGGAATTTTCCTAAGTGAGAGTGCTAGTCATAGGTGCTCTGCAAGCCAATCACGTGAGTGCTGACACGTGTGACATGATACACATTCTTTTTGCTTATTATATATTGGTATTTTTATCACTTTTATTGCTTGTTGCATATATGTATATATATTGTGATATCCGTGGATTTGTGTAATAAGAATCGGATCGTGATGAGATCATGATATTGAGACCGATTTGCCTTTGAACATAGACCCTAAATAATCCTGGTCATAGGTTACTCGAGAGAGGGACATCGAGATAACTGGATAGACTGATGTGCTGTATACCCGTCGATATAATGGAGGCAGTTGGTCTCATAGATGCTCGTGTAGGGACACTAAGGATACAATGCAGGTGCTTATTGGAGAATGAGTTCACTGATTGATCCACTCATTGAATACTGGATAGTTGATGATGCCTTATTATCAGACAACGATTCTGTAGTTCCAATAGTGTATCTGGTCCTTAAACTCAAGACACCAAGGATGTCCTATATGAGTACTCCACTCTTTGATACCGGACTTATAAGTTTGGAAGTTTCAAATTTAGTACAACCGGTTATTGGTATTGGCAGCTAATCTTACGAGGGCTATTGAGTGTCGATAGATGATCATCCACTTTCGGTATCATGAGAGAAATACCCCATGTGTTCTTGCTCAGACAAATCTTTGGCCAAGGTCATTCGAATTGAGAGAGAAAGAGTTCTCTGGGAGAATCCGATTAGAGCGAGACTCGAGGAAAAATCATATGGGCTTGATAGTACCATGCCTGATATATAGTCTCTGGGATATTAGATTATTGATGGACTATAGGTACATGGTAATTGAGGACAGATAGGACCAAAGGATTAGATTCCCCTATATCGTTTGGGGACTGCGGCGTAGTGGTCTAGTACGTCCGTAGTCGATGAGTCGAGTAAATTATTATAGAGATAATAATTCACTAAGTCAGAAGGAGTTTTGACATACACGACTCACAGCCAGCTCGATATTAGGCATAGAGGATCATGCACATATGGTAGGTATTGCGACGAATAGAGGTTCAAATATGAGATATACACTGGAGCCCCTATCTTATTGGATATCTAATAAGCCCTTGAATTATTGGATCCTATGGATGAGATATAATAAGAGCTAATAAGAGATTATTAGGTAGAGACTTACTAATATAAAAAACTTGGGTAATTGGATGGAGATTCAATACTCAATAGGACATGATCCATTAGGGTTAATTAGGGGCATCTATAAATATGAGGGAACTAAAGGCCTATAGGCTGGGGCTTCTTAGTAGCCACCTCCTATTCTCCTCTTCCCTTCTCCTCATCAAATAGTAGGCTTGGAGATTCATCCTATAAATCTGGGAGGATTTAGGAATATACAATCTCCCTAGGTAACACAACTATATCACATGTGGTTTTCTATGTCGTGGGTTTTGTGCACCAATTTACGCACGCCGATAAATACCCTTTGGGAAATTAGGATTTTTATTTTTTATTCTTTCGCTGCGTATGTAATGTCACCCCTAGATTTCCCAACAGAGAGTATATGAGATATTTCTCTCATAATAATGAAAGTGGATGATCTTCTATTGGTACTCAATTGCCCTTGTAAGGTTATTTGTAACTCACGATGACCGACTGTACTAGATCTAAAACTTTCATAGCTATAAGTTTGATATCAAAGAGTATAGTACTCATACAAGATATCTTTGGTATCTTAAGTTTAAACACCAGATACATAACTGAGACTATAGAATTACTATCTGACAATAATGTATCATTAACCAATCAGCATTTTGTAAGTAGTTTATTTAGTAAACTCATTTCTTAATGAGCCCCTGTACTATATCTCTAGTATCCCCACATAAGTAGCTATGAGACTAGCTACCTTCATCATATGCACAGGTATATAACACATTGGTCTATCCGCTTATTTCGATGTCCCCTTGGAGTAACATATGACCGGGGAATATTTAGGGTCTATTTTTATAAGTGAATTAGTCTCCTTATCATGATCTCAATATGATCCAATTTTTATTGCTCAAATCCAATGACATCACAATATATTCATCATCAATATAAAGTGATAAAATATCATAATGATAATAAATAAAAAGATTATGCAGTGTACATGTATCATCACATGATTGGCTTGTAGGGCACCTATAACGAGCATTACACACCTCAGATTTCGTTGGTGAATTGAGTGACAAAGTTGGAGAGTGTCTCTTCCACCCTTTTCCTAAGTTTGAGCAACATTATCACCGATGGCCTTGGGCATATATTCTCAAGGAAGTAGAGTTTGAACTCCTTTGCGAGCTGAGCGAGAAGTTGATCGAAAGTGGCTTCAAATGAGTGTATCACTCCTAGGCCAGGTCTCTCAACATCATTAGGAACATGTGGCATATTAAAGCGTTTGAGGTGCCGTAGAGAGACATCTGGGTACTGTCACGGACTTAGTTGGTTTTTCCTAAGTCGTGCGGCACCCTTGCGTGTCTGTCCACAAATGTCAGCCTTCCCGAAGCCTCCCATGTCCCTTAGGACTCACAAAAGAGAGAACAGGTTAGAGAAAATGTCTCATTCAGGATCCATAAGCAAACATTTCTGAAAATACTTCATAGACAATGCAAATTACAAACAGACTTTACAAGCTTTGAACAGTTGCATAACAAAGGGTAAAATGATCCACTATAGATCGAAAATCTCTCACAAGTGTCCATATGACACAACCTTTATTTACAAGTCTAAAGCGACCACCAAACCCAACTAAAATGGGACTATTAAGCCTTCGACCATCCCTCTACATGTTGTGCAAAGCATGAACATACCAAAAGACACGGACATACATAAGCATTACATCAAACATCCTGTTTTGAAGTTTGTCTATGACATTCTCCCCCACTTATTCCTTCGACGTCCTCGTCGAAGCCTTTATGAACACTGTAACTCTTCGCCTTTGCTGAGTCGTCAATCTTCTGCTCCAACTGCAATGCGCCTCCTGGCTCCCAACTGCTCTCCGTTGCTATTTTTGAGTAGTCGAACCTTTGATTCGCCATGCTGCTTCAACTCACCAATGACTCTGACTCTAGTGTGGGGTTGGCTGAGTTGTGTTGATCCTTATTGATTCCTACGGATCCTCTAGATGAAGGAAAAGACCATCCTTACTACACTAGTCTCTCAAATGCCTCATGCTGCTTAAATTGGGTGGATGCTTGTTGGAGCTTTTAACGAGCATCGTCTCGCAAACTTATGAAGTTTTGGGTCCTTCCTCCACAAAATTTGCCCATTGACTCTTCTTTCACTTAGTTGTCACTTTTAAGTAGGTTCGCATCACTTCCGCTTTCGATTGACATTTCATTGGGAAATGAAGTGGACAATCTACTCTCAGTAGCACTGATCACCTTTGGTGAGGATTTGATAACTATTGTCTTCCATTATCTTCGAAGAGTCTTTGAACTTGTGCAAAGCTCCTATGCTAGATAGATAAGAGAATTGGGGTACTCGGTTTTGCCCATTCTCTTAAGGGTTGAGAAGGCAAAGGTTACTTGACTTCGCCCACCTCCTCGAGGTTGTACTCTATGCATCGAGCTGGTTACTGGCCTTCGCTTGCTCTTTGCTCATACTTCTAAAGCACTTGAAGTGTTTGCACTCCTTGCGTTGAGTTAGTTACTGTGATTCACCTTCGCAATGCCATCGAACTTCTGGAATGCAGGAAGTTTTCACCCCAACTTGGAGTAATTCTCTAATAGATCTGGTCGCCTCTAGGATTGTACCGTCTTCTCCATCAACCCTGCCACCTACTCCACTGAGTAGCAAAGGTACAGCACCACGTACTGCCTGCTTCGTTCCTTGGTCATGTACTCTTGCATGACCCGAAGTCCCTCACTTTCGGCTATCTTGATGAGAAGCTCGTTGACATTGGTTTTACGAAGTTCCTTGGCCTCTGCCCTTCAACCTTGTCTCGGTACTTGGAGTTTGCCTCTGCATGCTCCACCTCCTCGACCCCTTTCATGACCAAGCACTCTCCCTCCATAAGAGCAAGGGATCAATGACTTCAACGGAAATCCCACCTCTACGGGACCATGGCGCTGCAATGCCCATGGCCCTACTATCCGTCGCCTCGCATTTGCATCCATTTTCTTTACGATCAGTAGATATGTCTCTATGGTACTCCTCCGAGTCCACCTCCATTCTAACTTATGCTTGATTTTGGGCAGCTAAGTCCCTCTGGACTTGTCGTCGCTTCCTCGCCCCTTTCGATCCCTTGCTTCAACACATTTGTGTTCTCCAAGCAGCTCCCTTTGGTCGATGGAAAGACAGACCGTAACTCCCATGCATAGCCTTTAACATCACATTGTAGGATTTGCCCCGATTCTGTTCTCCTTAGCTTCCTTGGTAGCAACGTTCGCTTACTCGACCTTGTCCTCTGGCTTGCCGGGATCCCTTAAGTGAATATGGGCTCTGGAGTAGTCCAACTCTCTAACTGCTTTGATCATACCTCTGCATGATCAAGTCCCTCCCCTGGGACTCACTAGTACTTGCATTCGAACTTTTTCCTTGGTGGAACACAGCCCCCATATGCTGATGACCAAGACTTTCATCCGATGCAAGATTCAATGCATGCACGGAAGACCCGCCTCTGTGGTACCATGGCCTTCACTCCTTTAATCCATAACCCTTCTTGTCGTCATATGGTTCACTGAAGTAGAGTTTCCAGTAGCTCCCGATCATACCTCTATATGATCTAGTCCCTCACGGGACTCATTCATGTGTATCGAATTGCCACGAACTCTTCCACCACGAACTGTACCATGTCGCCTCCTTGTCATGGCCTTAGCTGGAATTGCCTAAGGCACGAGGCACCCTTGTGGCCAAGACGCGAACTTAGCTTGCGTTGCCTAAGTCGCGCTTCACCCTTTCGATATTGCTCTGCAAAGATCAGCCCACTTGCAACCTCTCGCAGGTCCCGCAGGACCTGTAAAAGAGAAAGTTGATTAGTTCGAAAGAACGAGCAATAGACAAGTCCCGATATCTCACGAAAAGAGGGAAAGCTTTACAAGCAATTCAGCGAGCACCTTGCGTGCACAAGAGAAAAGAGGGAGAGGGGGAAAACAAGGGCTTTAGAAGGTTGAACGAACAATTTCAAGCCCATAAACACCTGCTCATCGAGTCCCGGGCGCGATAACAAGTTTCTGTCAAGGCAACGTGCGAACTTACAAATGAGTGTTCAACGCCCAGTACTATACCGAAGCCCCATCCAGCCCTGTGCCACCCGGGGGGTTCTAAGGGGCTGAGATGGCTGATGTTTTGGTGAGCGGAGGCAGATTCCAGAAATCAGCCCGCGGCACACGAAAACGAAGCTATTTTGGACTGTTTTGGGGCTGTTTTACTCGGTTCGGTGAGCGGTCACTTTGTAACGCTGCAACTTGTTCGAACTTACATTTTTACAAGCAAAATAACCTAAAACCAAGAGAAAACATGCTGTCAAGTAGCTGTACATGTAGGTGTGAGCGACAAACGATTCGTTGAATGGAGTTGTTGCGAGTGCGCAACGACCGTTCATTACATTCTCCCCCACTTAAACTATCGACTCCCTCATCGACGCTTGTTGGTAGTTGTTGATGATTGCTTCTTCATGCTGTAGGATATCTTCAGGCTCCCAACTGGCTTCAGTTCGAGGAAGCTTTCGCCACTTCACCAAGTACTCTGTCTGCTCAACTCCATTGGGTAGCTTTATCTTACGGTCTGCCAGAATGGTTTCAACTCGCTTCTCATAGGAGGTAGTGGTGGGAGGTAGCCGAGTTGGAACACTTAGGGAAGCATCTTGTGGATCCGAGTGGTAGGCTTTTAGGTTGTTGGCGTGAAGAACGTTGTGAATTTTGAACCACGTCAGTAGCTGCAACTTGTAGGAGACGTTGCCTACCCTGCTGATAATTGGGAAGGGCCCTTCATATTTTCGCACCAATCCTTTGTGGATTTTGTTCCTGAAGAATTGGAGTGATGCTGGTTGGAGCTTTACCAACACCAAATCGTCGACCTTGAACTCTTGCGGTTGCCTTTTCAAGTCTGCCCACTTCTTCATTCTTCTTGCCGCCTTCTCAAAGTAAGCCCGCGCAATATTTGCATTTCGATGCCACTCCTTTGCGAAGTGGTAAGCTGACGGACTACTCCCAGTATACCCAATCGCCATGGTGTGAGGAGTTAATGGTTGTTGTCCTATAATAATCTCGAAGGGGCTCTTGTTGGACGCAGAGCTCCGCTACAAGTTGCAAGAGAATTGGGCAATGTCCAACAACTTCACCCAATCTCGTTGGTTGGCACTCACGTAGTGCCGAAGATATTGCTCCAAGAGCGAGTTTATCCTTTCAGTCTGGTCATCCGTCTAGGGGTAGAGACTTGTGGAGAAGTATAACTTTGACCCCAACAATTTGAATAGCTCGGTCCAGAATCGTCCTAGGAACCGAGCATCTCGATCACTGATGATATTGTGTGGGACTCCCCAATACTTCACCACATCCTTCATCATCAGCTTGGATGCCTCTTCTGCTGAACAGTGTAGGGGAGCAGCAATGAAAGTTGCATACTTTGAAAACCGATCGACCACCACGAGTATCGACCTGAGTCTCCCTACAAGTGACAAGCTTGATATGAAGTCTCAAGAAATGCTCTCCCACGACCTTTCTGGTACGGGCAATGGCTCCAAAAGTCCCACTGGCTTCCATTGTTCCGCCTTGTCTTGTTGGCA
The DNA here is from genome assembly GCA_900464855.2 of Musa schizocarpa. Classification (NCBI taxonomy): domain Eukaryota; kingdom Viridiplantae; phylum Streptophyta; class Magnoliopsida; order Zingiberales; family Musaceae; genus Musa; species Musa schizocarpa. Next base: position 41,204,050 of record LS990919.1, read on the forward strand.
AGTGAGGCACGTTCGAACATATTCCAACACATCAATCCCCATCTTCGGCCAGTAGAAGGCCCTCTTCACGAGAGCTAACGTTCGGTGAATACCTTAGTATCCAGCCCAAAGGGAATCATGACACTCTTTTAGGAGTTCACGCCTCAAATTGTCCACCCGAGGAATATAAACCATATTCCCTTTTGTGTACACGAGTCCCTACTAGACCCAAAATCGTCGGGCCTTGCCTTCTTTGATGAGCTGCATCAGGATGACTGCTTGGGGGTCACTATACAATCCATCCTTGATCCGGGAAAGGAAGTTGGAGTGCAACTAACTTGCTTGGTCTCTGCCCTCCAGTTGTATGACATTCACGCTTTCCACTTTCCGACTCAGCGCATCGGCCATGACATTCACCTTCCCGGGCTTGTACTCCATTGCCATATCAAATTCAACTAGGAAGTCCTACCATCGCACCTGCTTTAGGGAGAGCTTCTTCTGAGTTTGGAAATAGCTCAAGGCGATGTTGTCCGTCTTTAGCACAAATCGCGACCCAAGGAGGTAGTGTCGCCAAACTCATAGACAATGGATCACTACTGTCATCTCCTTCTCATGCACTGGATGCCGCCGCTCGGTCTCGGTGAGTTTGCGGCTCTCGTAGGCCACCGGATGACCCTTTTGCATGAGTACTCCCCTAATAGCAAAGTCTGAAGCGTCTGTATGGACTTCAAAGGGCTCTCCATAGTCTGGAAATTTGAGCACCGGTTCTTACAGAACAGCAGCCTTCAGATCTTGGAATGCTATTTCACATTTGTTAGACCACTTCCAAGGCTGCTCCTTCTTCAGCAACTCCGTCAGTGGAGTTGCACGCTTCGAATATCCCGCTATGAAGCATCGATAGTAGTTGACAAAACCAAGGAAGGATTTCAACTCTGGCACCTTCTTTAGAGTTCGCCATTCCGCAACCGCTTGCACCTTCGACTTATCCATCCGAATGGAGCCATCATCAATTCGATGCCCCAAGAATAAGATCTCAGTTTGAGCAAAGTAGCATTTCTCTCTTTTCACGAACAAAGTGTTCTCCCTGAGAACCTTGAAAATTGTTCGAAGGTGTTTGACGTACTCTTCGAGCGTCTGACTGTAGACGACGATATCGTCCAAGTAGATGACCACGAACTTATCCAAATACTCCTTGAATAGCTAGTTCATGAGAGTGCAGAATGTGGTCGGAACATTGGTTAAGCCGAAGGGCATTACCAAGAACTCAAACGCTTCATACCTGGTCACACGGGTAGTCTTCGCTTCGTCGCCTTCAACAATGCGCACCTGCTAATACCCCGACCGAAGGTTGAGTTTTAAGAAATACTTGGCTTTGCCCAATTGGTCGAATAAGTCCGTAATGAGCAGGATGGGATACTTATTCTTCATTGTCACTTTGTTAAGGGCTCGGTAATCGACGCATAGTCGGAGGCTCCCATCTTACTTCTTCTGGAAGAGAACTGGAGCTCCGAAAGGTGCTTTAGAGCTATGGATGAGACCACCGCTTAGCAGTTCATCTAACTACTTCTTGAGTTCTGCCAACTCTGGCGGGGGCATGCGGTAGGGTGGTCTCGCTGGAGGCTTCACTCCTGCCTCCAGCTCGATGTTGTGATCCACGCCTCTACTTGGTGGAAGAGTCTTCAGTAACTCGGGTGGCATAATGTCATTGAACTCTTTCAGGACGTTCGCCACCACAGCAGGTTCTTGAATGGCCTTCTTGTCAAGTGGCTCCAGCTTCATCGCAGCCACGAAGGTTAATTCACCTTTTCGCACCCCTTTCTTTAGTTGCAACGTCGATATATGTTGCGGTTCCTTGGTTCCTCTCCGAGAGACAGGAACCATGCAAGGATCGTCACCTCCCATCATACACAAGGAGTTTAGGAATGGCATAGGCACCAACTTCGCCGCATGCATGAACTCCATTCCAAGAATTACTTGGAAGTCGTCCAGTGGCACCGCCATCATGTTGGTGTTCCTGCTCCATGTTCCAATCTTGATGGGAACTCCCTTTGCCAATCCGGAGATTCACCTGGCCTCCGAGTTCACCGCCTTCATTCGACGTGGGCTCTTCTCTAAGATTAACCCAAGTCGCTTTGCTTCTCGATCGGCTATAAAGTTGTGGGTAGCGCTCGTGTCCACCATTGCACGAGTTGTTTGGCCATTGAGCTTAATGTCTACATACATTAGCTTATTACTTCCTACTTTTTATTGCCTTGTCTTCGAGTTCTCCCCCACTTGACCCCGTATGGCGTTCAACAAACTCATGGCTCCCATCCGAGGTCCTTGCGACTACTTATCGTCGCTACTGGCTTCAGAACTACTCGAACTAAGAGTGACAGCCTTGCCCTTGTCCGATTTGGGAGGGTGGATGGAAGTTGTTAATGCATTGAGTGCTTATTTTTGTGAGCACTCCCTCACCATGTGTGGCCCTCCGCACAAGAAGTATCCGCTAGGTTTCGAGGCCTTGCCTTTTGGGCTTGGCCCTTTGTGTGAACTCTTCTTCTTTTGTTCGCCCCCGAGCTCCTTCCCTGTAGAATGTTTTGGAGGGCGATTGCCTGAAGATTGTTTCCTTCTCCCTGGGTCTTCAAAGGAAACAAAGTCGGTGAGCCTTTCTGCAGCAGCAATTGTTGAATCTCGAATTCTGATGATAAAACTAATTGATTGTGTTTAGATATTTAACTACATATTGAGTGATGCAGGTCTACTCGATCAGGATTAGACAGTTGACGCAAGAGGAATTGACGTTGCACCGGAGGAGATCACGTTAGGATATTGGACGGCAGAAGGCTTCGAACATCAGGCATCGGGCCAAGGAGAGCGGAATTGCGCCAAGGATATCGGGGTTGCGGAGGTCAACCGCCGATTGGGCAACAAGCCACAAGAGAGGACGATGTGCTAAAGAATCGGACGAAGCACCAACCAATGACGTGCCGGGCAACAGAATGTCAATTCGCGTTGTAATAACTGTCTAGATCGGAGTAGAGTTTTGGTTTGCATGTGCAGGATTAACTACGATAACGATGAAGACATAAAGTGAAACAAAGTGTGGAGTCAAGCACGAAGGATTCATTGGGAGTTCAAGAGTTTGACGGAAGTCCGAAGGATCATCGGGAATGCTGCCGGAACTAGCCGAGAATGAGTAGGGAGCTTGCCGAAGGGTTTTTCGGAAGCTCGCCGGAAGGTTCGTGGGAAGTTCACAGAGTTCGCCGAGAAAGATCGGAGCTTGTCGAAGAAGCTCGTTGGAACTTACCAAGATCAAATCGTGAAGTTTAAGAGCTTGTCGGGAGTCCACAGAATGGTTTCCGAGAGTTTATCGGAAGACCGCCGAAAGTTCACCGGAAGAAGTCTTGACTTATAGACTTTGTAATAGCTTATAAAATGTCTTTAAATTCGTAGTTAGCATGTTAATTAGGGTTAGGATTAGGTATTAATCCTATAACCCAAGTAGGGGCCAATTGGACCCGAGTTCGGACTAGTTTGGGCCAAGATTGAAGCCCAACTAGTGGGCTGAAAATCAGAAGGCGGTGGCACCGCCACACTATCAACGTCCCGACAAGGACAAAGGTGGCACTTCCATCCCGACAAAGTGTGGCACCGCCAAAGATCGAACTCCGAGAATTCAAATTTGGAGCCCAAATTTGAATCCTCTTGAGGCCTATAAATACCCCTCAAATCTCAGCTGAGATTATAACTTTTTGAGCAGCAATTGATTGAGAGAAAAGTCTTAGAAAGTCTTAGCAAGTCTAGTTTTCAATTTGCTAGAAAGTTCTCCTCCTTTCTGTTGAATCTCGGATTTTGATGATAAAATCAATTGATGGGTTATTTAATCTAATCCATATTATTGAGTTAAGTGTGCAGGATTAACTACGATAAACAGAAAATACAAAGCAAGAATACCGGAGTCGAGTTCGATGAACGTTTAAGAGTTCGATGAATCGTCGGAGATGCTGTCGGAACCAATCGAGAAGAAATCGAACCTGTTGGAAGTTCGCCAAGAGATCGTCGGAGGTTCGCAGAGATCACCGAAAGTCTCAACTACTCTTTAAAGTCATCACAAGTTCGGGGCGTTGCTTGGACCCCGTCGAAGGAAGTTCGTCGGAAAGCTCGTCGGAACAAAACTTGACGTTCATGTTAATAAATTGCTTAAGATGTGTTTTGTTATGTAGTTCACTTGTAATTAGGATTAGGATTAAGAAGATAAGCCTATATCCTTGTTAGGGGCCAACTGGGGCCAAAGTCAGATTTGGTTTGGGCTAAAAGAAAGCCAAACCAAGTGAACCGGAGAGCCAGGCGGTGCCAGGCGGTGCCACCACCCCCAGACCGAAAGTGCTGGGCGGTGACACCTCTCCTGAAATTGGCGGTGGCACCGCCAGCACCCTAACGCTGGGCGGTGGCACTGCTATTTGGCAAACCGCCAAAGATCGGGAACCCAAAGAGGATTTGAATTTTGGAGCCCAAATTTTGGAGCCCAAATTTGAATCCTCTTGAGGCCTATAAATACCCCTCAAATCTCAGCTGAGATAACAACCTTTTGAGCAGCAAGAGTTTGAGAGAAAAATCTTAGAAAAGTGTTAGCTTTCTTTCTTTTCAATTTGCTAGTGTTCACCTCATCTCTTCTTGAAAATCTGTAAGAGAGTGAACCGCTTGTAAAGAGTTGTAAGAGGGTATTTACCCTTCCATTTCAAGAAGCTTGCTAGTGGAAGGTGGGAGCCTCATCGAGAGGGGCCTCATAAGTGGAGTAGGTCATTTGACCGAACCACTCTAAAATCGGCGTGATCTGTGGTTTTACGTTTCATTACTGTTATTTATATTATTGTAAATCTTCTTATATGCTCTGGTTCCTTATTACTTTTTTTGCGATATTTAAGAATACGCTTTCAAGATTAAACTTGTCAAGTTCCGCTCTCTTCATACGAAAAGATTTTTTTTATAAAACCGTTTTTTTATCCGCTGCACTAATTCACCCCCCCTTAGTGCTGCTCCGATCCTAACAATTGGTATCGAGAGCGAGGTTATCTCTCACATTTGGTTTAATACCCAAGAGAGATGGCTTACTCCGCATGCAAGAGGGCCATTCTATCACTCGTCCACCTATGTTTTAACGGGTCGGATTACGTATTGGAAGACTCGGATGAGGATCTTCCTTATTTCTATGGATTTCGAGCTTTGGACTATTGTTGAAAACGGATTTCAAAAATCTTCTCTTCCGATGAGCGAATGGAATGAATCGGAGAAGAAGGTTTTTGCTTTAAATGCAAAGGCTATGAATGCCTTGTTTTGTGCACTAGACAAAAACGAATTTAATCGTGTTTCAATTTGTGATTCGGCTTTTGATATTTAGAGAACTCTTGAGGTCACTCATGAAGGCACTAGCCGAGTTAAAGAGTCCAAAATCAACATTCTTGTGCACTCTTACGAACTTTTCCGAATGAAACCAAGTGAGTCCATCGGAGACATGTACACCCGGTTTACGGATGTCATCAATGGACTCAAAGCTCTTGGTAAAGATTTTACTAACTTTGAACTAGTAACTAAAATCTTAAGATCCCTCCCTAAAAGTTGGGATCCAAAAGTTACGGCCATTCAAGAGGCCAAAGACCTTAAAACATTCCCTCTTGAAGAACTCATTGGGTCTCTAATGACCTACGAAATGACATGTCAAGCTCATGATGAGCTCGAGAACCCCCTTCCAAAGAACAGGAAGGATATGGCACTCAAATCACAAGAAGACCACTTGAAAGGAACATCAAGTGATGAGGACAATGACAATGACATTGCACTTTTGACTCAAAAATTCAAAAAATATTTAAGGAAGAACAAATTTAAAAATAATACAAAAAATAAATTTGAACAAAAGAAGGACCAAGTGATTTGCTATGAATGCAAAAAAACAGGGACACTACAAGAACGATTGCCCTCAAGCCAAAAAAAGAACACCAAAGAAGAAGAAGGCAAAGGCAACATGGGATGACTCAAGCACATCCAAAGAAGAGGAGTCCAACACCGAACAAGTTTGCTCACTACGCCCTAATGGCCTTCGAAGAAGAGGTAACGGATTTAATTAATGCAGATTTACCTTATCATGATTTATTAAATGCCTTCCATGAGTTATTTGATGAATGTAAGACAATTAGTAGAAAATACAAATTGCTAAGAAAGGAGCATGATAGTCTTACATGTGCTTTTGATAAATTAAAAAACTGAATATCATGATTGTCTAGCTTCATGTGTTAAAATGCCATGATTTAGAAACTCTCCAAAATGAGAACTTAGTACTTAAGGACACCTTGAAGAAATTCGAGGTCGGTAGTAAGTCCTTAAACATGATCCTTACAAATAAGGGTCACGTTCCTAAAAGGAGTGGAATCGGATTTGTGAGAAGTACTCACCAAAATCCAACCACCTTCGTTAAAGGTCCTATCTTACATGTTCAACATCAAAGCAATTGCAACTTTTGTTGCAAATATGGACATATAACTTACCAATGTCCATTCAAGAAAATTAGTCCGAACAAATTGATTTGGGTTCCTAAAGGAACCATGATCAAGTCTATGCAACATGATAAACAAGTTAGATTAGTTTTTGAGGCACCCAAAAGTAAATGGGTACCTAAAAATAATTCCTTCTTGTAGAAACATACACCATCAAGGCATCTTGATAGTGGATACTCAAGGCATATGACCGGGATCCATCCCAATTCACCAAGCTCACTAGCATGGACGAAGGCTATGTCACCTTCGGAGATAACAACAAAGGCAAAATCATTGGCAAGGGAACCATAGGTAACAAATCAAGTTTTTCCATTGATGATGTGTTACTAGTTGATGAATTAAAACATAATCTATTGAGCATTAGTCAATTATGCGATAAAGGTTATATCGTTAGATTTGAATCAAATATGTGCATTATTGAAAAACCAAATCATAACGTGACTATGATTGCTTTAAAACAAAATAATGTCTATACCATCAATCTTGATGAACTAAGTAATGAAATGTGTTTCTCCGCCATAAATGATGATGCTTGGATTTGGCATAGGAGATTAGGCCATGCAAGCATGAAAACAATATCTAAAATCTCATCTCAAGAATTAGTACGAGGGATTCCGAATATAAAGTTTATTAAAGATAAGGTATGCGATGCATGTCAACTAGGGAAACAAATAAAAACAAGCTTCAAACCAAAAAATCAAATTAGCACCACTAGACCGTTACAATTGATCCATTTGGACTTATTTGGACCAATTGATACAACAAGTCTAGGTGGAAGCAAATATGCTTTTTGTGATTGTGGATGACTACTCTAGATACACTTGGACCTATTTCTTAGCTCACAAAAAAGTGATTGTTTCAAGTGTTTCTCTAAATTTTGTAAACTCACTCAAAACGAAAAAAGGGTTCATGATTTCATCAATTGAGTGATCATGGTGGCTTAATTTCAAAACCATGACTTCCAAAATTTTTTGTGAAGTAAATGGATACAATCATAACTTCTCCACTCCGAGAAATCCCCAACAAAATGGAGTAGTTGAAAGAAAAAAAAATAGAAACCTACAAGAAATGGCAAGAACTATGTTAAACGAACATAGTTTACCTAAGTATTTTTAATGCGAAGCCGTAAATACGGCTTGCTACATCATGAATAGAGTCCTAATAAGACCTTCCTTATCAAAAACTCCCTATGAATTATGGAATAACAAAAAACCAAATATTTCCTATTTTAAAGTTTTTTTGGTTGTAAATGCTTTATTTTAAATGAAAGGGATGCCTTAGGAAAATTTGATGCAAAATCCGATGAAGGCATCTTTCTTGGTTACTCTTCCGTTTTAAAAGCTTTTCGGGTTTTAATAAAAGAACCTTAGTAATTGAAGAGTCTATTCATGTAGTTTTTAATGAAGTCTCAAATTGTAAGAAAAATAATTTTGATGATGATCTTGGTTTTGATAATTTGAATTTAAATGAACCCCCTCCTCAAAATAGCAACTTGGATGCACCTTCTTCCAAATTTCCTTACCTAAGGAATGGAAGTATATAGATGCTCATCCAAAGGAGCTAATTATAGGGGATACATCTAAAGGGGTTCAAACTCGTTCCTCTTTCAAGAATTTTTTATGCTTAATGTCCTTCCTCTCTCAAATTGAACCTAAGTGCATTGACGAGGCCATAAAAGATGATTTTTGGATTATTGCAATGCAAGAGGAATTGAATCAATTTGAGAGAAATATAGGGGGAGCTTGTTCCTAGACCTAGTGACCATTTAGTCATTGGTACTAAGTGGGTCTTTAGAAACAAGCAAGACGAAAATAGTATCGTGGTTAGAAACAAGGCTAGATTAGTGGCCAAAGGTTTCAACTAAGAAGAAGGTATCGACACGAAGAAACCTTCGCCTCCCCGTGGGTTCGATTAGAAGCCATAAGGATGCTCCTTGCCTATGCTAGTAGTTATAATTTTAAACTATTTCAAATGGATGTCAAAAGTGCCTTCTTGAATGGTTTTATTTCCGAAGAAGTATATGTCGAACAACCTCCCGGATTTGAAAATTCTCTTCTTCCTAATCATGTATTCAAATTGACTAAGGCTCTCTATGGCTTGAAACAAGCTCCTAGAGCTTGGTATGAAAGGCTTAGTTCCTTTCTTATTTTAAATAATTTTACCAAAGGCAAGGTTGATACTACATTGTTTATTAAACATTTTGAAAATAATTTTCTTATTGTACAAATTTATGTTGACGATATTATTTTTGGCTCTTCGGATGAATCACTATGTGAATCATTTGCCAAATCTATGAGTCATGAATTCGAAATGAGTTTAATGGGGGAATTAACTTTCTTTTTAGGATTACAAATCAAACAACTTAAGGATGGTGTATTTCTCAACCAATCTAAATATACATTAGAATTGTTAAAACGATTTAACATGGATAATTCAAAAGCAATAAACACCCCTATGAGTACTTCGACTAAGTTAGATATGGATGAAAATAGTGAAAACTTCGATCAAAAAACATACAGGGGAATGATAGGTAGTCTACTCTACCTTACCGCCACTAGACCAGATATCATGTTTAGTGTAGGACTTTGTGCTAGGTTTCAATCAAATCCTAAATTATCTCATCTTAAAAGTGTTAAAAGAATATTTAGGTATCTTAAAGGAACTCCAAATTTAGGTTTATGGTATCCAAAATCTGAAAAATTTGATTTAATAGCTTACGCGGATGCCGATTTTGGCGGATGTAGGATAGATAGAAAGAGTACATCCGGAACATGCCAATTTTTAGGACATGCACTTGTTTCTTGGACTTCCAAGAAACAAAATTCAGTAGCACTATCTACGGCGGAAGCCGAATACATTGCTGCGAGCGCATGCTGTGCACAAGTTGTTTGGATGAAAAATACATTGGAAGACTATGGAATTCACTTTAAAAATATTCCCATAAAATGTGATAATACTAGTGCCATATGTCTTACTAAAAATCCAATTCAGCATTCTAGAACTAAGCACATCGACGTTAGGCATCATTTCATACGCGATCATGTTCTTAACAATAATGTTGTTCTAGAATTCATCGACACGAAGCATCAATTAGCAGACATATTCACAAAAGCCTTGAATGAAGACCAATTTGAATTCATTAGAAGGGAATTAGGCATGTTAAATTGTCCCTAAAATGAGCTTCACGAAAAATGACTCGTCCTTTTCCTTTCTTTTGTAGATTTGATTTCTTCTTTCTTCTTCACTTCAAAATGATCTATTAAAGTATAACTTATTATCTTGAGGGAAGCAAACAAAAAAGGGGGAGAGGAAGAAAATTTTTTTTCTTTCCTCCACGGGATGCCAGTGTGGCACCGCCAGATTCGGCGGTTACTGCCTCGAAGGCTGGCTTCAGGCGGTGACACCGCCGGTTTGGCGGTGGCAATCGACCGAAATGACCCTTATTAACCCGAGGGTTAGGCCGCATGTGACACCGCCCCAACCCAAGAAAGCTCTCCAAACCCTCTCCCATTTCCTCTAACCCTCATTCTGCCTCTTAGAAGCACTGGGGAAGGTTTCTTGGTGGTCCAAGCCTTCCATCTCTCAGCATAATCTCCATAAGATAATGGCTCCTAAGAGATCAAAAGGAAAAAGGATTGAAGGAGATTCATTTGACCATGATCTTTTTAGATCAAAAGAGGTAGCCCTTAGTTTTCCAAAATTTGAAAGACGAGGTATCCATAAGGGAAAATATGTTGACTTGGATGAACTAGAAGACTTAGATCCCATTAGGTATTTTGCACACCTAAAAAGCTCTACCACTACAACTAGATGAACCAATCTATCCGCATGATTAGTTAGATTGTTCTATGCCAACCTATATGAGGACAATAATAGCCTAAGCACTTACCTTCTAGGAACACCCATTAGAATATTTGACAACACCATTTGTGAGCTAATTGGCATAACTGAAAAAGATAGAGGATGCTATTTTAAAGGTAAATGGACGCCAACTCAATAGGAGCAACCTATACCAAGCCAGAGAAAAACAAATCTTTGCAAATCCAAACCTTGACTTCCTACCCAAGAGCTGTGAACACTTACTGCCTTTCAACGCTAAAATTCTTCATCACATTATCACAAGCATCATATTCCCCAAACAATTTCATCTTGACGAAATAAGTCAAATTGAGATGAGTACCATGTATTGGATTATGACCGTGGATAATTGTTTTGGGTACTCAATTCGCAACACATGCAGGATATTATGGGTAAAGATACTATGCTGCCATATGGGAGGTTAATCACTAGATTTCTTCATGCCTATGACATTTGCATCCCACCCATGAAAGAATCTATTCAAAATGATAAATATAACATAATAAATAAAACCTCAAAAAAAGACTTAGGTGCACCTTTAGCAATGGCATATGGGTTAGGCAGCCTAGAAGGACGGATCCAATTCCTCCACAAATAGAATACCCAAAACACCAATTCTTATGGGAAATGAATCTCCTCCTCCTAGTCCTTTTTGGCAAAGAAGACCTTGACTCCTATTTCCTCCTCTCAAGATCGATTATGGCAGAAACTGCCTCGGATCAAATCATAGTAAGAACATATTCAAAATCAACAAGTTGAAATTTTGAAGACACTACGACAACCGAATGAAAAAATGGATATCATGTATCAGCATTGTGGATTACCTCCTAAGGATTAAACTGATGTATCTTTTAATTCTGTTTGCTTTTGCTTTTAACAACAAGTTTGTCATCGATTAAACGATAACCGATCCTTCCTTTTAGATAACTACTGGTATCTTTTAAGTATGTTTTGATCTGCATGATTTCTTTTGGATAAACTATTTCGGCAAATTTCAATGATAAACCTTGTTAAATGCTATTTTTTTTGATGGCTTGTTGATGACAAAGGGGAGAAGTGATGACCTACACCATAATGATAGCATAACTTATATGGATTACAAAAAAACTTGTGTGATATGATTGACTTATATGCCTTGCAAAATCCATGAAAATATCACATGATTGATTGATCATATTGAGAGCATGCCATACATCTAAATCATAAAATATATATTGAAAATCTTTATCTTCTGTCGTAGTAAAATTTGTCCCTTTTCATTTAACTTATGATTTTCATAGAAGTTTTGTATTCACTATTGTTTAAAGAGGATCACGATAAGCTCTACGGTTAGAACTTATTGGGTTATGCTTGAATCCAATGGAATGGAATTCAAGTGGTTTTTATCTTCTCATAATATGGCATATAGATAGGGGAGTTATGTTTAACCGTCATCAATTGATTGTCATCATCAAAAAAAGGGGAGATTGTTGAATCTCGGATTTTGATGATAAAATCAATTGATGGGTTATTTAATCTAATCCATATTATTAAGTTAAGTGTGCAGGATTAACTACGATAAACAGAAAATACAAAGCAAGAATAATGAGTCGAAGTTCGATGAACGCTTAAGAGTTCGATGAATCGTCGGAGATGTCATTTCCGAAACCAATCGAGAAGAAATCGGGAACCTGTTGGAAGTTCAGCAAAGAGATCGTCGGAGGTTCGCAGAGATCACCGAAAGTCTCAGCTACTCTTTAAAGTCATCACAAGTTCGGGAGCGTGCTTGGACCCCGTCGAAGGAAGTTCGCCTGAAGCTTCGTCGGAACAAAACTTGACGCTCGTGGTTAATAAATTGCTTAAGATGTGTTTTGTTATGTAGTTCACTTGTAATTAGGATTAGGATTAAGAAGATAAGCCTATATCCTGGTTAGGGGCCAACTGGGGCCAAAGTCAGATTTGGTTTGGGCTAAAAGAAAGCCAAACCAAGTGAACCGAGAGAAGGGGTGGTGGCACTTGAAGCTGGGCTATGACACCTCCTCTAAAAGCTCAAGGTGGCACCGCCAAAGATCGGAACCCAAAGAGGATTTGAATTTTGGAGCCCAAATTTTGGAGCCCAAATTTGAATCCTCTTGAGGCCTATAAATACCCCTCAAATCTCAAATGAGATAACAACCTTTTGAGCAGCAAGAGTTTGAGAGAAAAATCTTAGAAAAGTGTTAGCTTTCTTTCTTTTCAATTTGCTAGTGTTCACCTCATCTCTTCTCTAAAATCTGTAAGAGAGTGAACCGCTTGTAAAGAGTTGTAAGAGGGTATTTACCCTTCCATTTCAAGAAGCTTGCTAGTGGAAGGTGGGAGCCTCATCGAAGAGGGGCCTCGCAAGTGGAGTAGGTCATTTGACCAACCACTCTAAAATCGGGCGTGATATGTGGTTTTATGCTTTCATTACTGTTATTTATATTATTGCAAATCTTCTTATATGCTCTGGTTCCTTATTACTTTTGCTGCGCATATTTAAGAATACGCTTTCAAGATTAAACTTGTCAAGTTCCGCTCTCTTCATACGAAAGATTTTTTATAAAACCGAAGTTTTTATCCGCTGCACTAATTCACCCCCCCCTCTTAGTGCTGCTCTGATCCTAACACTTTCTTGCTGAAAATTTGTAAGAGGTTGAACTGTTTGTAAAAGGTTGTAAGAGGGGTATTTGCCCTTCCATTTCAAGAGATTTGCTAGTGGAAGATGGGAGCCTCATCGAAGAGGGGCCTCACAAGTGGATGTAGGTCATTTGACCGAACCACTCTAAAATCGACGTGATCTTTGGTTTGCATTTCATTATTGCTATTTACATTACTGCAAACCTTCTTACATGTTTTAGTTCCTTATTACCTTTGCTGTGCATATTTAAGAATATGCTTTCAAGTTAAGCTTTTTAAGTTCCGTTCTTATCGTACGAAAGATTTATTAAAACCGAAGTTTTAATCCGCTGCACTAATTTACCCCCGCCCCCTCGTAGTGCCGTTCCGATCCTAACAATTGGTATCAGAGCCACGGTTTTCTACTTTGGTTTAACACCCAAATAGAAATGGCTCTTTATGGCTTTCAAGAGGGTCACTCTCTCATTTGTCCTCCCTTTTTCAATGGGACGAACTACACCTATTGGAAAACTCGAATGAGAGTTTTCTTACTTTCGTTGAATCTCGAGCTTTGGAATATTATCGAAAATGGATTTAAAAAATCTTCTCTTCCGATGAGCGAATGGGATGAATTGGAGAAGAAAGTTTTTGCTTTAAATGCAAAGGCTATGAATGTCTTATATTGTACACTTGACAAAAATGAATTTAATCGCATTTCGATTTGTGATTCGGCTTTTGATATTTGGAGAACTCTTGAGGTCACTCATGAAGGCACTAGTCGAGTGAAAGAGTCCAAAATCAACATTCTTGTGCACTCTTATGAATTTTTCCGGATGAAACCAAGTGAGTACATCGGAGACATGCACACCCGTTTCTCGGATGTCATCAATGGACTCAAAGCTCTTGGTAAAAGTTTTTCTAACTTTGAACTAGTCACTAAAATCTTAAGATCCATTCCAAAAAGTTGGGAACCAAAAGTTACAGCTATTCAAGAGGCCAAGGACCTTAAAACATTTCCTCTTGAAGAACTTGTTGGGTTTCTAATGACCTACGAAATGAATAATGTGACAAAAAGAAAACTCGAGAACAACCTTCCAAAGGACAAGAAGGATTTGGGACATAGAACACATGAAGACCACTCGAGCATAAGCTCAAGTGATGGTGAACTTAAACTACAAATAAAATAAAATAAAAAAGAATGGAACTACTTGCTTTGAACGCAAGAAGAACAAAAATTGGGATGAATTGAGCTCTTCCGAAGACAAGGAGAAAATCAAGAAAGGCGAGGTGACAAACTATGCCTCGACTACTCTTAACAACGAGATAATTGAAATCCCCCTAATTTATTTCAAAATTACATAATACTTTCATGAGTCATTTTTAATTTAGTTTAGGATTAATTTTATTGAAAATTACATGTGTTATGTTAATGTAATAAAATGTTAGATATAAATCTAATGCTTATACACCTAGTAAGATTAATCTTATGTATGTGCTTGAGAAGTAAGAATGTATATTTTGACGATTTCCATATTGATTTTCAATGACGATACATGGCTTTTGAATGGAAGGCTTGATGATTTTTTTTTAACCTTATCTTTGGTTTTCAAATATGATGTATGGTTTTGACATATGAACAAAATTTGAGCATGCTAAGACAAAGTCAATCATATAAATTAAAATAAAAAAGTTTTAGTTATCTATAAGAATCATTCAAAATTATGTTCAATAAAACCAATTAAAAAAGATGGAATGAAAATATTAAATGTTTTGATACCATTTTATGCATGAGATTTTAAAAGTTATACATAATGATCTTGATGGTTATATGAAGAAATTTATTTTTTGATCCTAAATGATTGATGATATATATATATATATATATATATATATATATATATTGGCACAAATAGGACAAAGGCATGCTTATATGAAACAACTAAATAGATAAAAGTATTTTTCTTGAAAATTCTTGGTTTGATGAATCTATTTTATCATCTTTTTATGAATATCTTGAAAATGATTTTGATTTGATGATTTGAATTTAAATGAGCTTTATCTTGACTTTTTGAGATTTATAACTTGAGACTTACTCTATAAAAATCAAGATCTTGTATCCTCAATATTCCTTTTTAGCATCTACTATCCAAATGAATTATGATTGGTATCATTGCTATATTTCTTCTTATCGTGCACTAAAGAGAAAATTTTCCTAAATGAATCATGATTTTTCGGAACCATAATTCTTTTTATGATTCATAATGAATTAAGAAATTTTATATGCTTGAATTAATATCTTGTTCTCTTATAAGATTGAATGAATTTTATCTATATCATGATCTCCTAAGATTTTCCCTTGATTATTATGATAAATCTATGTATACCATTTTGAATCTCTTGAAAGTAATGTTGAGATTTTGAGGAATTTGACAATTTAAATTTGAATGAGTTTGTATTCAAATTATGATCTTGATTTCTTGGATTTACTACTTGAGATTCTTTTTTAATCACAATCTCTTCTTTGTACACCTACAATTTTTGTTATTTATAAAAGGAAGAGATTTGATAAAATGAATCATATCTTTTGGTATTCAAATGGTCTTATCTTTGATGATAAGATTTCCTTATATCTATGATACAAATGCCTTGAAATGATTGAAATATTTTATACTTTTATGCTCTTCCCTGCTTCTTTCTTGTTTTCAATGATAAAATAGGGAGAAGATTTAATCATGCATGGTAGGATATAATTTGACAAAATTGATACCATTATGAAACATTTATGATTGGCAATGATGCATGCAATACTTGTGCTTTCTAATTATGATGTGATGTATTGCATATGATGTAAATCATGATTTAAAATGCTATGAGTTGTTGCTAAAATGATAAATGTTGACTTAATGTTTTGTATCATGAATGCTCTAAATGATGATTGTTTGGTATCATGATCAAAATGTTGATAAATAGTTAAAAATTTTAGTATCATATATGATATCCCCATAATGTCGATCGATTTATTCAATGTCGTGCATGAATAAAATATAAGGTTTTTGAAAATATGTATATTTTAATTTAAAAATATAATGATGCACAAATAAGATTGACACTTAACCCTTGTCATGATTTGAATATTATAGTAAAGGGAAATGAATTACACTAATTGTATTGTTATTCCCCTCTATTTGACAATGACATAGGGGGAGCAAATTTTGCTAGCTAGCTTGCAAATATCAAGAGAAGCAATGAGTGCTAAGTTACACATTTTGAGAAATATTGCTAGCTCAAGATGCAAAATTTGGAAACTTGTATATTGCAAAAGAAGTAAAAATTGCAAGCTTGTACTTCTCAAAAAGAGAAGAAAGATATTGCCTATCGAAAGAAGCAAAGAGTGCAAAACTTAGAAAACTTGCAACAAAATTACTCTTGCCATGCTTTGTATAAAAATATGTTGATATCTTTAAAAGCATCGCTATAAATTTTTTTGTGTATCGCAATGTATCACATGTATCGCAAATTAAATTTTTTTTGAGACTATTATCATATCATGTTTAACATTTGATATCTTTCATTGATATGATATATTATCATATCATGATGTATCGCATAATGATATCATGATTTGCGTTTGTTTCATGTGATCCTTGGTGAATTTTCACATTGGTATCCTTCATGAAATGATTTCTTTGCTTTATTGTCTTGTATGCATCATGTGATTGACATTGACAAAGAGGGAGAAAGTTATTGCTAGCTTGCACACTTGAATGAAGAATTTGCTAGCTCGATCATTGTAATGAAGAAATTTGCTATATCAAAGTTATTGTTACTTGCAAAGAAAAGCAAAGTGCAATCTTGCACAAAAATTCAAGTGTTGAATTGTCATGATTAAACTTAAAGAATCTTGCTATGCTTTTGTGTTTATATGTTGTGATAAAAATCTAGCTTCAAGTTGCAAAAACTTGCATATCTTTTAAAATAGCTAGAGCTACTTCTCCTTTTTGTTGATGACATAGGGGGAAAAGTATATTGATGACTTCATGCATTGAATTGAATATTTTATATATTTGCATGATGGATTAAATGATTTTCATAACATGTGATGAATGTTACTTGGATTTGGGATAATCCAAGTGTTCTATCAATGGCATATTGATAGGGGGAGTTTGGTTAAACTCCGGGGAGTTAAGGTTAACTCCGTTACTCATCAATTAGTTATCATCATCAAAAAGGGGGAGATTGTTGAATCTCGAATTTTGATGATAAAACTAATTGATTGTGTTTAGATGTTTAACTACATATTGAGTGATGCAGGTCTACTCGATCAGGATTAGACAATTGACGCAAGAGGAATTGACGTTGCGCCGGAGGAGATCACGTCAGGATATTGGACGGCAGAAGGCTTCGAACATCAGGCATCGGGCCAAGGAGAGCGGAATTGCGCCAAGGATATCGGGGTTGCGGAGGTCAACCGCCGATTGGGCAACAAGCCACAAGAGAGGACGATGTGCTAAAGAATCGGACGAAGCGCCAACCAATGACGTGTCGGGCAACAGAATGTCAATTCGCGTTGTAATAACTGTCTAGATCGGAGTAGAGTTTTGGTTTGCATGTGCAGGATTAACTACGATAACGATGAAGACATAAAGTGAAACAAAGTATGGAGTCAAGCACGAAGGATTCATTGGGAGTTCAAGAGTTTGACGGAAGTCCGAAGGATCATTGGGAACGCTGTCGGAACTAGCCGAAAATGAGTAGGGAGCTTGCCGAAGGGTTTTTCGGAAGCTCGCCGGAAGGTTCGTGGGAAGTTCACAGAGTTCGCTGAGAAAGATCGGAGCTTACCAAAGAAGCTCATTGGAACTTACCAAGATCAAATCGTGAAGTTTAAGAGCTTGCCGGGAGTTCGCAAAATGGTTTCCGAGAGTTTATCGGAAGACCGCCGAAAGTTCGCCGGAAGAAGTCTTGACTTATAGACTTTGTAATAGCTTATAAAATGTCTTTAAATTCATAGTTAGCATGTTAATTAGGATTAGGATTAGGTGTTAATCCTATAACCCAAGTATGGGCCAATTGGGCCCGAGTTCGGACTAGTTTGGGCCAAGATTGAAGCCCAACTAGTGGGCTGAAAACACTGTAGGCGGTGGCACCGCCTGGGCTGGGCGGTGGCACCACCCAGCACTGTCAACGTCTGACAGTGACAGGCGGTGGCACCGCCAACATCGGAAACTCCACGAGAATTCAAATTTGGAGCCCAAATTTAAATCCTCTTGAGGCCTATAAATACCCCTCAAATCTCAGCTGAGATTACAACTTTTTGAGCAGCAATTGATTGAGAGAAAAGTCTTAGAAAGTCTTAGCAAGTCTAGTTTTCAATTTGCTAGAAAGTTCTCCTCCTTTCTTGCTGAAAATTTGTAAGAGGTTGAACTGTTTGTAAAAGGTTGTAAGAGGGGTATTTGCCCTTCCATTTCAAGAGATTTGCTAGTGGAAGGTGGGAGCCTCATCGAAGAGGGGCCTCGCAAGTGGATGTAGGTCATTTGACCGAACCACTCTAAAATCGACGTGATCTTTGGTTTGCATTTCATTATTGCTATTTACATTACTGCAAACCTTCTTACATGTTTTAGTTCATTATTACCTTTGTTTAGATATTTAAGAATATGCTTTCAAGTTAAGCTTTTTAAGTTCCGTTCTTATCGCATTTAAAGATTTATTAAAACCGAAGTTTTAATCCATTTGCACTAATTCACCCCTCTTAGTGCCGCTCGATCCTAACAAAGAATTGCCCTAACCACATCGGTGACATTCCTTCGATTTAGTTCCTATTGAGCCCATGACTTCAAACCATCGAGGAAGCAGAATAACTTATCCTTCTCGGACATGTCCTGTATGTCCAGCATTTGTGTAGAAAATTGTTTCACATAGTCTCGAATGGTGGTACTTTGGCGGAGTTGTCTCAACTTCCTTTTGCAACGAACTCTGTGTTCTCCGATAGGAACTGAGTTCTCAACTCCTGCTTCAAGTCCTGCCATGTGTCAACCCGACATCAACCTTGTTGGATCTCCTCCCAACAGGTTCGCCACCAAAGTTTCGCATCTCCGTTCAGATACATTGTTGCTATAGAAACTTTGGTATCTTCTGAATCGGGCCTCGTAGCTCGAAAGTATTATTCCATGTCGAACAGAAAATTCTCAAGCTCTTTGGCATCTCTGGCCCCTCCATAACCATAAGGCTCGGGTGCTCTCAAGTTTTGTGGTGGTGCAACGCGGGTGTTGCTTCCTCTCGCATTTAGTGCTCTTGTGAGCATGGCCACCTTTGAAGTGAGTTCCGCCACAACATCCTGTAAGTGTTGCACAGAGTCTTTGGTGTCATCAGACAGTCGATCGACTAGGGCCTCGACCTTGTCGATCCTTGACTCTGCTTCCTCTTGCGAGCTCTCTACCCCAACAAGCCTTTGTTGGCCATGGTAGAGTTCCTCCATGCTCGCTTCAAGAACATCCAAGCGGGTTTCCGCCGTTGTGAGTCTCTCCTTGTGACTTTTTTTCCCAGTTGACACTCCGGATTGTGCCTCCTCCACTCGTGGAGAGTAGCCAACTTCTCACTCATCATGTTCACTGCCGCGCTCCTCTTGAGTGGCTCCAACAGCCTGAGAGCGAGTGTGCACATGCAGCCCACCTGCGGCTGCTTGGGGCAAGGGTCCGGCTTGCCCCGTCTTGCTTGATTTACCACGATGCTTTGCTATGGCGAAGTTGCGAAGTTCCTTCGCTGCTCGCTCGAAGTGCTTGCCCGCTCTGATACCACAATATCACAGCCTTAGTTGGAATTGCCTAAGGCATGAGACACCCTTGCGGCCAAGACGCGAACTTAGCTTGCATTGCCTAAGTCGCGCTTCGCCCTTACGATATTGATCTGCAAATATTAGCCCACTTGCAACCTCTCGCAAGTCCCAAAGGACCTGTAAAAGAGAAAGTTGATTAGTTCGAAAGAACGAGCGACGGATAAGTCCCGACGTCTCGTGAAAAGAGGGGAAGCTTTACAAGCAATTCAGCGAGCATCTTGTGTGCACAAGAGGAAAGAGGGAAAGGGGGATAACAAGGGCTTTAGAAGGTTGAACGAACAGTTGCAAGCCCACAAACAGCTACTCACCGAGTCCTGGGCGCAACAACAAGTTCCCGTCAAGGCAACGTGTGAATTTGTGAATGAGTGTTCAACTCCCGGTACTATACCGAAGCCCCATCCAGCCCTGTGCCACCCGGGGGGTTCCAAGGGGCTGAGATGGCTGACATTTTGGTGAGCGGAGGCATATTCTAGAAATCAGCCTGCGACACACGAAAACGGAGTTGTTTTGGGCTGTTTTGCTCGGTTCGATGAGCAGTCGCTTTGTAACGCTATAGCTTGTTCGAACTTACATTTTTACAAGCAAAATGACCTAAAACCAAGAGAAAACATGCTATCAAGTAGCTGTACATATAGGTGTGAGCAACAAACTGTTCGTTGAACGGAGTTGTTGCAAGTGCGCAATGACCGTTCATTACATTCTGGTGACATCTCCATTGCATTCTGATCCTTATGGGATGAACTCGAATTGTGATCCCTCCATGTGTGGCCTCTGCCAATACATCGCAGGGTCTCTTCCACCTTCGATTTTGTTTGCTCTTTTGGCAATAGGCCTTCATCCACCCACTCTTGGGTCACACCTAGACGAAGCACCGCTCTAGGACAGTCCGTCGCCTAGTAGCTCCCAAAGTCCCCCGACTTCGCTGCAATTAGTGCACCATTGTTTGGATTCTGGGCCTCTGCTCCTACCAGTACAATTTCCGCTATGCACTGCTTCCTTCATGGCAACTTGAATGGCAACACTATGGCATATTCTTCAGAAGTACCTGCCTCCGCGTCCTCTTGCCCCGTGCTAAGGCCTTCTGAACCTAACTTCGCCTCTACAAGTTGAGTCACCTTAGTTCCTCCATCAAATGCTTCTCCAAGATAAGGTACATGTGCCTAGAAGCTCTCTTCGTCTTTGGCACCATGCAAGATGAGTCCGCTCCGTCAGAATGAAGGACCCATAGAACAACATGATCCTGCTCTTGCCTCTACAAGAGTTCATGTCCTTGACCTCTGTCCAAGGAAAGCATTGTGCCTCCGCTCCATATTCCATCTTCTATGCTGGCTCCCTTCATGCGGCTTGGGTACTTTGCCAAGTTATACCCAAGTTGCTCCGCTCCTCGTTTTTGCATTGAGTTGATGGTGGCCCTCGCGCCCACCATTCCACGGGTCAGCCCTCCCTTGAGTCTGATCTCCATATCGACTCCAAGTGTGCCTTCATTTGTGTTGCTTTAGGTCGCTCCCCCACTTGATCTCACAATGCATCCACCAATGTATTCTCTCAATCGAGATCATGCGACGACTCTTTGCCGCTTACTCGGTCCATTGCGCTTCGTGGAGTTATTTTTTGTTGAGGTACTCCTCCTCAACATGTGAGGTCCATCCCACATGATTCTCCCTCTGGAGGGTCGGGACTTATCCCTCCTGGATAACTGTCCCATTGGAGCAACATCTCTCTTCGTTTCGAAGACCACCATCCCCTTGGACTACTCCGATTTGCTGAACAAACTATGCATTGTTCTGCCTCCTGCAAACGCACTTGCTAGATTGTGACTCCACGTCAATATAGCCCCCGCTACACTACTCAAGGCCTAGCAACATACTGAACTCATTGCACACTTCAGCCTCCTACGGACGTATCCTTCACATGCCGAAGATAAAGTTTCAATGCTCCATGGCGCCAAGTTTCGATCACCTTGGGATGGCAGCGAACATTCCATCGTCCGCATACAAGCCTATGTATGAGTACCAAATTCTTTGAGTTAGCAATTCCCCTCACCTCTCTGAGCTTTGCACAACTCTTGCGATCGTTGAACAACTCATTCTACCTTACATGGTCTCATCCTTTACCAAGTGTCTCGCTTGCCTTGAGCACCATCAAGTATAGTTGTCAACGTTGAGCCGTAGCTCAAACTCAACCATCCCAACCTTTATACGCTCTGCATTCTTCCAAGCTTGCCTGTTCTCATGGTGCCTCTTGTGTGAAGGGTTGGCCATTCCTCTGAATGCCAATCGCAGATGCCCGCTCCTCCGAGCAACTCCTTTTCCCTACATCTCCATGCCCGTTTTCTCCCAAACGGTCGCGCGTGTGCTGACTACCCTCAACGCAGCCCCGCTAGGTCCCCCACATTTGCATGCTAAGTGTTTCTATGAGTGCTTGTCCCACTCTGATACCATCTGTCACGGACTTAGCTGGTTTTGCCTAAGTCGTGTGGCACCCTTGCGTGTCTGTTCGCAAAGGTCAGCCTCCCATGTCCCTTAGGACCCACAAAAGAGAGAATGGGTTAGAGAAAATACCTCATTCGGAATCCACAAGCAAACATTTCTGAAAACACCTTATAGACAATGTAAATTACAAACAGACTTTACAAGCTCTGAACAATTGTATAACAAAGGGTAAAATAGTCCACTATAGACCAAAAATCTCTCACAAGTGTCCACATGACACAACCTTTATTTACAAGTCTAAAGCGGCCACCAAACCTAACTAAAATGGGACTATTAAGCCTTCGGTCATCCCTCTACATGTTGTGCAAAGCATGAACATAACAAAAGACACGGACATACATAAGCATTACATCAAACATTCTATTTCGAAGTTTGTCTATGATAGTACGGAAGGTGGTAGTATGTTTAACCGGATCGACAGTACCATCAAAGGCTTCTAGTGATGGGAGGCGAAAGTTGATCCAACCTAAGATGGGATCGATCGGATTCTCCCTTGCCAACTGCTAGAACTTCCACCATATCTAATCCAAGCGTTGGTCCATTTACTAAAGTTGGACCTTCGGAAATTTAGCCATTGAATCTATTGATTGGGTCTTGGATTCAGGTGTAGCAGAGCGGTGGTGCAACAGTGCATTGAACTCCACCTTCAAGAAGTATAGCTCTTTTTTGACTGGCTACTCCATAGATCTTGGGTGATCCTAAGATGTTGGTACCATGTCAATCAAGGATATTCTAGTGGTTGTCGGTGCTAGTGGTAATTAGGGTTTCAACCATGGTTGAGATGGTGGCACCGCTTGTTGGGCTAGCTAAGGCACGAGCAGGGTGATAACCTGTAATATGCCCATGTGCATTAACACATGATGAGTGAGGTTTATGAACACCTCAATGAGAATGAGTAAGTGGCTCAAGTTTATCCTTGGGGGTGAGGGGCTTGGGTCGTTGAATGCTAGTGTATCGAGATTGATGTATCTACATATGGAAAGGATGGCAGTTACCCCTCCTAAGTAAAAGTGTTGTGGGTTAGAGGCAGGGCCTTTTAGTACCAAATTATTTGGGAAATGGTTGATAGACAGACATTCTTATGACATCGAACCCTCCTTCTAGCACCAAATTATTATGAAAAAATATCATTAACATCTTGGTCAGCTTGACGTGATCCAGACCCTTATACACAGAAATGTCCAAAGTGCCTTCGAAGTGGAAATGTTGTGCATCCGATGTGGTTTCGAGATGGATCCGAGATGACTTTGAGGTGGATCCGAGATGGCTTCAAGGTGGATCCGAGATAGTTTTGAGGTGGTTCCAAGGTGGATCCGAAATGGCTTCAAGTTGGCTCCAAGGTGGATCTGAGATGGTTTTGAGGTGGATTTAAAATGGGTCTAAGGTGGCTTCAAGGTGGATCCGAGATGTCAAGCTCCTTAGGCACCACCTACGTTAAAACCAAGGCCAAGAGAGGTTTCTTGATCCAGTCTCTCCCCGATGCTCAAATTAGTAATATAAGGTCCCCAAATGTGGGTTCGAGTAATTTAAAAAGAGTGAGTCCTTATCATATTTTCTTATTTAGGATATATTTTTATGCCTTGAAAGAGAGGAATGAATTTTGTAATGTCCTTTCTTATCATAAAGAGAAGGGAGTTTAGGATTATCTTCCTTATGATATGAAAGTTTGTGATTATCTTTCTTATCATAATGAATAAAAATAAAGTTTGTATTTTTCTGCTTTAAATCTTTATACACGTAGATAAATGGAGGATGACTTAGATGACATATGACAATCACGTGTTAGTTGGATATAGATTCCCTATCAATAAGTTAGAGATTTATCTTCATTCAGAGGTTGACATGTAATTGTTATATCACTTTAAAAAAATATTTTTATTATAAGAGATTATTTTATTAACTGTAATAGGTTGAGCAAGAATTGACTATAAAAAATAAATATTAGCATGGCTATCTTACTTTCTTCCAACTCACTTTGCGAGGTTTGACTTGATCGTCAAAAGGGGTCATATCGGAACCCTTCTCAACATTATATAAGAAAGATATCTTGGAATTGATGTCATGTTTATATCTTCTAGTATCTTGGACAACCCAAGATTTCCTCAGGTAGATCAAGTTTGAAGCATGCTGTGCTAGTTTACCTACTCAAAGGCAGCCATCGACATCATATAGTATAAGAATTTTTACATATTGTAAATGAACTTACCCAGTAGTAATTTTTTGTATAAATGTATTTGATAAATTATTATTTATCTTTATAAGCGTGAGCATGTGGGCTCACAAGAAATTATCTATTCAACAATCGATCAATAAATATTTTTTTCCTTTTATGATGAATCTTAAGAGACTTATGAGGATATATATAACTCTTAGCTCTTACAAGAGTTTGATTCTCTTACCCTCAATCGATATGAGACTTGTTATAGTGGACACACCTTAGTTGACACATCAGTGTCCTAGGTGGCTACATCTATGATTCCTTGTTGGGACACGATTTTCTTGCCATATTTATAAACTATTAAATGACACATGTCTGGTAAAGAAAGCATGTAAGTAACCCAACCCCCATCAACGATAGTTTCAATTGATCTAACAGACAAGCACAACTGCCTAGAGTTGGTAAAGATGGTTACAATCGATTTATACTAACAAACTATGTAACGTCCCTCCCAAGCATCCACTATAAAAGAGATCACATAGGTATACTCAACACATAACAAATAGTCAAATTCAACTTGTTCGACTAGTCCGACTCACTTGACTTTGAGTACTAACTTGAGCGTCAGATGAGCAATGTCGAGACTACCCCCGACTTCTACAGGGATTGGAATGTCCAGATTGGTAAATTTCTTAAAAATCAACTCAAAACAAAATCATGTTGGATTCAAGTTGGCTTCTAGCTCAACCAACCTAAAATCAACGCTAATAATTTTGCACTAGAATGAGGGTCGATCATTATTGCTCAAGAGAATCCCATAGGATCATCCTCGGTGAATCCTGAGGATTTGAACCCCCTTGAACTTTCTTGCACTGACCTTGATCGCCCTAAATGCTCCTAGTCTGAACCCTACGATTTTGGTACTCCCAAATCAAGGGCTGATGGGAGTCCCAACTAGGCAAAATCTACTTTATGTTCAAGATCCCAACGTCTTTCGCTAACAATTTTAAGAGCCAACTTTCACCCAATGAAAAGATGAGCCACTACTCGTTAATCCATTGATAGTGATGGATTCGAATAGGGCATGGACAATCTTTTAAACTACCCAATTTTCATCCTATACAACCTTAGGGTGGCATTGAAAAACTTCTGATTGAGTCAACTCAAGTTGATGGGTCAATAATATCTCAAAAAAATAAAAAATTTCTCAAGTAGGAGCCCCCTTTAGCTAGCAACTAGGTTGGGCAAAGAGAAAATATGTTGACCTCCTTAAGCATAGGCTGTAGTTGGTGAACAAGAGAATCAATGTTATAAGAAAGCGCTAAGAATTTGGCGTGGGTGAGAACTTCCAATAGTTGAAAGCCTCCACAAAAAAGGATGGAGAGAAAAACAAAGTCCCATCTCCAATGCATCTGTACTAATGCAGAACATATGATGTGATGCATAGGTTCGGTCACCCCACCAAATAGCCACTATATTGAACTCGATCGGTATATGATAGACCTCCTAGAGCATCTCTAGGTTGGAGGCTGACATCATAAAGTTTGAGTCGAAAGACTCCACCTTTTGTGGTAGGGGCGGGGCATAACTTCCATTAGGGTTGTCGACTCGACTCCTTTCGAGATCGAAGCTTTTGTAATTAACACCAAGAGTGGCGATGAGGATGACAACCTATCCAAGTCTAGGTTATTGGAGGATAACATTGAAAACAACATTGCAAATCTTTTAGAAGTGAGGTTGTTGGGGGTACCTTGAGTGCTTGTTAATAAGGGTCCTATGTGGCTACATCTATGATATCTTATTGGGACACGATTTTCTCATCATATTTATAAACTATTGAATGACACATGTCAAGTAAAGAAAGCACGTAAGTAGCTCAACCCCCATCAATGATAGTTTTAATTGATCTAACATACAAGCACAACCACCTAGAGTTGGTAAAGATGGTTACAATCGATTTATGCTAACAAACTATGTAACATCCCTCCCAAGCATCCACCATAAAAGAGGATTGCATAAGTATACTCAACACATAATAAATAGCCAAATTCAACTTGTTCGACTAGTTCGATTCACCGGACTTTGAGTACTAACTTGAATGTCAGAAGAGCATTATCGAGACCACCCCCGACTTACTTCTACAAGGTTTGGAATGTCCAGATTGGTAAATTTCTTAAAGATCAACTCAAATTAAAACCAAGTTGGATTTGAGTTGGCTTCTATCTAAAATCAACTCTAATAGTTTTGCATTAGAAGAAGGGTAGATCATTATTGCTCAAGAGAATCCCATACGATTGTCCTAGGTGAATCCTAAGGATCTAAACCCCCTTGAACTTTCTTTCACCGACCTTGATCGCCCTAAATGCTCCTAGTCTGAACCCTTCGATTTTGGAGCTCCCAAATCAAGGGATGATGGGAGTCCCAACTAGGCAAAATCTACTTTCTGTTCTAGATCCCATCCTCTTTCACTAACATTTTTAAGAGCCAACTTTCACCCAATGAAAAGACAAGCCACTACTCGTTAATCCATTGATAGTGATGGACTCGAACAGGGCATGGGCAATCTTTTAAACAAACCTATTTTCATCCTATACAACCTTAGGGTGGTATTGAAAAACTTCTGATTGGATCAACCCAAGTTGATCGGTCAATAATTTCTCAAAAGAATAAAAAATTTCTCATTGTCCAACACTTATAGGAAGTAGGAGCCCTCTTTAGCTAGTAACTAGGTTGGGCAGAGAGAAAATATGTTAACCTCTTGAAGCATAGGTTGTAGTTGGCGAACAGGAGAGTCAACGATGGGGAGATTTAGTTTCTTATGCACTCCCTAATGAATGTTATAAGAAAGAACCAAGAATTTGGCGCTATCTAGAGGGACAAGAACTTCCAATAGTTGAAAGCCTCCACAAAAAAGGATGGAGGAAAAAACAAAGTCTCATCTCCGGTGCATCTGTGCTAATGTAGAACATATAATGTGACGCATAGGTTTGGTCACCCCACCGAATAGCCACTAGCTTGAACTCGATCGGTATATGATAGACCTCCTAGAGCATCTCTAGGTTGGAGGCTGACATCATAAAGTTTGAGCCGAAGGACTTCACCTTTAATGGTGGGGGCAGGGCATAACTTCCATTAGGGTAGTCGACTCGACTCCTTCTGAGATCGAAGCTTTCGTAGTTAACACCAAGAGTGGTGATAAGGATGACAACCTATCTAAGTCCGTTATTGGAAGAGAAGGTTGAAAACGACATTATAAATCTTTGAGAAGTGAGGTTGTTGGGATACCTTGAGTGATTGTTAACAAGGGTTTTGATCGTAAGCTAAGATGATAAACACTTGAGGCTACTAATGGATATTTATAGAACCCTATCACAACCCAAGTCTGATGAGCTAATTGGCTAATAGCTCTGTTTGATGCAAACCACTGACCACAATAAACATAGTATACTCGTTAGACCCTTATAAGCCAAAGTTAGTCTTTGCTCACTTTCGATGTGGAATTAATTGAGGTGTCATAATCACCCCCAGTCAATTAGCTTGATATCCTCGTCAAGGCCCAATATAACCCAGATCGAACCCTAACATAGTACCGTGATGAGTTCTCTGGCTCCATCCATGGGTAAACTCTTTCCTACTCAAACCCTCTGATCCTCCCCAAATACTAGGTCGGCTCTAATACCAAATGTCATGAGAACTCATCGTCAAAGCCCAACATAACCCAGATCAAACCCTAGCATAGTGTCGTGATGAGTTCTCTGACTCATCCATGGGTAAACTCTTTCCTACGCAAACCCTTTCACCCTCCCCAAATACTAGGTCGGCTCTGATACCAAATGTCATGACCCGAGTGTGATGGGCTGACTGGCCAATAACTCTGTTTGGTCCAAACCATAACTAAAATGCTTAATCTAGAATTAATGTAATATACTCATCAGACCCTTATAAGCCAAACTTAGTGTTTGCCCACTTCCGATGTAAGATTAATTGGGGTGTCACAAACCCAACGGAGGTATTTCATATGCTTGGCCATCTATTCAATTCCTGAATAGTATTGGATGAGGTGGGACATGTGACACCATCCACATAACCTGGGTCACGTGGTACCATCCCCGTGTTGTAACAATTAGACGAATCATCGCAGAAATCATGATCGAATCCACCATAATCCCTATAATGGCCATGCAACAATAAATGATTCTAACATGGCCCCCCTTTTATTGTAGGTAGGTATGCATCATGCAACTATCAAGCCATTATCAGATCCACCTAGATCCTCTTGCTTGTTAAAAAGGAAATTTGCCTAGCACGTGCCTTGGCCAAGCTCCTACACCATTATATTATGCTAGTGCAGACCCTTATTACGCCATAGCACCTAGTATTCTAGCTCTTTGTTTACTACTACATTTGGCCTTCTAGCTTGGCTTGTCATTACGTCTGATCTTTTAGCCCATAGCATGTCACCCGACACAGCTTTCGATCCTCTGTATGTTGTCATCCCCAACTTTCATGAACCATTACATTATCAACCATCGAAACTCTGACTTTTCGATTCTCGTATAAGACTTCAACCATCATTGAAATTATATTATTACCATAAAGAGCCTAGTTGCTACGTCATCGTATTGTCTTGACTAGTCATCCCCTTCCACTTCATTGCTATTTCTAGTACTTTCAATCGATAAGGAGCATGTCATATTGGGAGGATCGAGTCAGACCAATTAAGTCAAGAAAACCAAGTAGGGCCAATCAAGTCCAATAGGTCGAGTCAATCATATTGATTCACGCCAACTTATGAGAAACTCAAGACTAAATAGTTTAATATTTCATATTTCTTTGCATCGACAAAGGACCTTAAAAGAGTGGTACTTGCTAACCTGGCTTCATAGTGCTCCTTGACCCAAAAAGTGAGCGACATGTGTTATAGTGGATATAATTTGGTTAACATATCAGTGTCCTATGTGGCTGAATTTGTAACACCACATGTGTGAACTATTGATTGACACATATCCAACGTAAGTAGCCCAATAAATATTATGGACCAATTCCAACTAGTCTAATAGGCAAGTGCAATTATTTAGAGTCAATAAATATGGTTACAATCAATTCATAATAACAAACTGTGTAATGTTTCTCTCAACCTGTCTGACCTATTCAACTAGTTCAACTTATCTAATTCATCCGACTTTAAGTACTGACTTAAACATAAGAGAGATATTATTAAAAATATCTTCGATTTAGTTTCACAGGATTTGTGATGTTTAGCTTAGCAAATTTCCTAAAGTTCGTTTTAAAACCAAGTAATCCGAGTTAGTTTCTAGCTTAATCAACTCAAAATCGACTCTAAAAGGATTAATATATATATACGAGAATTTTTTTTTCCCTTCAAGATATGAGATATGTGATATAAAGTAATTTTTTTGCACTTTTGGTGAAATTCTTTCCAACCAGTCTTTTTTGTTTTTTTGCTCTTTCCAATATTACAACAGTAGGAAAATAGATTAGATTGTCAAGTCACATATCAAAACTGATCATATCATAGCTCTTGTGGTATCCCAAGTCGTGCAAGTACAGAACAGTCAGCCATGAGTCGTGAGTTAAGTCGGGAGACAAGCTCGATTGAAAGAAAAAAAGAAAACAAAAAACTGAGACGAAGATGCAGGTGGTGGTGTTGCCATCTGATGGGGATCTTACGGCAGTACCGCTCGAGAGAACGGAACAAGTTGCCGGCTTTGCCACGCCTACTGCTGCTGCTGCTTAAGTTCATCTGCCGGTCGATGATCTAGACATAAAGAACAGATGACAGCTTTTGCGGCCATTCTACTCCAGTCGATTAGTCTCTTTATGAATATTCCCATGAGCTGGAAGCCAAGCAATAGTGTCTCTATAGCCTAATAAACGATCTTGTCTGCGCTCTGTATCTTCCTCGCATGCAATAACATAACTAAGATGAGAGTGCAATCAACTAGGTGTTGTAGTACTTGTATAAGGAATGAAACATAAGTTTACTTTGGAAGGTCGATCAATGGGGATGACATTTGAGTCGAGTGGACACACCACAAACATCTGGAGACAGAGAATGTCTCTGGCAAAGGGAATAAAGGCAGACATGGCCACCAGAGGAAGCTGAGATGGAGTGGCTGTCTTCTACTTTCTATTTCTGCAAGTCAAAAGGCGACCATGCGTGGCTATTGCTGCAGTTGATATCTGAGTGACCAAAAGATAGATGCATGTCATATCACTGAGATGGAAGCTAACTCAGATTGTTATAGCTGCACGAAAGTTGAAATGAGTAGAACTCGAACAAGGTGCGGGTCTGACCATGTCAAATTGCCCAACTATGATATGGCATAACTTTTGTAAGTTTAGATTATAAGTCTACCTTCTCAACCATGTCAAATAATTACCTGCTTAGTCTTCTTCCTCTTAAATGAATTCAAAGAATTACCAAAACAATACTCATCTGTAGAATTTGTCATGAAGATGGACTGCTTTCTTATTCATCTACTTGGTCTTTTTTCTCTGAAAATGAACTCAGAGAATTACCTAAATAATAATACTCATCTGTAGAATGAAAGAGGGATCTTAATTAGATTTGGGAGATTGCTTGCCTTTTGTGACTACAGTTCTCCACTAGTTCCATCAAGTATGCACTAGTAAAGAAGATGAGCAATCCTATAAGTTCTATACAACATAGCATTGTATCCATTAGAATGACATTATACTGACATATAAATTAAATATATTGATGCACATGAATCTCTATCTCAAAGAGGAGAAAGGTAAACACTAACGACAGAATTGATGTAAGTCTCTACCATCCCTACCATCCCTCCACCCTTGTAATTATTTTAGTTGACAAGTGTTTTTATATTCCCGAAACTAATAAAGAATATAAGTAGGCAATAAATATCATATGCAAGTTTAAATCTTGATAGGAAAAAGAAGAGAAAACACTTGTAATCATTCATATATTTCTTTATGGTAGATCTAGAGAAGGTGGGAGAAAAGCTGAAAGACTGTCTTGCTGGTTTGAAATCTAGCTTTTCCCTCCAACAGTATTGGTATTGTATCTCAAGCTAAGAGCATTTTCCGGAGAGAGACTGATGGCCAAGTGACCATGAGAGAGATGGGTAAATTCATTTCACCGTCACTTGCTGGGCTTTAATGTATTTGGAGGCATTATATGTGTGTGTGCGCGAGAGAGCTGAGATGGTCAACATCTCTTGTGCAAGCTTTGTGTTTGGTTGGCCAGTTTGGATGAACAAGTTTGTCGACAAGTGAGACATGGGTTCTTCTGAGAAGGTCACTTTGGTGAGGGCTAGAATTGAGATGAAATGAAAGGTGGCTTCTTGGAAGCTCTCCATTGCCAACTTGTCTGATTACATGAACTTGTTCCCTGTGGGACCAGCCAGTACAATGTATAGTTGTGAAGTCCTTGTCTATTGTATCATAATGTCTCATACCATTTTGTAGGGATTTTACTTTGTATTACTTCTATTTCTTCTTGTTTCACCAGCTTAAAACCTATGTATACTTATACAACCTACTAAGATATATATATATATTACAGTTTTGTTTTATGGCCAATCTCCTTCAAATCACTAAACACTTTTGTTATTGCTAGTTTTAGTTGTGAATGATCAATCTGTAAGTGAATAAAATTCTTCCATTGCAAAGCTAACTTTTCAATTTTCTAGAAAAGAAAATAATATATATATATATTTGATTTATTCATCTGTGTTTCATTCTGATTTAAGTTACCCACAAGAAGGTAGCTTTAGGATATGATTTAAGTATATGGTGTTAGTTGAGTTAATTATCATTAGCTTTGATTTAAGCATTTTAAATCGCATCTAACATAAGCAAACATGTTAAGAAGTGGAAGGATGGTTATGAAAGTGTATAAGTTAGATGGGCTTACTATCATTAATCGATTTGACGGAATCTTTTCGGAGTGTTTATGTCGGAGCAAAAGAGAGGATCAATTTGTCACGTATTATAACAACCTTATATGATACCACATAAGATCTATCTTATCTATGAGTTAATTTACCTTTGGAATAAGTATGATTTTAGTTTTATCATTAAATACCTAAATCAATTTATATGCTTGTATAGTACAAAATTCACATAGGAAAATATTCTTGTGGTAACTATGTTTCTTTAAGAGAGATAAAGTACCACAAGAATATTTTAATATTTTAAAGTATCACAAAAAATGAAGTTTTTTTTTACTGTTTTCTTTTAAAAAAAGACTAAAAAAAAAAACTTTTTTTATTCCTTCTCTCGATCATTTTATCATTTAACTTGTACAAAAGAAATTTGATTTCCTAACTATTTCTACAATCAAAGAAAAGGGGGAGGCAAAAGCTATCTTTCTGGGGAC
The DNA here is from genome assembly GCA_900464855.2 of Musa schizocarpa. Taxonomy (NCBI): domain Eukaryota; kingdom Viridiplantae; phylum Streptophyta; class Magnoliopsida; order Zingiberales; family Musaceae; genus Musa; species Musa schizocarpa. The sequence goes on from LS990919.1 coordinate 41,236,898, forward strand.
AAAATCTGAATCTTTATTACCACAAGCTCTATTCAACTTTTAATGGCTGGTCATAAAGCCATCCATTTATCATTTTTCCTCATTAGTCAGGGATAATGTTTGGATAAAACTACATATTAGGCTTAATTAGTGAGGTAAATAATGAGTCAAAAATATCAAATCACAAGAAAGAGAAAGAGAGAACAAATTAGGAAATCAATTATTGCTTTTCTTGCATTTTAAATCAAATCATAGATTTAACACAAGCGATGAAATGAACACATGGAGAAGAATAAAGGAAAAACAAAAAAAATACTTAGCTATCTGTATCCAAATCTATCATTCTGATTTGGTACTCAAAGAAGCCAATCTTATTGTCTATTGGCAAGTCAGCAAACAAAATTGGATTGCTGTCTTCCTACCAAGAATTGAATATAAAATAAGCTCTACAGAAACAATTCTTCTTTTAATTCCCTTCCATCTGTACATATTACTTGCGGAACACAAAACTAATACCAGTAGAGTCCAACTATAATGGAGGCAGAAAGGTTCTTCTCATGAGAAGAAGACCCACTTTGCAGAAGGCTTCTCCTTGAAGGTCTGCGAGTGCATCAACGCAGCACCACCACCCTCCTTCTTCTGCCTCCTCTTCGACCCACTCAACAGCTTAGACCAAAACTTCTCCTTCTTCTTCTTCTTCTTCAGCTTCTCCTTCTCTTGATCGAGACCTGTCTCCTCTTTCTCTTTGCCTTCCTCCTTGCGACCTCTGGCGACGAGGACCATGGACCGGCTCTTGGCCAGCCCGCCGCAGCCGCCGCCAAGACCTCTTCCTGCTGGTGCTGCTGCTTCGCGTCTGAGAAGAAGGGAGACCCGCGCTCTCTTAACGTAGTGGTGGCGCGGAGGCGAGGAAGCGGTGGAGGAGAGGTCGGAGTCGGAGGAGTAGGGCGAGGAAGAGGCGGAGGAGGAAGAGAGATCAGGTGCAGCGGAGGAGGAAGAGGCGGAGGAGTGGTGGGTGAGGTGGAACAGCCGCTCCCGGAGGCAAAAAGGGCAGACGCCGATGGCCTGCCGGTGCTTCGGGTGACGCTTGCACCGGCCGCCGCCGCCGCTCGTCGCAGGCTTCCCCATCACCCCTCTTCCCTTCTCTGGAGCTCAACGACACCATTGCATTGCATGGGGTAGGGGGAGATATATAGGTGGGAAGGGGGAGAGCTTCTCGGATACTTCATTGATGACTTCCCATGCGGTGTGTTTGGTTTGGCTGTGGCTGTGGCTGTGGCTGTGGCTGCGGCTGCGACAGCACACCGCAGGAATTCCAAGTCGGTGAGCAGCGCGTATTGATCGCCAAAAACTCGTCGGGTGGATTGGGAGGACAAGTCTGTATCTACTCAGCACTAATTGAATCGGTGAAGTCCTCTTTTCCCTAGAACTCCCCAAACAGAAACTTTAATCGGTCAGATTTCTCTTTGCTGAAAGCTTGAAAATAGTACTTGGCGATGAATCAGTCAACCTTTTCTTCCTTGGAATATTCGAAATAAATTTTATGTGGCAGTGACTCAGTCAAATCTCTTCTGAAGGATTCAAATGGCAGTGAATCAGCAAGTCAGTCTCTTTCCTATAACTCACAAGATATTATTATTCGGCAGTGTATCCACAAAAGATATTACTGTGCGGAGGTAAAATTCTGAGTTGAAATCATTTATTTTTTGATAAAAATAAAATAAAATGAAATAAAATATTAAAATATGATTAATTATCTTATCAATTCAGATTGATTGTTCGTACACTCGACCAACTTTGTAGTGCCAGTCAATCCACGTGAGTTGTCTTGATTCACACCGTCGTTCACGCAATCCAAAATGAGATTTGTTGTGATTTCGTACACGTCCTTCGTTGTCCTTTAAATTTCGTAAATATGATGACCCTTTTTTTTTAATAAATGGCCAAGCTATCGTTATCTGTTTGTAGGCTTTCACTAAACCAAGTTTAGTACAGATTAAGATGCAGAATGACTAAAGGTAATCCATCCCTCTTTCAAAGAAAAGAACATTAAAAAAAAGAGGGGGAATTTTGTGAATTTATAGATGAGCGAGGAACAATCATTTTCGAGGAAAAAAGAATAAAAAAAAAAAATCGATGTTCAAGAGTTGGAGATTTCTCGATTGCTTTGTGGTCGCCGTCCTGTAATTGGAAAAGTCACTTGCTTTTCCCCCCACACATTCTTCGTTACTCCACGTGAATCGCGAAAGCACGATTGCTGAAACCTACCGATACGTCAAAGCTTGTAACCCGTTGGACTATCCGATTGTTATTGAGGACCTACAACGGGGCCCACTTGTTTCCAAGGTGTTTCTCGGGTACATTCAAATGCCCGAAAACGGGTGCCTATCTCATCAGGAACGTGTAATAAATGGGCAGACGTGGGCGCAGACGGACGGGGCTTCACCTTCACCTCGCGATCTTTTGCCGAGGAATCGGCAGGTTGCGTGGGCGCCAAGGCCGGCGAATGGCCCTCGCACGAGCGCGGAAGCTGCGCTTGCCTCAAACGTCGTGCACGTGCGCCCACGCCCACTCATACGCTCTCTCGTCTTCGTTGGAATGGATCCCCACAGCGACCTTTTCGCTCGTGTGCTGCCCCCCTCACGTGTTACGTGTCCCTGCTGGTCTCGTGACCCATCATTCTCAAGCATAACCCCTTGATGCGATAGATGTACCAAATCTCAGCATGTTCTCCTAAGCCAAATAATTCTGTTCTTTTATCAATCAACTAACTACGTTTGGCTGTTAAAGCAATTTCAACATCCTGTAGAGCAAATGCGGGCTGATGGGAGGGAGATGCAATTTGGTCCCCCAAGATGGCCAACATTGTCCTCGTGTTTGGGATTAATTCAGAAGCAAAACATCATCAGATCACGAGGTAATTAATTGAATCAGCGGATCGAATAGTAAATTCAATAGTGTGTGTGTATATATATATATATATATATATATATATATATATATATATATATATATATATATATATAAAATTTACAAATTAATTAATAATAATTAGTGTAATACAATAGAAAAGTTTATTGAGGAGTTCATACCCCGGAAGAAGGCATATCCTAAAAATTCAAATGTGAATGACCCGAGGTCGTCCAGAATATCTTGTTTGGAACACCGAGGATCGAGTCTGCAGCAACGACAAATATAACTATATTTTTATTTTTAAAATATAAAATTTCAAATATTATAACTAAAAAAAAGATTTTTTTTTTTTAACTCGTACGATCTTATTTGCGAACCAAATCAAATCCATCCGATTCGAGTTTTACAAGCACGGTTAGAAAGCAAGCCTTCCTGATCCTTACAGGTAATCATGACTTCAGTCCTGACTCAGTCGGCTGACACAGTGTATCGCTGCTTCGAAAATTTTACTTTATGGACAAGACGTTGAGAAAAGTAAACACATTATGCAATGAGAGATAAACAAGATTCAGCATAACGGATCGTAACGAGCGATTAATCCTGTTTTGTTTAATGAACTATAGACCGATTCCAACTATAACATGGCATTAAAAAGCACCAGCGTCTAAGTAGCTGATTTTTTTTTTGTTTAATATTTGAGAGGATTTTCCCATTCAATCAGCCAAATAAAATATGCACGTAACGTCTAAAACACATAAAAAAAGAACAAAACATAACAAGAACAAATCAAATTAAAAAAATTGGTTTAACTTTGATTTTTATTGAATTTAAAAATTGCTGTTCTTGGCACTATTGACAGTATAATGTTCTATTCAACTCAATCCGTATACTTCGCAAGTGAAAAAAATGATATTTCATTCAAAAAAATTTTTTTTTCATACCAAACCAATTACATAAAAAATAATCTGAATCAAATTGCATCAGTTTCATTTTATTGGATTAACCAGCACGATGGCACACCCACAAGTTCATCCCAGAAAAGGTTGTCCTAATCCAAGTGAACTGAAAAGTTAGTATTTCAATTGAAAAATGAACTGATACACATGGGGTTGCAACGTGAATGAACACTTTACTGAGTTGGAATCACTCTGATATGTTCAACATTTAATCTAATTGATGATTTAAACTAATTTCGATATTGCCTTTTCGTTGAGTTTTTATCTGCCATGACAATGTATCGATAATAGTTAAAAACTTGCTCACCAAATGCGGGTTGCACCTATTGGATGATCAAACTCCACAGAGATCCCTATCCATTACCCATAATTTAGCCCTGTGATGTAGACTTGATCTTGGTTCCCATGAATTTGATAACAAAACCATTAGTTAACTGACCACAATTTGGTTCTTCAAAGCCTATGATTTAGTTTATGAATAGAGAACAAGTACTAGTACATTATATCTTTTGGTAACATGTAGACCTTACAAAAGTTTCTATTATAAAGTCCAACTACTACCTGAACAAGCTATAGTGTTGTGTAAAAGAGGGCTTGAAATGTTAGAATCATGGCATGACATCTAAGGTAATAAATTTTCACCATAAAAGGTTCTGTAAGGCCAATCGAGGCAAGACAAAGGCAAAGTTTATGATATATCCAAGTATATAGAACAGTATGAAATTAAATGAGAAGGGCCAATTTCATATTACCAACATTTGTAGCAAAAAAGAAATGCTCTCCTCATCTGATCTTTCAGAAATCAATTGAGTTTCTGCAAATGCATGTTCCATCATAAACACTGACATTAACAAGAAAAATCATTCATATAGAGATTGGAAAGAACATTAGGTTACCTGATAGTGAATTGAATGACTGGATCCTTCTAACAATCAAAGCTTTGGACCACAAAGACCAAAAGGAAAGAGCAGATAGAGTTTCTCCAGAATTATTTATGTAGTGGAGGATAAGCATCATTGGTGAAGCAGGAATCCTTTTCTTTGTGATGGACCACTACCATATTCAGTAAAGTCCCAACAATTTCCACCAGAAAGTACCAATGACTCCCCAGATCAAGGCATTGACCGCAGCCACTATGAAACCCAGCCTGAATACATCAGGAAGCTTGACGTATCCCGCTGCAGAAAAAAGAAAAGAGCACTCATTTAAACAACACATGGAGATTATCTTTCATACGTACATGACCACATAACGAGACAGCATAGAACAGCAATATAAGGAGACTCAAATTAAGTCCAAGGGAAAGAACTATAATAGTCCATCTGAGCCACCAAGTCAGAGCTTACAATTCTTCAATCTTCATCGAGACAAGATCTAGCAATTGAATCTTTCACATGTTAATTCACTTTTGTGGTATTTCAATACAGAATGTTACTCTGATGTCTTTTTTCTAAATAGTTCTTTCTTAAGCAATTTTATTTCAGCTATAGATTTTAACATTTATTTGGACAAACAAAAAACAATATGATTAAAAAACTAGATACAATAGACCGAAGAAGAAAATACCTCCATAGTATACAGCAGCCTGACCACTACTATAATGTGTCAATGAACCAAAAAGATTTGTATTGTATGCCAAAGCAAGAGCTGCTAATGCACCGGGAACACCAGCTGCCAAATGCATGGCAAGGAATGCCGAGTACAGGGCTCCTACATGAGCAGTCTGACTTGCAAATAAGTAATGGATGAGGAAATAGGATGCTTGAAGAACACTGAGAGCTGCAGGCCAGCTAAAGGAAAAAGACTGAAGAAACTTGGCCACACAATTTGACATCCATGTCACAATCCCCAAATTTGTCAATTGACTTGCCATTCCAACTAGAACAGCAAACCAAGCCAAGGTATCCCATGCAGACTTTTCACTTAGGCAATCATCCCAATTCAAAACACCCAAAAGTAGAAGGATGGATAGTCCAAGCATTGCTGCAACAACACTGGGTATTCCAAGGGCATCTCTGCACAAAACAATTTGCTCATACAAAATGAATTTCATGATAGAATAATGCAACAAAGTGATAAAAAATCAATGACTAATTGCTGAAAATAAATACAACAGCTACAGTATTTTACTAGACTCACTAACATAAAGATCCGCTAAGGCATCTTTAAAGTAACGTGAACTAAAGGCAATGATCTTGAATGAAAAATTGTCGGAGTTTTCTGTTCTTCTATTTCCTTTAACAACCCTCAACATTTTCTACTATTCATTTATCTTACATCAATACATTTTATAATCTCACGATATAAATATGTATACAGGTAATCCATGTGAGGTTATATGTGTCATTTATGCATATATCTACACGTTTTTATTTTTAAAAAAACTGATCACAGCATAATAAGAACTATTCAAGACTTGAAATATAGAAAAACATTATAACTTTAGATGGTTTGCTCGTGGTAGATCTCATAGGATATATTTTGAGAAAAACAAGTTTGCTATTTTACCATTTAGTCAGGATGTGTAGCAAAAATGTTCCATAAACAGCTAGCCAGCCCTCTTGGTAACACAGAAAGCCTGTATTGTGTTAGACATGATGTTATATTAAATTTGAGTTATTTAGGTTTACACATAAAGGTCAATCAGGTCATTCTTGGATTAGCTTATTAAGTCAATTTGAAAACACTATGCTGTAGTTAGTGATAGGAAGTCAGTTAGCACTGTAAAAAGTTATTCTTTTCAGTTGAATGGCGATTTAGGCAATCAAAATAACTGAACCATGCTCTTCTGATAGATTGCCAACAGAAATTCAAGCCTTGTGGAATGTGGTAGTTAGCCAAGGAGAAAAGGGCTTTCTAGTAGAGAAATAATAACATCCTACTATAGTGCTTCTATCTGCCCTTCTCCCTCTTCTCTTTGAAATATCAGTTATGTCTCCTTGATCTTCCTTTCCAGTGTCTGTCATTATAGCAGCATTATTAGCTTATTTTTCCTTTGTATATACTGTTTCATCATTGCAGAATCTGAGTGTTCATAGAAACTGTTTGCCTGCATGTTCCAGTAGCACCAGCATAATGAAATCATTAAGATGCAAGGAAGACTTGGATCTCTAATTTAACAAGCTCTGATATGAAGTTTTTGTTTAGTAGCCTACATGTTTCACAAGTCAACTACATACCTAGGAACCTAAATGCTTGGCTCATGAACTAAGCCAATTTTGGGAGAATGAATGGGTTCTTCTCTTTTTGGAGGCCAAACATCAATAGTCCTCTTTGCATAGAATGTAGTTGACTTTTAGTAGTGAATGAAAAGGATTTTTTTTCCTCAAAAAGAAAAGGAAAAAAAACTCATCCTAGCTATAAGGGATGATTTATGTTACCATTTTAAAGTGTCACATGAAGAAATCCTAGTTGTAATCGGATAACAACTAAGCACAAAAATTCAAACTTTATGTATTATGCCTAAAAATGCCAAAAACACCTCGTACCAGCAGAGAGTACTTGCCGTGAGATATGAAAATTTCATAATTAGCACAGATATAAATTACTTACCCAAAGACCCACAATGAAACTGCAAGAACCATGGTACCAACCATCACCCATTCATTTGTTGTGATAGGTCCCATTTGTTCCAGTTTTTTTGTAGCCAAAGCTGGTGCATCTGGTGTGTCCTTCACTTCAGGAGGAAACAGTTTATATAGGATATATGGAGTAGCCAGAAGTGAAACAATAGCTGGTAAACTTGCAGCCTTAAACCATGATACCCATGGACTTGAGATCTTAACACCAAGTTCCTCAGCCAGTTTTAGGCATAATAGATTTTGTGCCGCAGCAGTTAGAAAGAGCGCACTAGAGTTACAAGCTGCCTGTCATGCACCAAAAAAAAACTCTGATGGATCATAGGAGTCAAACAAGTGAGTTGATTATTTGCAGCTTGTTTATGGTATTGGGAAGTAGAACAAGATAGAGTGAAAAAATAATTAGGGTATCTCTTTAGTTCAATTGATCTCTTGGAAGCCTAGTTTTCTTTCTGAAACCAGAGAAGCACGGATTAGGGAGTTTAATTCCTAATAATTTGGTATCTAACAAAGTTTAAGACGATCAACACCAACCTAAAAGAATATCATATTGTTCATCTATCAATACATGTGCCACGGGCAATGAGCTTACACTTAGATATCTATTCAACATGATGGTGAAGATAAAAAAGTGAGATGGAATCAGTAGACACTTTCTTGGGGAAATTGGAGGCACTTGTGTTGCCATCCTGCAATTGAAGTCATATGCCACTGACAAAAGCATCATTCCTTCATGCCAATCAAACGAGCTCTGGGAACACCATGTCAAGGCAGCAGTGATATCTAAGTCGGAGCTTACAACAGATAGAAGGCAGTAGACATGATGTCATCATAAAATAAATTTTGGTGTGCATGACATTGGTCCTTACGGTGTGACTAGGATTTTCAGAAAAAAAAAATTTAATAGCCATTTTATGCATAAGAATGATAAACTCCGTAGGTTGATAAATTCCTCTTATGAAAGGAAGCAAGAACAAGAAAAATAAACAAAAGGTTGCTTCAGTATCTAACAGGGTGTCATTTACAGTTAATTGACAACAGGTATAGTTTTCTTGATAAACAACTGTTTCATGCATATATTCCAACAAAGAGCAAAGAGGAGAAGTGCGAACGAGGTAACACCCAGCAAACAAGAAGAGGCCCTGACCTGGAACTGAGACATGACTAGATAAGAACCCAGCTTCCCGGCCGAACGATCCCCGGGCTTACTCCCGGACGAGAGGGACAAGGACTTGATGATAGGCAAGAACACTCCACCGGCTCTTGCTGTGGTGCTCGGCATTGCAGGGGCGATAAAAGCCTCGCTGACCGTAAGCCCATACGACAGCCCCAATGTGCTCTTACCAAGCCATTTCACGAAGTACGTGGCGATCCGATCCCCAAGCCCGGTCTTGACGAACCCCCTAGCGAAGAAGAACGAGATCACGATCAACCAGATAACCTCATTCGTGAATGCCCCGAAGGCCGCCGAAAAGGTCAGAGTCTTGGTGATAACCGAGGCAGTGAGGCCAATGAAGGCCCAGGCGCCCACCGGCAGAGGGCTCAGCACCAGGCCAGCGATGGTGGAGAGGAAGATGGCGAGGAGCTGCCACGCCTGCGGCGTTACCTCGACGGGTCGCGGGACGAGGAACCGAACGGCGAAGCCGACGGCGAGGGAGATCGCGAGGGGCACCGGCTTCGCCCCCTGGGCCGGCTGCGGCGACGGCACCGGAGTGGATTCCGGGTTTGAAGCGGCGATCGAAGGCGAGGAGGAGGCGCGGACGAGTTGAAGGGAGGGTTTGACGCGGCACGGGGCGAGGGGGAGGGGGAGATGGGAGAGTGCGCGGCGGGGGTAAGAGATAGGGGAGGAGTGAAGTGGAAGGAGGCGGAAGGCAGAGAGTTGGCGGTGGCGGAGGAGGGCGGTGGGGCGGGCAGGTAAGGGGAAGGTGACGGGGCGAGGGAGGGCGGAGCTCTCCATGCGCAAGAGAGGGAGCGAGGTGTCCGAAACGGAAAAGGGACGAGAAAGGTAAGCAAGGAAATGGCCGTATAAACCACACACACGGTGGTATCCGGTCACCGCATCCTTGCGTCCCATGGCGACGTGTTGTTACATTCGGATCACACGTTGGTGGTTCATCCTATGATTAAACTCTTCACCGTTGATCTGTTGCACGTGGATAGTATTAGTGGACTTTTAAGCTTCTATTTTCGGATAGATGTAACACCTGATCCACACCCTGTCACGTAAGAAGTACATGGGGGATGAATGATCACCTGCTACACCAAACAGATACAGTGTAACCGATGAATGGTTGACAGCTCAACACAATGGTGAATGCAGAGGGTAAGCGCCATAGAGAAGACCTCCAATGGCAATGTTCAGAATCACAAACGCTACCGGAGAATGGTTGCAAAGAAGGAAAGCGAAGAAGATACAAAGTTTCAACATTTCTTACCAAGCTTCGATGCTTAGACAATGGAATTCTAGAACCAGGACTTGCAGCTGCTCCAACATCAACGCTTGTGTCCCTACATGATCATATAGATCGAAGAAGCCCCAAATTTCTAGATTCTCATCTGAAGAAGATGAAGCTGAACCGACAAGCAAATAGTTTTCCTCTTAGATGATGAAAGCTACATACTTGGCATCGACTATCGCCGATTGCTAGCTCGATTAGTGATAGACTTTTGGTTTGATACATTCTTCTAATTGTCTGCTTCGGTTTAGGTGCCAAATAATTCTCTGTTCCATCTTCTGTCATGCTTTACTTTATTTCCTGTTGTATGGTTATATTCAGAATTGATGGGACAAGCTGATATATTTGGTTAAACATATTTCTAATTCTCCTTCTCTTGGCTTCATTAGTTGATGGTAGTCTTTCTCTGTTACCTCTGTGTGAATCACTCTGACTACTTGCAGGGAATGTTAGAGAAGGTCAAGTTCTACATTCCTTTAGATCTTTCGATTGAAGCATCAGATATATTTGTGTTTCATGTTCCAGCATTTTCTTTTTCTACAAAGGTTCTTTGTTTTACTTTTTCGTTTCTCCCACTAGTTATATTGGAGTAAAAGCTGAAGTAGAAAAAAATTCTCTTGGTTCAGCACTAGAGTCGCATATCTCCTAATTTAAAGGATAATTAGTTTCAGATAATGCTCTGCATTGACAGATATTATTCGCTAAACTTGAGACCATCCACATGAAAACTTCTCATTGATATTTTGCTAAACATGGTGACAATTTAACACTTACTTTCTATTTTTATCAGTACCATAAATATTGTTTGTTGATAATTTATCAAACTCTGTTTTGTATGTAGGTTTTCCATCAACTGTTCAAGAAAATATTAGTGAGAGGTTTATTGTTTCAAGTACACAAACCTACATGTTTTGGTCCAACATGGGGGCAATTATCTCTCATCAATTAGGTCAGCAAAATGTTCTTCTCAACTCCAACCTTGAAAATGCAACATCAAATGACTAGAAGATGTAGTCTTTTCAGTATTGATAGTTGGAAATCTAATTTCATACATTAGCTCTTTTTATTTACTTTTTCTGTTCCTTTGTAATCTATGATCATCTTCTTAACAACTGTTATGCCACTCTCTTTGTTGCTTTTGCAAAAGAGGAATCAGTCTCTTAGCATAAATTCTTATGCAATACATATCAGGAAAATTAATCAAGTTTGTGATACCAAAAAAATCAATTTTGGTAAATTATGAAAGTTCTTGCTGATCTAATTCCACTTGAAAAATTTAGCATCCCTGCCAAATGTTAACAAGAAATAATTAGCTTATGAACATCCCTACATCTTAACATTGGGTTGGTCTGATCCTACAGATCTATCTGAAGTAGAAGTTTGGCCCTTTTCTGTGGAGTCTGATCCACCTTCTGAAGGATTCCTTTTTGAGCTGCCACCCTAAAGCCAGGACAATTGACAGCAGATTAGGATTCTCAGGAAGCAAGATGTCAAAGTCTCAATCAATATAAAACTGAGGGAACCTGGACATCAATATTAGGTATAAGGTAATCATGGATTATTGTAGTCCCCATCAGAAGTTTCAAGGTTTCTTTTCTGTTCTTATCCACCTGCACTATTTTTCGGGTTCTAGGGTGTTACCTAAACATGTTGCCCCACAACCTAATATTTCTTTGCAAGTCTGATGATAAATTTTAGGTTTACTTCCACCATGGATAAATTCTAGACAAAAGTTCCTTTAAATCTCTGCATCAGTTAAGAATAATTGGTTTCTGTGTTTTTGTTTTGTTGTTACAATCTTATTCTCGAGTTCTAACTTTGTCGTGATTTAAACTTGGTCAATTCTCAGTCTTAGACCCTTCATCTAGATGAGTAGAGTACTCAAATTATCTTATCCATAATCCATGCCATGAAAGATGCCAATATAGAACATGCTCAGTTTATTTGGCACTCTGCTCTCTAGTGATTCCTTCTTTGCTCCATAACAAAGAATAATATGGAGAAATAGTAGAACCTGTTGATGACTGCATCAATCAATTAGCTGGTTTGCAACACAATCATCTAAACATATGTGACACTCGAGTCTGGACCAGTACATGAATCTGCAAAGTACAGCCTCATAGTTCCTGCTTTCACCAAACCAGATGGCAGGAGAAATCACAAGGCCTTTCAACTTTTAGTCCTGAAGATCTAAAGTTGTACTACACCCAGAGCTCAGAAAGTTATGGCTTTCTTTCCTTTCCAGTTCTTCAGTTCTTTCTAGCCTGTATACATCAAGGCTCATGAGATCCCAAAATTACAACATAATAACTCCCCACAAAGTTCAAGGTAGCTTTCAAATAAAAGTGATAAGATTGCTTCCTCCTTGGGCTATACACACTTTCATTTCCTGTTCATTTTGCTCTTACTTTTAGTGAACTCTTACATCAGCTACAGGGCCATTTGGAAAAGGGTCCTTACCATGGATTGTGAGTACAGATAAAGCTCACATTTTGCAGCCTCCACCAAGCTCTTGATGAGACATAGTCAAGCCTCTTGTTTGAGCACTCAAACAGAGGTATGAACAAACACAAGGGATTAGAATCCTACATGATGTTGTGGTTAGAACACAAACACACACCACTGTCAGAGGCAGCCTCCTCTTGGATCTTCCCAACCATTTGGTGGACTTCTGCTGCAATCTCATCGACACATGTGAAGTGGCATTCATCTTCCACCTGCACCACCCAGCACACCCAAGAGCAGCACAGAGCTCATTAGTTGGTGAGTCATGGTACCGAGAGAGACAGAATCTAGTGAAAACGACTACGGGCTCACCCTACCTTCAGACTGAAAGAGTAGAGGACCATTGCATCAATGGTGGTGACGTTGAGGTGAAGCGTCGTCAGATGGAGGAGGTGAAGTCCCACCACCATCTTCAGCAACTGCTTGGGCCGCCGCTGTGCGAGGACCTTGAGGTTGGCATGGCTCTCCACCATGGTCACTTCTATGTCTGCTACAGGCGACTGCTGCTCCGCCGCAGCTTCATCGGCGTTCCTCGTCGAGTACTGAGGGAAGGTGAAGAAATTGGCGAAGGGAGCGGAATTGGATCGCTGCTTGATTCTCTTGCGAGCTTCGAGAGACTGGACTAGTTGTTCGAGCTCTTTCACAAAATTTATGGCGCCTCCGATCACCGATGCTTGATCACCCTGTTCATGTCGAAATCAGCATGATCCTGTTCATATACAACGATCTAAAGGCGTGTGGAACGAAAACGTTCATCACTGCAGGGTGACAGTGAGATCCCTCTGTCGTCAGAGACCAGATGACACCAGTCTCACCTGCCAACATGCTACTGTGCCGTAATCTACACATTCCAGCCACACATGCAGAGAAAGTGCAGACTTGAAAGAGAAGAAGATATTAAGAGCAGTTAACTACATGAGAGGTGAGCAAGAACAGACCCTGTGGAGGTAGGAAGCCGGGATGAGTGACCGGAGCACAGCAAGGTACTGATTCATCTGCTTTCGACGGTTGCGCTCCACCGCAATGTGAGTCATCCTCTGGTTCTCCACCTCCTCCTGGTTCTTGCAACTCCTCGTGCGCCGCCTCTTCCTCCGACCTGCCGCAGTCCCCGTGCCGACGACCGAGGCTGAATCAGTTCCCATCTCCGGCAACGACAGATTCCTGCCACCTTGAGCACCGCTCACATCACATTGTGACAGCACTCCTCGAATCTCCCCTCCCTTGATGTGCATCTCCGTCATGTTGCAACCGAAGAGGTCTTGCTGGAAGACCACAGCTTGCAGTGCCATCTTTGTGCTGCTACGGGAGTATCTATCCACACCCACTTGAGGGAAACACGAATCGGAACAAGCACCGCAAGAGAGAGAGACAGAGAGAGAGACAGTCTTCTTCCACGAGGAGAGAGGAACTTTAAAGACCACAGTAAGAAAACAGGAACAGGACAAGGTTGCCCACGTGAATCCAAGAAGAGGGAGGGAGATGAACACGAAACATGGTTGCGCCGCGTGGGTGGCGCGCATCTGTTATTTATGTACACAGAGGAGAAGACTTCATGGTAAAAGATTAAAGCGCTGCAAGAACGGTGAGAGTACTTGCATGTGTTTGAGTTGAGTCTGGCTAAGAGCAGGGATCATGGTGGTCACCTTCCCAATCCGCCATGAAGGCAGGCCACTTTCCCACAGATCTCTACCCAGACTCGGGTCATTCATCTCTGCAGGGTTCCCTGACATGATCTTCTAGTTGTACTGTTCATGTCTCCATCAGTCAGCGTCGATGCATCTTTGAAAAGGGGAATGCCTGTGCCAAAAAAAATGCTTTGGTATCGAGCATCGCCGATCCAACAGTTCCTTGAAACAGTATTTCGACATCAGAATTCTAGTGATTTCGATCAGTAATGGAAATAAGACTCTTATCTCAAAGAGCTAGAATTATTCTTTAACCTTCTTTCGATCTCTCCTCACAGTCTTAACAGGAACACGACACTATTCATATGTTGGAAAGAACAAGGACAAATCAACAGCTTATATCCGAGTAAGACTTCTCATGGAGTTGTTGGCCCTGCGTTGATGTTAGAGCACAACAGTTGCGTTTGGTCTGATCACAAGCATTACGCTAATCACGAAGGCATAAATGTTTCTTCTGCAAGCTTCATGCATCGGACAAGATTCCCATCACGTAGCTGCCGCCTGCACGAGCTTTCCTTTGGTGGAGCCGGCGATCATTCGAAGTTTATTGCTTGCATTGACTGACAACCATGGAAGTTTAAGCTAGACGATGTGACAGAATAAATTAGTCAATTATGTATATATATATATATATATATATATATATATATATATATATATATATATATATATCATAACAACATAAATAAGAAAGAGATAATAAATCTAATTATAGTTTGACATACTCTTGTGAATACGAGATTCACGATTGAGTTACACATAAATAAGAAAAGATAGTAATAAAATATTCATAAGTGAAATAGAGATTAGAAGGGGTTAGAGAATCGCATAAGTTTGACTCTTAATATTTTGAGCTGAATTATGTATTGTAGTCCTGAATGACTTGTTTGCATCAGACCATTATAACGTGTTCCGATCTTATGGTCAAATCTCACCCCTTTTTTTGGGAATAAATCTAGTGTTATCTGCATCATTCTGCAAAATAATGACAAACAATAAAGTCTCCCGTCTTCATTTCAAGCATAAAACCCGTTCGTGGACATGCTTGGCAAGACGATCCTTAATCTCCCTAAACCCAATTAACCAGTGAAAACGTCTGACGATTAATCCAAAAACAAGTTCTTCTTTTTGGACAGCCGGCATCTGAATCAAAGTGAGTAGAAGCCAACCAAATCAGGAGGGATATTGACATGAACGGTGAAGAAGATACTGCTGGTCTTTTTTCTCTCCCAAAGTCACGAAGTTTCCCCCACGATGTGGACATGGAGTTTGAGTACCGGATAAAGTGCCTTTGTTCTCTTCCCAAGGTTTTGTCATCATCAAACACAGGGAAGCCGATAACTACATGCCTGGAATAGAACTACACCTTTACATATCGATAGCCATGGCTTTCTCTCTTTACCTACTAACTTGCTTGCTATATAACTCCTCCACACGTCCACATGCATCCACTTACTTTTCTCTCTCTGCAGCCTGCACGCATCAGCCTTTCATGGGCAGATACTTCACTGCTGATATGCTAATTTGCATATAAATTTATTGGACATTGTTTGTATTCGTGAAATAAAATTGAACTCAATTTCCTTTGATGTTGATGGCACCACTCGTATATATGCATGATCTCAAAATTCGGTGTCGTGAGTCTCATGTTCTTGTAATCTTAACATGATGCGTGCCCTGCTCGAATTTGATCTAGTTTTTCCTTGCTTCTAGATGATCTGTAGGAAGGTTTCCATCGAACTGGACTCCATCTTATTCTCCTTCCAATCCCTCACATCCTCGTTCTTTTGCCTTCAGGCTTTCAACACGTACAGCCGTCTAGAATTTGGCGTGGCTTCTGCTCCGGTCTATTGACCTCCGAAAAGTCAACGGAGGTGGTCCCCGGAATCCTCGGTCTTTTGTTCGGTTTCAAAAAGTCAACGAGCTTGACCAGAACACCAACCAAATTAATTAACCTAACTCCAATTTGGACCAACGTTCCAGATGGCGCGGATCCTCTCCGGGCCTGCAGTTCATTAGAAAACCTACATTCCCCACATCACCACCGTGCATGTGATGGACCCCACAATTTCCCACTCATCCAACCACTAACTTCTTCTATTGGAAAAACAAGCACCTTGATTAAATCCGAAACGAGTCAAACACGCCACCTCGCGCTCCCTCCAACGACCGATTTACATGTGGGTCCCCCGCAGGGCCGTCTGTTGCCGCTAGTTACAAGAGATGTATGGCTGTGACTACAAACTCCACCGAGAAGTCTCTCGAGTCGCGGTCCAACGGCAGCATACCCTGACCGCCGGTGCTTCTTCGGCCTCTTCTCTTGCTCTGCTTCGTGGCCTTCTTATGATCGCCTTATGCTCTCCTCACACGGTAACACCCCATCGTCTTGCTCAACTTACTGGATCGTCAATGGACACCAAGCGCTCCGGCCGTCCGATCGACGGGCTCCCCATCCTGGCCCTTCTTTACTTGCTCCCTTTGCTTCTCCTCACCCCTCGGTGCGCCCGCGCCCAGCCATCACCGGCCTACGGTGGCAGCAACGATAACAATTACGGGAATTTGAACCCGACATTAGCCATCGTGATCGTCGTCATCATCAGCACCTTCTTCGTCCTCGTCTTCTTCTCCCTTTACGTCCGCAACTGCACCGGCCAAGACGACTTTGGAGGGTCCATCTGGCGCCGTGCTGCCGAGGCCCGGTCGGTGCGGCCTCAACAGAGGGGTCTGAGCCCCGAGGTGCTCGAGACTTTCCCCACGCTGATGTACGCGGACGTGAAGGGGCTCAAGGTCGGCAAAGGATCGTTGGAGTGCGCGGTATGTCTAAGCGAATTCGATGACGACGAAGAACTGCGCCTCCTCCCCCGCTGCAGCCACGTCTTTCATACGGACTGCATCGGCGCCTGGCTCGCCTCCCACGTCACCTGTCCTGTCTGCCGCGCTAACCTCGCCGAACCTACGGCCGTCGACGGCCTCGAACCGACGCCTGCCACCGCCGAGGCCTCGAGCACCCAACCCGATACAGCCCCGCCGCCGGACCATGTCGCAATCCTCGTGGACCGAATGGCCGCGGCGGCGGCGGAGGAGGAGGAGCAGAGGGAAAAGGCGATCGAATTAGCGCGCATCGGTAGCCGAACGCAAGAAGCTAGGTCGCGATCCGGGCGTCAGCCGCGGAAGTTCCCGCGGTCTCACTCGACCGGGCATTCGGTGGTCCGGCCAGAGGAGGACCTCGATCGGTACACCCTCCGGCTACCAGAGCACATACAGAAGGAGATCTTCGCCGCCAGGAAGCTCGATCGGTCTGCGAGCTGTGTCGCGTTCCCGACCTCCGGTGGGGAGTGCTCCCGGCATGGTTCTGGCGGGTGCGGCGCAGAGGGGAGCAGCCGCGGTGGGTGGAGCGCCCAGCTCGAGAAGCTGGACCGGTGGTCGTCGGTCTTGTTGCGGACGCTCTCTGTAAAGGTCCCGACGTGGGCGGGGCGGAGGAGAGGGGAGGGAGAGGGCTCGGTGAGAAAGGAAGAGGGAGAGGGCTCGACGACGGGCAAGTTAGCCGCCGGCATTCCCTCCGTCGTCCCCAATGTTTGACCGTGTAAAGCTGCTCTTTTCTCCCCTCTTGATTTCACTTTCTTCGGTTTCTTTTTGTTATTTATATAATATATAGAAATATATATGTATATTGTTGTAGAAGGATTTGAACGAGAGTTTAATATTTCATTGTTCGACAATTAGAGAGACTGGACTATGAAATGAATTGCCGATGTTAAATTTGGACTTGGAAAACTGCATAATAATATATATATATATATATATATATATATATAATATGTATAACATTTAACATTTGCACATATATTAAAGGTATTATAAATATAAATTTGGAACCTCAAAATCAAATTAATTAATAATAACTTTAACTAGTTATAGTTGAGCTGAATTGTAACAAAATTGAGAATAATTATTGTTACAAATACTGTGTTCTCAAAAATCCTTCTCAACCACATTTGGTATCTTCTTAAATGTGGATTTATCCACTTTTCAAAACAGAATTATTGAATACATTTCTTGATTTTTTCTTAACTTCATATGTTATTCAAGTCGTCCATTTGTTTCAAATTTTGACTTGAGTTAAATTGAATATATTAAAAAAATTATATTTTAATATGAATCCAAATTAAAGATAAAAGGATGATTTTATTTGTTAAGGTAATGCATATTTATATAAATGGTGTGGAAAAGATTTTCCTCAATCATATACTCAAAATCATGATATAAATCTATAATTCATCCTCAAATCATAGATTAATTAAGGATTAACATATATAAATAATAAAAAATTATCATTCCATTACATATATCATGATCTTTTATCAACACTCATGTTTTGTTTTGTGTAGGATAAGGGTACTTCAAATATAGGATCAGAGTTAACCTGCAAAGTTCATGGTATTTAATTTATACAAAAGTCTCATTGAATTCAGTTCTTCAGATCCCTTTTGGAGAAACTCAAAGAGTCATTGAAGGACAACAACTGCATATATACGCTGGACTTCAAGGATCATGCATATTTCCTTCATCACTCTGGTTCCTGTACCAGATCAAGCTATGGGTAAGATCTTGATGTATGTCCTTCCTGTGCTACATCCTTCGATCTTTTACAGCTATGTTCTTATTGTCCGTTCATGATATATGCATCGAGAAAGGGCTAGTCTTGTCCTTGCAAAGGTGGTCCTGTTCTGCTCCTGTGTTTCAATCCAGATCAAGATGTTTCGTGATGGGGGTGCCAAAGTTTTTGTAGTGTTCAATGCTTGCTCTCAGACTTGTTTTGAGCAGGGAGATGAGGTGAATTCTGATCAACCACTTTGTGTGTGTAGATCAGTAGATTACTTTACCTGAAATCACAGCTGAATAACTCAGCTGCATTCACCATTGTAGCTAGCCCAAAAAATTTACCGATAATTTGACGATCCAAAAAAGATAATAAAGTATAAATAATAAAAATGATAAAAATATCATATTTAGATGGTTCGATCAATTGATCTACATCTACAGACGAATTATGAGCAAATCACTATTATAAAAAGGATCATTATAAATGTTTTAGGAAGATGTTCCTAGGCCATAAAAACACATGAAACTATCAAACAAGAAACCTAAAGTAAACAATTAGGTGTTTCTTGTGATGTCTCTGACTTCAAAACATAGGTCCTTATTTATAGTTTAAACAGGAGATACCAAACTTGATTTTCCTGATGTGGGACTATGTGAGACTTACCAAGCTAACAAATCTTCACTTGGCATGTCCCAACAAAACTTGCTTCATCTTCTTCATAAAAGCCCTAACGGGCAATCACCAATAATGAACACTAATCAAGTCCATGCACTGCTTGAACTTATAAACCAAAAGAGACTTCGTAAGTATATCAATTGGATTGTCCTTCGTATGAATTTTCTGAACAAGGACCTTTTTCTCAACAATGATATTCCGAATAAAATGAAACTTCACATCGATATGTTTCGTCATGATACATCTAGTCTTTAGTCAAATGAATAGTACTTTGACTATCACAATAAATTGTAGTAACACCTTGATGTAGACATGATTCGCCGAACAAACCTCTTAACCATAAGACTTCTTTGATTGTCTCTATCACTATCATATATTCTGCCTCTGTAGTAGATAAAGTCATGATAGGTTGTAAAGAAGCTTTCCAACTAACCGCACAACCACCAATGTAAAAAACATAGCCTGTCAAAGATCTTCGTTTATCAAGATCCGTAGCATAATCAGAATCGACGAAACCAACCAAAGTGTCACGATTTTTTCCAAACTCCAAACAAGCATCTGAAGTCCCTTGCAAGTATCTAAGAATCCACTTCACAACCTACCAATGTGTTTTACCCGAGCGAGACATATATCTACTAACCACACTAACTACTTGTGAAATATCTGGATAAGTACAAACTATTGCATATATAATACTACCGATGGCATTAGAATATAGAACTTGCACCATATATTTTTCCTCTTCAACTGACTATAGTGACTGAGCAACACATAGCCGAAAATGGCTAGCAAGAGGAGTACTAACTGGCTTAGCGTTTTTCATGCCAAATCTCTCCGAGACTTTCTTGAGGTAATTTTTTTGGATCAGAAATAATTTTCTAACTCCTCGTTCTCTTTTGATCTTTATGCCAAGAATTTTCTTAGCTGCTCCCAAATCTTTCATTTCAAATTCACTACTCAGTTGCATTTTCAAAGTGTGAATTTTTGACAAATTCCTAACTGTAATAAGCATGTCATCAACATAAAGTAATAAATATACAAAAGAGCTATCAGTTAACTTCCGAAAGTAACACAGCTATCATACATGCTCCTCATATAACCATAACCCAATATAAAAGAATCAAACCTCTTATACTACTGTCTTGGAGACTGTTTTAATTCATACAAGGATTTCTTTAAAAAACAAACATGGTCTTCCTTACCGTCAACTTCAAATCCATGAGGTTGCTCCATATAAATTTGTTCTTCAAGTTCATCATGTAAGAAAGTTGTCTTGACATCAAGTTGCTCCAATTCCGAATCATACATGGTAACTAAAGCAAGCAAAACACGAATAAAGCTATGTTTAACAAGTGAAAATACGTCATTAAAATTAACACCATGTACCTGACTATAGCCCTTTGCAACCAATCGTGCTTTGTACCTTGCATCTTCAACCCCTGGAATACATTTGTTCCTTTTGAAGACCCATTTACATCCAACAATTTTCTTACCCAAAGGCGGCTTCATAAGATCCCAAGTTCTATTTCGATGGAGAGATTCAATTTCTTCATTTATCGCAATCAACCACTTAGTGGAATTATCACAAGAAATTACATCTGAGTAGATAGTAGACTCACCAACTTCACTTGTTTCTTCTACAACAAACAAAGTATATGCAACCAAATTTACATATATTTATGGTAGTCGAATATCTCTCCGTGGTCTATCCTTGGCTATGGAATATTGTTCTTTCTCTAGATTATCTTCGTTAGTAGACTCGGGACTATCTACTGGCATTCTTTGAGTAGAAGAGTTCGACTTAAAAGAATCTAAACTATCAATCTCAAGCTCCCCATGCTTTTACGCACTATCATTTATACAATTAGTATATTCCTCTTTGGAAAATAATATAGACAATTCATCAAAAATAACATCTCTACTGATTATAAATTTTAGGAATTTGGGATACCCTTTTACCCCATAAGCATACCTAAGGAAAATATATTTTTTCACTCGAGGCTCTAATTTTTCTTCATTTACATGCATGTATGTTCGACACCCAAAAAATTTTAAATCAGAGTAGTCAGCAAGAGTACCTAACCAAACTTCCTCTAGAGTTTTAAAGTTAAGTGCTGCAGAAGAAGCGCGGTTGACAATCTAATAAGCCATATTAATCGCCTCTGCCCAAAAGTCCTTTGTCAACCCTGCATTTGAGATCATACACCTTGCTCTCTCCAAGAGTGTTCAGTTCATACGTTCGGCCACACCATTTTGCTGAGGTGTCATCCTAACAGTGCGATGCCAAACAATTCCCTCATTTTTGCAGAATTCATCAAAGTTACATTCACAAAATTTTATGCCATTATCTGTTCGAAGCCGCTTAATCAAAGCCTTCCATTATTTAAAGATTAGAAAAATATTATTTTTATGCTTTAGAAAATAAACCCAAATTTTCCTGGAATAATCGTCAATGAAAGTCAATATATACCTGTCACCACCCTTAGATTGAACATGAGCTGGACCCCAAAGGTCTAAATGAATATAGTCAAGAGTACCTTTCGTTTTGTGAACTGCCGGATAATTGAAGCTGACTCTTTTTTGCTTTCCAAAAATACAATGTTCACAAAAATCTAGTGGCCCAGTACTCTGTCCGCAAAGAAGACCCCTTTTGCTCAATATGCTCAAACCTTTTTCACTCATATGACTTAAACGCATATGTCATAATTTAGTGATGTCAGAATCAGATAATGATGATGACGAGACTACAACTGAGCCTGTGACAATAGTTCTCTATAAAATATACAAGCTACTAGACCTACAAGCTTTCATAACAATAAGAGCACTTATAGAAATTTTCATAACTCCACCTTCAGTTGCGTATTTACACCCAAGGGCCTTTAGGGTGCCTAAAGAGATAAGATTCTTTTTTAAATCATGAACATGTCTAATATTAGTGAGTGTCCTCCCAATACTATCATGCATTTGAATTCGGATTATACCTCTACCAACAACATCACACGTGGCATTATTGCCCATCAAAATAATTCCACCATTACAAGATTCATATGTGAAAAACAAATCTCTATTAGGACACATGTGATAAGAACAACCCGAATCTAAAATTCATTCATTTTTAGACCTCATCCTGTCATCAATAGCAAAAGAATTATTTCCAACATTCTCATCAACTACTACACTAGCTTCAGTGAACTTAGTAGTTTTCTCAATAATTTTTTCCTTTTGCTTTAATTTATTTATCAATTTAAAGCAATCAGCCTTAATGCCCCATTTTATGATAATATCTGTACTCCAAATTTCTATGTCTGGATTTAGATCTATTACTATCAAATTCTCTTTTATCCATTTTGCCCCTGACAATCAGACCTTCAACCTGATTCCCTCTACTTTCGCCAATGATATCCCTGTTTATATGCTCCTTAGATTTTAGTGCAGATTTAATTTTCTGATACGAAATTGTTTCTTTTTCATAAATCATAGTATCACGGAAATACTTAAAGGATTAGGGAAGAGAATACAAAAGTAACAGGGCCTTATTCTCATCATCAATTTTCGCATCTATATTCTCTAAATCCATAACTAAGGAATCAAATTTATCAAGATGTGAGAGCATAGATGTACCTTGAGTCATCTGAAGCATATACAAACACTACTTCAAGTAGAGATGAATCTCTACTGTCTTCTTCATATACAAGGCTTTAAGTTTGTCCCACATGCTTTTAGCCGTAGCCTCCATAGTTACCTCCCGTAAAATCTTGTCAGAGAGATTTAGAATAATGCTTGATCGGGTCTTCTTATCCATACCCGCAAGATCTTCCTTTGATATACCATCTGGAATTCTGTTGAATTTCTCAACAATAATTTTTGTTATTATCATCGTTGCCAAAAGATCCCGAAACCAGGCTCTGATACCAGTTTGTTAGAGCTAGCCCCAGGAAATTTACCAAAGGATAATTTGGCAACCCAAAAAAGATAATAAAGCAAAAATAATAAAAGCAACAAAAACACCAGATTTACATGGTTCGGTCAATTGACCTACATACACGGACGAAGGAGGAGCAAATCACTACTATAAAAAGGATCATTGCAAATACCTTAGGAAGATGTTTCTATGTCATAAAAATATCTGAAACTACTAAATAAGAAACCAAAGTAAAGTGTTTCTTATGGTGCATTTCAAAGCCTTATTTATAGTTTAAACAGAAGATACTAAACTTCTTCAAAGCCTTATGGTGCATTTCAAAGCCTTATTTCAAAGCCTTTTTCTTGGACCGACCAAACTAACAGTTTTACAGTCTCTTATCAATTTGTTGCATTCATAATGCATTACAATGACATAACATATATAGATTAACTTTGGATATTGTTCTCTAGACAAGCAGACTCCAAATTGTTGGGATTTTGCTGGTTGTTGTGGACAGCGTATACAAATTGTAGAAAGCAATGAGAGTAGTCCCGAATACTTTGCTTGATGTCTTAAGTGCTTCTATGGCAGCTATGTCCTATGACTCAGTTTTGGGTGACTAATATATCATGGTAGTGACAGCAATAGGTTTTCTGCATCAACTATTCTCAATACTCTTGTGTTTGTTACTTACCAATTGTTCCCCTTTAATTCCAACCAGTGATTCAGTCATGGTAAATGTACTATGTACTCATGGAGGAAAAGCCAATCCTGTAGAATATATATATATATATATATATATATATATATATATGTGTTGGAGGATGATTGTAATATTACAATCTGATTAACCACACATCTGTCATAATCTGAGTCTTTGAATAGTATATGAGCTATATAATACATCCTGCAGTTATAGTAGCAACAACATGATAGCAGCTGAGAGCTGACTGAGCATTCCAAGGAATCTCTGCACAAATGAATATGATAGCAACAACATGAAACCCATATCTGCACATGAATATGTAAAGGTGGATCTCAGTGCACACACAAAGCCATGGCATGTGTTTCTACAGAATTAGTTTAGAATTAACATCAACTTGCAGACAAGTTCCATCTTACAACACTGAATAGATCTTGGGATGCACTCACAGTAGCAGCTCATTACAGATGACAAAAGATGCTTTAGCAGACTGAGACACAAAGAAGAACAAGGCAGCAGGGAATCATTCCTCCATCATTTGAAGCTGCTCCTAAAAGCTTAAACAAGAGCCTGAAACTTCCAAGAGGGCTTCCCCCACAAGCACCCACTAAACAGTGGATTCCTTCTTTTAATCACATGGAAGCAAAGTCCAGAATCTAAGGGGACAAGTGGTCAAACAAAAGCATGGCAGACACAAGCTGATCAGTCTGATCTCCTACATAGCACTTCTCTTGATCTTTTTCCCAGGAAAGAAGGATAACAATTACCTTAATATAGTTGTTTCATGGTCTTCTCCTCATCATACTTCTTTACAGTTTACCACCTGATCTCTGATGGCTGATCCATTCAAATTGTAGGCATATGAGAAATTATTCTTTTTTCTTTTTTTAATCTAAGATTATGGCCATATCAAACTACCAGTTTGATGGTGACAAATCCTCCCAAGCAGATGAGAGATACCAAGCTTTTCATTCATGGCCTGCTTATTTTCCTCCTTTTACTAGCAGAACTATGATGACATGTTGCATGTGATTCAGCAGTTCTCTCATCGCTTTTATAGCTCAGGCATGCGGCATCCAGCACACCAATAGGGCTATCATTTTTGAGTGATATGCTATCATTTTTGAGTTCCCTGTTTGTCCTCAATCCCATATCTTTAATCACTTGATAACATCTCAACACTTGCTCCTGCAGCAAAAACCACAGAGTTCATCAAGTTTAGGTGAAACATGAAACTATTTGACAAGAACAGTGCAGTTAATTAGCTACCTTTGATACTTGGATGCAACCGGACACAGCTTTCTCAACATCCATGGTTTGTGTCTGTTCCAAAACCAACACTGTAATGGCAGCAGCAGTTTCGGAAGGCCTGAATTCTAGCAAATCACTCCCTGCACCTCAATAACCTCACTCTTAGCTACACAACTCTAATCTAGCTTTCCTGTTGTAACAAATATACATAGAATTTTAGAGCTTTCGGCAAGAAATCTACCTCTAATTGTGCTCAAAATGAGCTCCATCGATCGACAGATCGCCGCTTTAGTTGGCACACTGCCACCACTGAATTTGTTCAGGAAGAAGTCGATAAAAGAGAATGGAGTCACAGCTTGCATCCTCCATTTAAGTGTGCTCAGAACCAGAAGCTCCATTCTCCGAATAGTCCTAGCTTCAAATACATATTTTGCCTCGCCCACCTAATCAAAGAAAATACAGGAAAATTCACAAAAGGTTCGAAGAACATATCGGAGACTTCAGTTCTTGAAATGCTTCCTCACCTGCAAGTCCAGGCAGAGAGGGACATCGGTTTCCTCCATCTTCGCCGCCAATGATAAGCATGCCACAGATAATAGTTGTGTCATCCAAGCCTTGCCTTCCTGTAATTAAAACCAGAACAAATCGAAGTAAATAGATTAGATGAATCCATATTACAGCAGAAAAATGGCCTTGCAATTTCTGAAGGCATTCTACGATAAAAGAGTCAAGGTAATGTGAAAGTTCTTACAGGAAGCTCATAGGTAGAGAGGAACCGATCCAAGTAGTTTACAGATAAATAGGCACTCGATGGTCCCAAATTATAATGCGCATGGACCTGTTCGATACATTACCAATGTCATTAGCCATAATGAAGATGACAAAGCTCAGATGCAGAAAAAAGCTTTACACTATTACTATTAACAAAACAAGTGAATGCAAAACCAAAAGATTTCAATTCCCAGAGCCAAACTATTGAAGCATGTACAAAACCAGAATCAAAAAAGGAAACATAAGGTGACTCACAAAACCACATTTTTCATAGTTGTTAGAGCAAAATCTGACATATTGGTCAAATATCAAGAGCTCCTAAACACATTAAGAGTAAAAGAAATCACTTATATAAGCATACAAGTAGAGAATAAAACACAGAATAAACTTTTGTATCATACAACAAAAGAACATAAAAATCTCATTTTCAACCACACCTAAGCAAAAGGCAAAGAACCAGTATTATGTTGAGATGTAACGTCAAATAGCATCTGCAGTGGCCTAAGAACCCATCTACACTAAAGGAAATAAAATAGAAGAGATTATAACAAGAAGAAAACTTGAGTAAAAATCTGTAGAAAACAAGAAGCCACCTTCAATATCCAATCAATGGCATCTCTCCTAATGGACAAGTCTAATGATCCAGAACGCAGCCTCTCGGCATAGTCCTCCCTCGGCATATGCGCGGACTCCCTCTCGACCAGGAAAGCCAAGCACTCGTCCGATTGGGGGGGAAAGCCCGTGGGGAAATCCCCATAAAAATCGCACCTTTTTTGTTGAGAAACACAACCACGGGTATGCTCCTCGTCCTCGTCGTTATCACCATCACCGTCATCAAAACCAAGGATGCAACTGTTGTCCTCAATGCAGAGGAGGGCAGAGGAAGCATAGTCATAGCTCGGAACCATTGCTGCTTGATATATCAAAAGGCAAGGATAATGGTAGGACTAAAGCTCAAGCTTTCCGGTTGACACAAGGTCCTTGTTTTCCCTCCTGCTTCCTCATTCAAAGGTGCCTCCTTTTTCATGGAGAAAACGATTTCAAAGTTGGTAGTGCTCTCTGGAGAGGGAGAGGCAGTGAAAGAGGACAGTAGGATGGAACCACTGTTGCATAGAGGAAAGGTTGGGGTTTTGCAAGGCCATTGTGTGAGGATAGCGAAATGACACCGAGAAAAATGTCTTGCAAAAAGAGACAAATAATTAAAAAGGATGGAGCGAAGTTGTTAAACAAAGATG
This sequence comes from Musa schizocarpa, assembly GCA_900464855.2. Lineage (NCBI taxonomy): Eukaryota > Viridiplantae > Streptophyta > Magnoliopsida > Zingiberales > Musaceae > Musa > Musa schizocarpa. The sequence goes on from LS990919.1 coordinate 41,264,109, forward strand.
GAATTTTGTTTTGTTTTGGTCCACCGGGGTGTCCTTTCGGTTTTCATGTTGGTGATGGGGAGAATGTGGTTGATTGTGTATGATCCGTTTGTACAAAGACATGATAAATCTAGTTGAGGTTTTCTGGATCCTACACACTTGGGATGAGGACAAAAGCATGGGGCAGGATTTTTAGGAGCCATGGAGATGGCTGGATGGATTTGTAGTAAACCATCGGATTGCTTTGTCCAAAATGACCATATATAATGGACATGCCATTCCAAGCCACAAAAATTTAATGTTCTTGGAAGCTACATGTATTTTGGGGATGGTTTGAAGTGTATTCGGATTGGCGTAGGCATTACCATCCACTGCCTTCAAGGCATATCGCAGCAGGCAACAAGATCACATAGATGGATGGATCAGAAAGGAAAGCGAGCTTCCTAATGTTGGGGGGCCTTTCAAGGTAAGCTGAGGGTGTTCATGGAAAGAGACATGGCAAGAATTAACCAGTAGGAGCTGCAGTCAGGTCTCTGCTCTTCTCCTTCTCCCTGGGACTCGTGCAAACGCTACTTGCGTTGGTAGATGAAAGAGCTTTACTACCAATTTTACTTGTTGGAGAAATCTGCAAGTAAAACCTCTTCTTCTGAAACATATATACATGTCTTCTTTGGTGTTGTTGGTCTGGCAATATGACATCTCCTGCTCCTTGGAGGACCACACACCATCATAATCTTCACTACTTCTGTAACAAAAGCTTTCAGGATTAGAGGACTGCACCAGCACTACCTTGATTCTCGTCTTTGGTTGAGATCAGTACATGTGATAGAAGCAATTTGGTTCAAATAAATTCTAGTTAAAAGAGTCTGGATCTACCACCACAAGGATCATGCAAAGTGAGAGATTTAGGATTTGCAAGTAAAATATTGTATCATAGTTATCATGATCAAGTCTCATGGAAAAACTAATATAATTAGTTATTGATAGTATAAACCAATAGTTAGAACTGATAGATAATCATTACTATCGTAATATCGGATATTGAATTTTCTTATTAATGTACGACATTAATCTTATAAATCAATTGAATTTTCTTCTCATGTCCAATGCAAAATCCTTGAGATACTATCAAATATCTAAACCATCTAACTAAGTAAAACATTTAAGCTCAATTTATGATAGCAGACACGTTTAGCTTCGTATGTCAAACATAACATTAACAATGTTCCAGAGTAGCATTGTGAATTCTGAAACAGAGATGACAAGTCAATATTTTCCATGTTTGCTGAAAATGAATTCTATATGCCCACCAGAATTGAGACAACAATGCAATGCAATGTAATGTAGCTGATCATGTCTGCTAAAAAAGCCAACTTAATCTCATTGACAGGGAAACAAACTTGTGAGTGTGCTATTGGAAATTGCATTGGATTTTTCTGACAGTGTCACAAGGAAACCAACTTAAGGTAAGAAGAAGGTTTACAGACATAGACTTCCATGCATTTGATGCATTAGCAGAGAGAGGTGGAGGTGTGAGACTATAAATTAAGGTGGAAGCTTCTGAAGCAATGGCTCCTTCCCTTGATGATGATGCAAAAGCTTTTATGCTTACTATTCTTTTGGATTTGTGTTTTATTTTAGTTGATTTTTTGAATTATTCTTTTGGATAAAGGAGGGTTCCCTTGATGAGATAACACCCTAACTCCATCAAGACTTCCATGAATGCCTACCAAGACATCAGACAATCTTCTGCAATTGATGCCAACATGAAGTGGACAGCCTCAAGAGCTGCTTGTTCATCAATCATCAGCCTTTGATTTGTGGTCCATCAATCGATCTATATCGACTGTCGATTTGGCATCCATCTTCTTCTTTTTTTTACCGCCTGCAACTCCCATGTCAGATCTCAATCAATGTTCTTCATTCTCGTTGTCCTTGATCGTAGGATGAGATCATTTAATAAGGTTTGTCCAAGAAACATAATGTCCAATGATTAAAACAGTGGCCGACCTGATGCTATTCCACGTCTCTTTCGAAGCATTTAGCTGTGCAAAACACTATGGATTCTAAAGACTTTCTTATTCTCTGTCATTTATATACGAGAGACCGAACTCATCTGGCACTCCTCATCTTCTAAATGCCAATGCCACCATGTCCAGTGGTTCTTCAAGAACTACCGGCTGTAGGTTTTTGTTGCCGTCTCGCGTGGTAACGGAGAAGGCGAAAGAGATCTTCCTGCTCGAGTTGTTCCAGCAAGGAGCTGTGATTTGGCGGAGGGAGCAAACTGAGCCATGGGTCGTTTTCGGTACGTTCTTCGTTCCCATCTGTGCCTCAATAATTTTCTCACGAGCAAGATAGATTCAAAACCAGTTTCCCTATATTGTTGGATGCATTTCATCCTCTCAAGTCTTTCTTTGGATCACGAGACATGCGTACTCATAATATTTGGTCCCCTCTGTCAGTATATACCCTATAAAGTTGCTAGAAATTAAAGGCCATCGCAGAAAGAGATGAAGCAAAACAATGAGAAAAGAAATATAATTATACATATTTTACACATAATAGAAGTTGCAAAGTGAAAATGAAAGTTAGTCTCGAGATATAGTAGAAGGCCAACATATCTCAACAAAGAAACAAGAGAAGCTACAAATATGGTGATTACACCACATATCTGCTTCTTTCACGAACTTAACATTGGCAATCGGTTTATAAGATCTAAGGCTCTATATTGCGCCTCATGCTTCTCTCTTTCTAACCAGTACTAAACTAAACTACTAGTATCAGTGAGAGAAAAGCATGAAAGAAACTTGCGACACGGCTAGGGTTTTTGCAGGCGTATAATGCTGATGACCTCGTGATGGGGATGTATGTGTCTCTCTCTTTCCTTTTGAAATTATCTTCGTCTTACATTTGCATTCTTTTCAAGCCTCTTTTTAGGACTCCAATTCCAATTTGATCAGCGAGCGAAGGCTTTAACCATTGCTGTGGCACATGGCCACAGTCTCTCTCTCTCTCTCTCTCCCCCCCTGCGGCTGTCTTGGCTTCTGGTCTAATTGTTGGTGAGGAGTGCCAGACACTTTGTTCATGGAGAACTCTTCTTTGTCTCATTCTAAGATCTGATCGCACCGCAAACTGTTGCTGAAACATAGCTGCTTCCCTTTGTCACTTATAATGAAGACACCAGTTTATTGGCTGGACATCTCTCTCTCTCTCTCTCTCTCTCTCTCTCTCTCTCTAACCCAAGGCCTACTCGTGAATAAATTACCCTAATAAATACATGATGGTACGGCTAACATACATGGCCAGCTACGTCCCTCACTTCTACTAAATGTTCCAAATTTATAGCTCAGATTATTCTTCCTTATTTTGCGCAATTTTTTTTGTTATTAAATAGATCAAGGAAATCTCAATGGATGAATTTGATAGCCACTGATAGGTCTTCTCAATCTTCAATGTCAGCATTAATGCTATATACTGTTGGACAAGCCATGTCACACTAAAAAGGGTTAATTATATATTAATCTTTATAACTAATTATTTTTAATATTTAGATCTTTATATTTTTTAAGTTTGAAATCTTTATACTTACGAAAATAAAATATTAAGATCCCTATACAAAATTAAAAAGATAATTTCATAAGATTAAAAATGAGGGATTTTGTTGGAACAATGAGATTTAATATTTTATTTTCATAAATATAGAGATATCAATATAATTTTTGAAAAGTAAATGAGACCCAATCAATTAATTATAAGGATGTGAATATAATTATGAAAGTGAAATGTTTAGCATTAAATATATTTACGTTTAAGTTTATAGGATGGTTTAGCATTAAATACTTATTAACATATGGCAGCCTAATCGACATGCAAATGAGACCCGATCAATAGTCCAACCACATGAACATTGGCCCGATATAAAATTTAGGAGTATTTGATCCATATTATGGAATCATCGCTTACATTAGTTATTGTTTATTTGAAACTTCCATCAGACTTTCATCTTAGAGCTAACTAGATCGAGATTAAAGATTTTCATGTAGATAGGACACTGTGCCAATGCTCGAATCTCCCATCTAACCACATCAAACTTCTTATACACACGGACTCAAAGGAGATCCGCTGATATATCATCATCCATCAACTATTTTATATATATATATATATATATATATATATATTGTTAGGATCAACAGCACTAAGAATGGGGGTGGGGGTGAATTAGTGCAGTGGAAAACTTTTAACGTTTAAAACTGTGTTCGTACGACAAAGGTGATTTCAGTTGAAAAACCGATTCGTAAATCCCTTTAACTTGAGATCGGGTAAGAAGCAGTTAAAACAAATCTGTTAAGGCAGTTTGCAGTTGTGATGGAAATCAGAATGTAACTGCAAACTGAAATACGATGTTCGTACGAGAAAAGTGATTTCAGTAGGAAAGTCGATTCGTAAATCACTTTAACTTGTGATTAGGCAATAAGCAGTTAAAACGAATCTGTTAAGGTAGTTTGCTGTCGTGATGAAAATCAGAATGTAAGCGCAGAAATACGACGTTCATATGAGAAAAGTGATTTACGTCTAAACACGATTCGAAAAATATTGAGCTTGGAAATGCAATCGTAAAAGAGCAGAAGACAGTAAGCTATGAAGGAGGTTTGCAGTAAGGATAATAAGCTCAAAGTAAATGCAAACCAGAGAGCAGTGCGATTTAGAGTGGTTCGGTCAATCTTGACCTACATCCACTTCTGGCTTCCTCCATCGATGAGGTTGCCGACGTCCACTAGAGGCCTTCCTTCAATAGACGAAGGCCAACCACCCTTTTACATATTTACTCCTTTTGACGGGCTTAGGAGACAACCCTTACAAACTTTTCTCTCCTCTCTTGAAAGATCTGAAATTGGAAGAAATGAGGGAGAAGAACCTTTAACTTATACAACACTTTTGAGCTCTAAAAATCACAGAGTAAGATTAGGATTTTGGTGGTTTTCGTTGCTCTTTCATTGCTGAAAGAGTGGGGTATTTATAGGTGTCACGCCCCTCAAAAATATCGACAATATTTAAAATTTTCATCATAACTAACCCAGGATCCAAGCACACATTTGAGGTCACTAAGAAAACATTCAGATCAAAATTTCACCTCTATAGTCTACAAATTCAAAACCCTGTGCAATTCATAAACATACCACACATCACTCGATAATTCATACAATCAGAACTCAACTCATCAAGATAATAACCACAATATAAATTCACAAATGGGGAAGTCTATGCAGTCACCAAACCAACGATTACCATAAGATCATATCATTACACGAATTTAACTTAACATACCAAAATCCTATACATGAGGGATCCTTTATCTTACACAAAATCCACGGGTTTAGATTCATCGTCACATTTCATAAGATGCAGAGTATCTTATACAACAAATACACATATGCTAACAAAGGTCCGCCCAAAATCTTCTAAACTTTCCACCGCCTCATTGATCTTATCATTTAAGCAAGCAATATGCTATCCCGAAAAATTTATCAACAAACGGGGTGAGCATAAAGAGCTCGACAAGTGACTAATATATCCATATCAAAATAGTATAACTTCCAAGAGATACTGGTTCAAAATACAAAGCAGAATATCTGATTTCGTAGACATAATATCATTAAGAGCAGAATACAATTGTCATTTCAATCTTACATATTTGGTTCCCCGACATTGGGGCATAGAGTAATTGGAGCATATCGGTAATAAAAGAAACATATCGGAGCTTATCAATGGCATATAAAATGTTCAAGCATATCAACGGCATATAGAACATTTCAAGCAAAATCATCGATGAATGAAGCATTTGAGAGCATATAAAAAATAAATATTGTACAGAAGCTCAAACGTCGTCCTTGACGTTGCAATCATATCATTCTTATCCAGAGCATGAATAGAAACAACTCACCAAAACTCGGATGTCATATCAAACATATAGAAGGTGTGGTGGGATCTCGGGTCGAATGTGATTCATCCATTTCTGAATGACCACGACAAAAGTCTCCCACGTCGGGAGATCCATCCACCCACGCCTAGGTGAAGTCGAGGGGCGGCAGAGCATCGCAGGCTCTAAGCATATCCCACGAGCGGGACCCCACAGATGGGTAATAAAGCGCATCCCACAGAGGGGACCCCGGAGCGGGTAATAAGCGATACCCTTTACCATTTCTGGCAAAGGTCCAGACAATCCCATACACCAGAGTACAAGAGGGCAGTTTTAACAATAAGTAGCATATATCGGAAGCACACGCGGAACAACGAACTTGCATGTGCCTTTTCGAAACAATACGAAACAAAGAACAAATCTCTCACAAATGTATTCAGATTTGGAATGAAATAAAAATAAGAGTGTACAGGAATTTTCAAGCAATCATATTTAGCTCAAATCCAATAAGAAGGTTAAACGAATTTAAATATCCAAAGGAACGGAGCAGAATATGCGAAATCGACCAAAGCTCGATTTCGGACAGAATTCCAGTGGCACATCAAACAAATATTTCAGAATATCAATTATGCTCCAATACCCATAAGAAAACTATGGTCGAACCATATATCAATCTATATTCTGATGGAACAAATTTCATACGAAACAGGGTTCCCAACGCGGAGTTACCTTTGATTTGGTAACACAAGATCAAAAACACAATCACTGGTTTGCAGAATTTATAGGGTCGGATTCAACAGACAATAGGGTAGGCAATTGAAATCCAAAATTTTCAAATTATAAGTCAAAAGAAAGATTTTCAAGTATAGTTTCAAATAAAATCAGTTTGGTACAATTCAGAATTTTCATCAGGGAGTTATAGGCATTTTAGTATCGATAGGTCAGAAATCTCGAACCCTGTTTTACAGCGTCTATAGGCTCAATTGAATCAGATGTTTGGGTAAGTATTCGGTGTCCAAAATCTACAAAATCAGTGTCAACAGGAAGATATAAGAGTCTAATTTTCAAACAAAATAGTTCCTGTCCGAATTCACATTTTGTACTAAAACTTATAGCTGAAACAGTGTATAGGGGTCAGTTTACCGAGAAAGGCTTCAAAATCCATGGTTCTATGTCCAAAGAGAGACATATCAGTTTCTAAATAGAAATCCTTCAATTTATTTTGATTCAACATAAAAACAGAGACTAAAAATTCTGTAGGATGGGTTTAGAACACTTGCCTTTGAGAATTTTGACCCGAAGTGAAAAGATTAAAGCAAGAACCCTAAAAACCCCAATTTTTTTCTCTTCTTCTTCTTCTTCTTCTTCTTCTTCTTTCTTTCTTTCTTTCTTTCTTTCTTTGATCACCCACGAGCTGCCTTCTCTGCTTCCTTAAGAACGAAGGCAGAGAGGCTTAAACGGTGGAATTTGTCATTTTGTGTGTTTTGCAGTTTAGTCCTTGTTTTTTATCATATTCACGATTAAGTCCTTAGGGTTTACATATAGGTCCTCAGATTCTTTTTTTTTTTTTTTTTGAACAGATCTCCCAAATCTTACAAATAAGTTACCTCTGATTCATACTCTATTTCTTTTTTTTCAATTTAAAATAAATGCTTACATTATCACCAGAAATTTATATGAAAATTCGGAAATGAGGGGTGTTACACTCTCCCCCCCTTAAAAGAAAAATTTAGTCCTCTAAATTTATCGTACCTCTATCGATGAAAAGATGGGGGTACACCTTTGTCATTTCTTCCTCTAGCTCCCATGTTGTTTCCACTCCAGAATGATGTCTCCAAATTACTTGAACCAGTGAGATGACCCGATTCCTTAGGACTTTTTCTTTCTTATCAACGATCTGAATAGGCTCTTCCACATAAGATAAATCTTTATCAATCTCCACCAGCTCATACTTAATGATGTGAGAAGGGTCATATATATACTTTCTAATCATCGAGACATTAAATATATCATGGACATGACTCAATGCTGGTGGCAAGGCAATCCTGTAAGCGACAGAACCAACCCTCTCGAGAACCTCAAAAGGTCTAATAAATCTGGGGCTTAACTTTCCTTTCTTCCCAAACCTAATAATGCCTTTGGAAGGGGAGACTTTCAAGAATACAAAATCTCCGATTTCAAACTCAATATCTCGTCTTCTATTGTCGGCATAACTCTTTTGACGACTCTAAGCAGTTTTTAACCTTTTCCTTATAACTTGAATTTTCTTGGAAGTTTCTTGTACCTTGTCCGGTGCTAACAGCTTTCTATCACCAACTTCTTGCCAACATATAGGTGTTATGCACTTTCGCCCATATAAAGCTTCATAAGGAGCCATCTGAATACTTGAATGATAACTATTATTATAAGTGAACTCAACAAGTGAAATATCCTTATCCCACTCACCTTTCTAATCTATAACATAGGCTCTAAGCAAATCCTCAAGTGTTTGAATTGTTCTTTCTGACTAACCATCAATCTGAGGATGATATGCATAACTAAACTTAACTTTATTGCCCATAGATTCCTGTAATCTTCTCCAGAATCTAGAGAGAAATCTGGAGTCTCTATCAGAGATGATCTCCTTTGGAATACCATGAAGTCTTACTATTTCACTGACATATAAATCTGCAAGTCTATCAAGCGAATAAGTCATATTAATCGGTAGGAAATGTGCAGATTTTGTTAACCTATCAATGATAACCCAAATAGCATCATGCTTTTTAGAGGTTCCGGGGTAGTCCTGAAACAAAATCCATAGTAATGCATTCCCATTTCCATTCAGAATATCTAAAGGTTGTAACAACCCTCCGTGTCTTTGGTGTTCTACTTTGATTTATGACAAGTCAAACATTTTGAAACATACATTGCAATTTCCTTCTTCATGCCTTCCCACCAATAATGACTTTGAAGATCTCTATACATCTTAGTGCTCCCGGATGTATGATGTACTTTGAAGTATGACTTTCCTTTAGGATTTGATTCTTGATATCCGTTCATTTTGGTACACATACCCTCTCCCCCAAATCTCAATAGGCCATCCTTTGAAACTTGAAATTGTGGCTTCAATTCCTTTTCTACTTTATTCCTCAAGTAGATTAAATGTGGATCTCGTAATTGTCCTTCCTTAATTTGTTGAATAAGATCGGATTGCACTTGAATGAAGGCCATCAATATCATCGAGTCTTGCTCTTTCCTCAAAGCTTTCAAATCAAAATTTTCTTCTAATAACTTCCATTGCTTCACAACCAGACTAGCCATAAAACTTGTAGATTTCCTACTAAGTGCATCGGCTACAACATTGGCTTTGCGGGTGATAACAGATGACACAATCATAATCCTTCAAGTTCTATCCATCTTGTTGCCTCATGTTTAACTCTTTTCCAGTGAAAATGTATTTTAAACTCTTGTGATCAGTGAAGATTTCAAACCCGTCGACCATACAAATAATGTCTCCAAATCTTTAGAGCAAAAATAATTGCTGCTATTTCCAAATCATGAGTTGGATAATTCAATTCATAACCTTTAAGTTGCCTAGAAGCATAAGCAATTACTCTCCTTCCTGCATCAAAACACATCCTAGGCCTTTTCTTGAAGCATCAAGATAAACTACAAATCCCTCACTACCACTTGGAATAGTGAGAATAGGGGCACTAGTCAATCTTCTTTTTTAACTCTTGAAAACTTTGCTCACAATCATCACCCCATACAAATTTCATATTCTTTTTAGTGAGGTTGGTGAGAGGTTGAGCGATTCGAGAAAATCCTCCACAAATCTCCCCTGTAATAACCTTGCCATGCCCAAAAAGCTTCTTGAACTTCTGTTACATTTGTTGGTACTTCCCATTCAACTCTGACTTCTATTTTCCCTTGGATCAACAGATATACCCTTTCCCTGAAATCACATGGCCTAAAAAAAAGCAACTTCATTCAACCAAAATTCACATTTGTTTGAACTTCGCATACAACTTCTTTTCTCTTAGTATGGACAACACATCTCTCAAGTGTTCCTCATGCTCGATTACTCTTTAAATACACCAATATGTTATCAATAAATACAATTACAAAGATATCCAAGAGCGGTTGAAATATCCTATTCATTAGTTCCATAAAGCTCTGAGGGCATTTGTCAAACCGAAAGGCATCACCAAGAATTCATAATGACCATATCGAAGTTCTCAAAGTTTTTGAAATATCCTCCTCCTTGATCTTCAACCGATAATAACTGACCTCGGGTCAATCTTAGAGAATACTTGTGCACCCTGCAGTTGATCAAACAAATCATCAATTCTAGGTATGGGATACTTATTTTTTTATGGTCACCGATTCAATTGTCTATAATCAATACAAAGCCTCCATGTTCCATCCTTCTTCTTCACTAATAGTACCGAGCACCCCATGGGGATACACCGGGTCGTATGAAACCCTTATCTAATAATTCTTGTATTTGCTTCTTTAATTCCCTTAGCTCGAGTGGTGTCATTCTCAGGGGAGGCTTAGATATTGGGGTTGTCTTGGAGACCGGATCAATAGCAAATTCACCCTCTCTATCTAGAGGTAAACCAGGGCAAGTCATCCGGGAATACATCAGGGAATTCTTTGACCACTACAATTTCATCTAGATGGGTTTCCTGATTTGAATGCTCCTTTACACACATCATATAACAAAACAACCTTTTCTGCATAAGACGATAAACTTGAAGTCTTCATACTAAGCAAGGAGGCAAATCATGCCTAATGCCCTCAAAGAAAAAATATAGGTCGATCCGGTATCTGCAAAGTAATTTTTTTTGTAACAATCAATACTAGCATGATGAGAAGATAACCAATCCATGCCAAGTATAATATCAAAAGCCCCTGGATCTCTAGGAGAATCAAATCAACAAGGAGTTCGTGGTCCCCAATAGAGATCAAACAAGATGGGTAGACCAAGTTTGTTGCCAATGAATCTCCAACAGCAGCTTTGTTACATATAACATATAATCCAGGGGTTTAGGTAGAATATCCAAGTGACAAGCAAAGTATTGTGAAACAAACTATAAGTTGGAGCCGATCAAACAAAACTTTTGCATTTCTTTTAGAAACATGAAGAATACCTTCCACCACCGATTTAGAAGCTTTAGAATCTTGTTCATTGATAGCATACACTCTAGCATGGGCCGAGGGGTCTAGGAGACAAATGGCTCTTTCTTCTTCCTCAAAGGGCAATCTTTTATTTGATGATCTAACTTTCCACAAGCAAAATAGGCTCCACCAATTCAAAAACACAAACATGTTTCATAACTTAACTTGCAATTCACATATGATTGAGTCTTTTATGATGACTTTCCTTTTCAAATCCAAATGTCTTGACACTCTTGTTATTACTTTCTGATTCATTTCCAATCATATTTTTATTGGTAAACTTGTCCTTATCATTAAACACACCATCTCCAAAAAATTATTTTTTCTTTGTTGCCATTAATGATCGACCTCTACCTCCAATATAAGGTGGCAAAAGAATTCTTTTCGATCATTAGAACAATTTTGTAGATCAAATATCTTCTCTGTTTGCATCATCCGTTTTTCTACCACCAATGAAATTTGGTTCACCATGTTTTCATCGCGCTACTCTGATTTTGTATCCTCGATCAACCCTTTCATCCCTCTTAATTAATCAGAAACAAATGAAATAGGAGGACCATATGTCCTCATCATCCTAGATTCCTAAAATGCATCAAGGAAAATTTCCACCAATCATTATCACTGGACCTCAATATATTTTGCATGTCAACACATCAAATATTTCAAGATCCTCAAACAATGCTACCATACCACCTCATCACGCCCTCAAAAATATCGACAATATTTAAAATTTTCATCATAACTAACCCAGGATCCAAGCACACATTTGAGGTCACTAAGAAAACATTGAGATCAAAATTTCACCTCTATAGTCTACAAATTCAAAACCCTCAGCAATTCACAAACATACCACACATCACTTTCGATAATTCATACAATCAGAACTCAACTCATCAAGATAATAACCACAATATAAATTCACAAATGGGGAAGTCTATGCAGTCACCAAACCAACGATTACCATAAGATCATATCATTACACGAATTTAACTTAACATACCAAAATCCTATACACGGGGATCCTTTATCTTACACAAAATCCACGGGTTTAGATTCATCGTCACATTTCATAAGATGCAGAGTATCTTATACAACAAATACACATATGCTAACAAAGGTCTCCCCAAAATCTTCTAAACTTTCCAATCCTCAACCCAATCTTATCATTTAAGCAAGCAATATGCTATCCCAAAAATTTATCAACAAACGGGTGAGCATAAAGAGCTCGAAGAAGTGACTAACATATCCATATCAAAATAGTATAACTTCCAAGAGATACAGTTCCAAAATACAAGGCAGAATATAATGATTTAGAGACATAATATCATTAAGAGCAGAATACAATTGTCATTTCAATCTTACATATTTGGTTCCCATGACAGTTGGGGCATAGAGTAATTGGAGCATATCAAGAACAAAGGAAACATATCGGAGCTTATCAATGGCATATAAAATATTCCAAGCATATCAACGGCATATAGAACATTTCAAGCAAAATCATCGATGAATGAAGCATTTCAGAGCATATCAAAACAAAATATTGTACAGAAGCTCAAACGTCGTCCTTGACGTTGCAATCATATCATTCTTATCCGTAGCATGAATAGAAACAACTCACCAAAACTCGGATGTCATATCAAACATATAGAAGGTGTGGTGGGATCTTAGTCGAATGTGATTCATCCATTTCTGAATGACCACTGACAAAAGTCTCCCACGTCTGGGAGATCCATCCACCCACGCCTAGGTGAAGTCGAGGGGGGCGGCAGAGCAGCATCGAGGCTCTAAGCATATCCCACTTTGAGCGGGACCCCACAGAGCGGGTAATAAAGCGCATCCCACAGAGCGGGACCCCACGAGCTGGTAATAAGCGATACCCTTTTACCATTTCTGGCAAAGGTCCAGACAATCCCATACACCAGAGTACAAGAGGGCAGTTTTAACAATAAGTAGCATATATCGGAAGCACACACGGAACAACGAACTTGCATGTGCCTTTTCGAAACAATACGAAACAAAGAACAAATCTCTCACAAATGTATTCAGATTTGGAATGAAATAAAAACAAGAGTGTACAGGAATTTTCAAGCAATCATATTTAGCTCAAATCCAATAAGAAGGTTAAACGAATTCAAATATCTAAAGGAACGGAGCAGAATATGCGAAATCGACCAAAGCTCGATTTCGGACAGAATTCCAATGGCACATCAAACAAATATTTCAGAATATCAATTATGCTCCAATACCCATAAGAAAACTATGGTCGAACCATATATCAATCTATATTCTGATGGAACAAATTTCATACGAAACAGGGTTCCCAACGCGGAGTTACCTTTGATTTGGTAACACAAGATCAAAAACACAATCACTGGTTTGCAGAATTTATAGGGTCGGATTCAACAGACAATAGGGTAGGCAATTGAAATCCAAAATTTTCAAATTATAAGTCAAAAGAAATATTTTCAAGTCTAGTTTCAAATAAAATCAGTTTGGTATAATTCAGAATTTTCAACAGGGAGTTATAGGCATTTTAGTATCGACAGGTCAGAAATCTCGAACCCTGTTTTACAGCGTCTATAGGCTCAATTGAATCAGATGTTTGGGTAAGTATTCGGTGTCCAAAATCTACAGAATCAGTGTCAACAGGAAGATATAAGAGTCTAATTTTCAAACAAAATAGTTCCTATCCGAATTCACATTTTGTACTAAAACTTATAGCTGAAAGAGTGTATAGGGGTCAGTTTACCGAGAAAGGCTTCAAAATCCATGGTTCTATGTCCAAAGAGAGACATATCAGTTTCTAAATAGAAATCCTTCAATTTATTTTGATTCAACATAAAAACAGAGACTAAAAATTCTGTAGGATGGGTTTAGAACACTTGCCTTTGAGAATTTTGACCCGAAGTGAAAAGATTAAAGCAAGAACCCTAAAAACCCTAATTTTTTTCTCTTCTTCTTCTTCTTTCTTTCTTTCTTTCTTTCTTTCTTTCTCTCTTTAATCACCCACGAGCTGCCTTCTCTGCTTCCTTAAGAACGAAGGCAGAGAGGCTTAAACGGTGAAATTTGTCATTTTATGTGTTTTGCAGTTTAGTCCTTGTTTTTATCATATTCACGATTAAGTCCTTAGGGTTTACATATAGGTCCTCAGATTCTTTTTTTTTTTTTTTTTGAACAGATCTTCCAAATCTTACAAATAAGTTACCTCTGATTCATACTCTATTTCTTTTGTCAATTTAAAATAAATGCTTACATTATCACCAGAAATTTATATGAAAATTCGGAAATGAGGGGTGTTACAATAGGCCCCAAACCATTTTGAATTCCGAGCTCAAAACTGTCAATTCCCGGAATCCGGGGTCTGACGGTTGCACCGCCTGACAGGGCTCGAATACTGAGCCTTTGGGCGGTGCCATCGCTTGTTAGGGGCGGTTGCACCGCCTGGCAGAGCTTGGAGACCGAGCTCAGGCGGTGCCACCGCTTGATTGGGCGGTTGCACCGCCCAGCCAGAGCTCGGAGACCGAGCTCAAGCGGTTGCACCGCCCAACCAGAACTCGGAGACTGAGCCCTGGGCGATGCCACCGTCGACCCAGACAGTGCCACCTTTGGGCGAGAGATATGGGCCCAAATAGTTCGAGAGATCAGGATTAACTATGACATCCCTGCTTGGCAGAGCTCGAAGACTGAGCCTCTAGGCGGTGCCACCGCTTGACAAGGGCGGTTGCACCGCCTGGCAAAGCTCGGAGATCGAGCTCAGGCGGTTGCATCGCCCAGTCTCGCTTGGAGACTGAGCCCAGGCAGTGCCACCGCCTGCCTAGGATGGTTGCACTGCCCAACTTTCCTGGGAGACCCTCTCCTGGGCGGTGCGATCGCCTAGTAGGAATTCTGGTCCGAATGGGTTGATCCATTCGGTCCAATTTGGATCTATCAAGGGCCCAATTTCCCTTAGATTAAGTTAATGGGATCACCTCCCATTCATAAATTAATCATCGTGCTAACTACGATTTTTCTTGACATTTACTGCAACTTGCTCCGGTGCGTCAATCGCTTCTTCCGACGAGCTTCCTGCGAACTTCCGTCAATCATCCGATGAACCCTCAATGATGCTCCTGCAGACTTCCGACAAACTCTTAGACTTGCGACGATCCACTTGGCGAGTTCCGACGAGCTTCTTTTGGCAAGCTCTCGGACTTCTCGGATTTGTTCCCGCAAAACCTCCGACGACCGTTTGGACTTCCGACGAACTCTTGAACTCCCAACGTGATCATAGTCTTGACTCCGGCACAACTCCTGCTGCATGTCTTACTTCCATCGTAGTTAATCTTGCACATGTAAAACAAAATTTCGATCGAGACAATTAATCCTAAGCAATTAACCAAATTGTCCGGCATGTCATTGGTCCCTCGACGCTTCGTTTGATTCTTCAGCGCATCGTCTTCTCCTGCGGCCTATTGCCCGATCAGCCAGTTGACTCCGCAACTCCGATATCCTTGGTGCAATACCCGCTCTTCTTGGCCCGATGCCTAAGTCTACGGCCCGAAGCCTTCTGTCGATATGTCGACCGATCCATCGGCTCGACGTCCAATCTTCTGACATGTTCCTCCGGCACAATATGAATTTTTCTGCTTTAATTGTCTCATCCTGATCGAAACACTCTACGTCACTCAAAACACAAATTAAAATATAAATATATATCAAGTGATTTCATCATCAAAATATGAGATTCAACCGTTTTAGTCATCTATGATGTCATTTTCACATTCAATTGATGAAGCTTATTAATTTCACGATGATTATGAAAGAGTACTCCTCTTATGGGAATCGATACATTGTATACGGTGGAAATCTTTGATTACAAGTTTAGTCTTGTGCTAACACCAAAGAGGGCCCTCCACTACTTAGAAAAAACTCACATGCAGTCCATAACATCATTTAATGTTAGACTTCGGTCCCTCTTTAGGTGATAAATATTAAATTATTGATCTTTCATAATTATTTTTAATATTAATTATAAATTATTATTTATAATTAATTATCTTTAGTATCGAATCTTTATATTTTAAAAAGCTACATTGGAATTGGGATATATGTATTTACAAAAGTGAAATATTTAATCTTATTTTTCTTCACGTCATTGACTTTGTTAATAAAAATATCGCATTATCATGGACTTAACTGATTTTGCCTAAGTCGTACGGTACCCTTGCATATCCGTCTACAAAGGTCAACCATCCTGAAACCTCCTTTGGTCCCTTAGAACCTACAAAAGAGAAAAAAGGTTAGAGAAAGCGTCTCACTCAACATCCAATAGCAATCATTTCAATAAATACTTCATAGCTAATATAAATTACAAACATATTTTATAAGCTCTAAATTATTGCATAACAAATGGTCTAAAATTGTCTACTATAGATCGACATCCCCGCAAGTGCCCATATGACATAATCTGTATTTGTAAATCTAGAACGACCACTAAAACCAAATAAAATGGGACTACTAAGCCTACTGCCAGTACTTTATATGTTGTACAAATTATAAACAAAATCGAAAGACACGGACATACATAAGCATTCAATCGAACACTCAGTTTATAATTTTGTTTGTGATATTCTCCCCTACTTATTCCTTCGATGTCTTCGTCGAAGCCTTTACTGACATTGCAACTCCTCATTTTTGCTGAGTCTTTAATCTTTTACTCCAGCTGTAATGCGCCTCTTGGCTCCCAACAGTTCTCCGCTACTGTTGTTGAGTAGTCAAACTTTTAATCCGCCATACTACTTCAACTCGCCAATGACTCTAACTTTACTGTGGGGTTGGCTGAGTTGTGTTGATTACTGTTGATTCCTACGGATCATTCAGATGAAGGAAAAGACTATCCTTAGTATGCGCTAGTCTCTCAAATGCCTCATGCCGTTTGAACTAGGTGAATGCCTGTTGGAGCTTTAACGAGCATCGTCTTATAAACTTTTAAAGTTTTTGGGTCATTCCTCTATAAAAGTTATCAATCGATTCTTCTTTCACTTAGTTGTCACTTCTATATAGGTTCGCATCACTTCCGCTTTAGATAAATCAATCATTTTCAAATCGAGAGTACTATTTGACCAAAAATAAGATATTTTTTAAAAAATATTAATATTTTTTTTATAAAAATTTTTATGCCAAGCTCACCATCTGATCGTCCCATCTGATGTAATCGATAAATCATGGATTCGAAACTTGGTTAGATCGATCGGATGATTTAAATATTATAAAAGATCATTTTTTTGAGAGATAATTTAAATATTTTTAAATTAAAATTATTTTTTGAAAAAAAGAGGTATGGAGTGAAAAAAATAAAAAGTATTTTTTAGATAAATCGATCATTTTCAAATCGAGATTACTATTTGACAAAAAAAAAATCTAAAATATCAATATTTTTTGGAAAAATCGCTCAATTAAATTTTTTTATGCCAAACGTACCACCTGATTTGACCGGTAAATCACGGATTCGAAACTTGGTTAGATCGCTCGTCGGTCGGGATCTGATAACTTTGTTGTTTTATTCTAAAAGAATTATATTTTTTATATTTAATGCAGAATTATATTAACAACGATGATGGACGTGCCAAGTGTCCGGTCGCTGACGCACGAAGAAGCGCCGCGCTCCCCTACAACACCAGCATCAATCATTTCCCTTTCATGACTCTCCCACCGACCAAGAACCAAAATTTCCCATGATGGAGCTCTCTGCGCCGCCTCCTCGCGGCCACCCTTTACTCGCTGGCCTCCGCCGTCCCCCGTCCATCCCTGCCTCCCCTCTTCTCCTCCCCCACCTCTCCTCTTGCCCCATCACCAACCGATCACTATTCGCTTCGCACTCCACCAAATCCCTTTCCTTGGTTTCTGATGCAGGATGGGGTCGTCCCCGTGATCGACCGCCGCGGGCCAGGGCCTCGGACGAGGATACCTCCACGGTTGTTGTACACGATGATGCTGGGTCGAAACGGGTCGATGGGCCTTCCTTTCTCATGAGGTCGTCGTACGGGGAGGGAGACAACCCCGATGGCGGAGAGCAGATTGCTGAGGCAGCGAATAATCTTTTGTCTAAGCTTAATCTTAAGGTGCTTATGATCCTGCCCTTTTTCATTTGTTGTTCCATGTTCGGTAACAGGAATTTGATCCACCATGGCTCTGGCGGAAGTTAGCTTTAGGTATCCGTTAATTATAGTTCTTGTTTAATTCTGGTAGAAAGGAAGTATGGCAGCTGTTACTAAAGCATGAGGACTTTTCTTTGTTGAATTTTGGTAGAGTTACAAAATTCTAAACCCTCTAGTAATCTTTTGTAGCAGTACAGTTCTTAGTACAAAATTCTAAACCATGGCTTTAAAGAACCTAAAATTTGGTCATTCAGGAGGAACCTATGTAGCAGTACAGTTCTTAGGGCTTTGGCCCTTTTTTTCACTGACACGTAGAATAGTTGCAGCTTCTTCTTGTTGTGTTTCTCTTCAAGTTGTATAATCTGCGTACGGTTCAGCACTTGCACTTTTTTGAACCATGTTGCCCTCTTATTATCTGTTACTATTGGTTAAATATCTTTTGCTCCCACTGAATTTATGAGACATAAAAGAGTTGACCTGTAAGATAACAGGAATGTTTATTATCCTCTGAACAAGACTCAGATGTGAACATTACACTTGCACAGTTGCTTTCCAAATTTGGCTGTCAATGACCTCAAGCTGCAAATCGTCTCTCCGTCCATCATCATTTACTAAAATTTGTTTCGGCATCTCTCTTATTATCTTCAGATGCTCAACATTTCCTAGATTTCTTGCAAGATAACTTGCAGTTAATACCAAATGCTCTGATTCCTCGTGATTTGACTAAAACATTTTTTTTCCCAGTAATGGCCTTTCAAATATGCTCAACTTTTGGCTTCCATAAAACATTACCTTCCATTGGTTATAACTATTCTTTTTAAATGTGTTTGTAATAAAATGAGGCACGAAATGGTCCATGTAACTGTCCCCCAAAGAGTTGGACATTATAGCCTGTTGATTGTTTATACTAAAATGACATGTTGAGGAGCATCAATGTGAAATATGAATTTTAGAAGGTATTTATGTATCTTTATACAGTATGGATGCCATACCTGATATATTTGTTTTCTAGGTAAGTAAAGATGAAGAGGATTTGTGTAATTTGCCATGTATATATAATTGGTCTAGAGATAAGCCAAACTTGAAGTGCTAGGAGGTAACAACCCTTCACTGCATGGTATAAGGGGGCTAGGATAGTCCGTTGGGTCAGGTTAAGGGTGAGTCCTAACACCACCCAGACAATGAAACCCCAATCCAACATAATGTGTACTTCAAATTCTCATTGGATTGGTTCTAGACAGGCTAGATTGGTCAAGTAGAATTACTCAGGATTTTATTAGAATTTGAGGCTTCACATGATTTGTTCTCTTCATCATTATGATCAAGGGCCAAAAAATCATATTAAATTTTAAATGCACGTGCTCACGCACACGCGCACACACACACACGCACACACACGCATACTCACCCACAGTTCAAGTAAATTACTTGAACTTGGTCAACCAAGTTCAAGTAATGAAAACAGCTGGTTTGCTTGGAAAGGAAGAGACTCGTGTGTTAAAACCATGCTTGAAAAAAATAGCTGTCATTTAAGATTATTATACTGGTATTTTATTTGTTTGTTATTGCATGCCGTGAATACTTGATCTACATTTGATCTCCTTAGTTAGTGATTTAAGTTTGAAAAGGCTTATTTCTGCCATTTTTGTGTATTTTATTTTGTTTCCTTCACCCATTTTGTAGAGAAAATTTATATCTTTATCATGTTGTTTACTCTTGTTTGTTTTACCTTATTGGTCATACTTGTCTATTCTGCTTCTTTTGGTTGTGATAAAACACGAGTGAGTTTCCTGTTTGAACTGAAATTTTGTATTACACATTGATGTAGTAATTAAACAGCTCTGCTTGCTTAGTGATATTAACACACTCTGGTGGTTCATCATTGACTCAATTGTTGCTGTCGAAATCTATGAACTCATGAAAGTATTTCAAGAGATAAATTACTAGATGTTTCCCCGTTAGCAAGTTTGAATCTCCAAGTTAACCTAACTTTTCAGGCCCTTAATGTCTCAATAATAGTAGAAAGCAAAATTGATAGTTAACTGTTTGGTCTGTATTAGTCTCTGCTGAGGATCCAAAAATGTCTCAGATGCAATATAAATTGAACTTTTAAGCTTTACTTAATAGAATAACCATCATATGTTGGAGGCATTGGCACAACTACTCTTAAGTTGTGTTGCATTGAGTGAGCAAGAAATATGTTGTGATCTGCTTGCATCATTTTCAAGCTAACTCCAAAATGAATGTTTTGGTTCATATGGATGCACAAATGGTTATTCATTTTGTCATGGGTTCTGCTGAGATTCTGTGATTTTTAACTCTCTAGTTCTAGATATTAGGACTCAACTAAATATTGTAGAATTTGAACACCTTCACGGAGAGCTTAATGTTAAAGCTCGTCTCTCGCTCATTTGTCAAGAGCTCAATGTTTTGGTCTTGGAGTCCAGTCGATTCTTCTGCTGGTGTCACTGTAACTGCTTCATAGTAAATAGATGGTTTCTTTTTGCTCAAAAAATAAAAAGATAGATGTTATGATCCAACTGGAGCTTTCTCCACTATGCAAAAAAGAAGCTGGTTATGGATGCTAGAGTTAGTTCAAATATATGAAAGGTAACACATTTTGTTAATAGAAAATCTTTGGCAGTGGATTTTAAATAGTTTCGTAATAGAAAAGCTTTAACATTGCAGCTAGATATATCAATTTTTTACATGTTCCGTGTGAATTCTTTAGGTCGTTTAAATAATTCGTTGAACCACTTCATATAAAATAGCAAATCTTAGTCATCATTGTATATTTGATGATGGTCATTGCTAGTATGATCACATAATTTTACAGTCAACTTCTTTGATTAATTTATCAAACCTGTCTATTATAGAACAGTGAAGTCTCTCATATCTGCTACTTTTACTATTTTTGTCATCATAAAAACATTCTTGTAGCCTAATGCTTTTGCCTTTTTGTATAAAAGTTTCTTTTTACATATAAGTCTTAAAAATATTTGTAATTACATAGCACTTCTCAATCTATCTGACAAATGAGAAACTGTTCTAAATTATTTTATATATGTTCATTAAACAATTTTTTTATATGAATAATATATACATGCAACTTATGGTTAAAAGTTAATATTTTATAAGAAAAAGATATTCACAATAAGGCCGATTAGAATGAATTTGTGCAATTACTTCTGTTCATTTTTGTATGATTGCTTGAGATAGTGTTCCTTTGTCTATCCTAATACTTTCTATTAGATTGTTTATTGCTTACCTTAAACTATTATTGCCGAGGCAGATAGACTCTGAAGAGGCATATGGCATCCTCTTTTATGTAGCTGGTGCTCTGGCTGCATTGTGGATTTCTGCAGCCTTTGTTTCCTCCATTGATTCCCTACCTGTGGTATGCATTCTCATTTAATTAGCTGAAACAACTTCTTGGGATGATATTAAGGCCACCAGTTACATTAATCAACAAAATTCCATGTAGCAGTTTCCAAAAGTGATGGAAGTTGTCGGCCTTGGCTTCACAATCTGGTTCAGCACTCGGTATCTGATATTTAAGGTGATTAGCTTTCTTAATCATCTTTTTTCTTTCCTACTGTTCATGCTATGGTGTAATCACCCAGTTTGAGTTTGTCTTGCAGGAAAACAGGGACGAATTATTTACCAAGCTTGATGAACTCAAAGAGAAAATATTAGGACCTAGCAATAAATGAGAAATTTGGATGCCAAAGCTTGCATTGTTCCAGTTGTCACCAGATCCACGATAAGCATGGTGTGTAGGTAGGTTTATTTGATTCAGTTGGATGTGATTAGTATTTCCAAATTTCTCTTCGTGACTGGTTTTGTTGAGCTTCCGAATCTAGAATTCCGTGACAGCATCTCTTATTGCATACAACTACTACAACTCTAGAATGCTTTGTTTGGAATGAGAGTTGGATCCTGGTTTTTGCTAATTGGTTTGTGCTCTTACTGTGTTTTTGATGAGTTGAAATCCCTCTTGTGGTATTTTATTGTCGTTGGCCTGGGTTAAAAAATTCGTATCATATTTGATCCATGCAAAAGCTTGTTACAGTATTGAAATTTTTGTTTTCATTTACGTTTCGTTCTTATGTGAATAAATTATAAGAATATGTTTGATATTGATAGTTATATGTTATTGTTATAATAATAATGTAATAAAATTATATAGATTGAATAAAACCATATCTTGGTCATCATCAGCAAGCACATCATGACTCGACCATCGGCTTATCTTTTAGCTTTACTATGAGGGAAGATGCTTAAGATTATGTCACTGCATTTTAGCGGTACTCTTCTCTATCATAAGTCCGAGCCACAGCGTATGAAACCAGTTGCATGCTGAAAGAATTTTTTTCTGATTAAAATAAAAAGAAAGAAAGGCCTTTCTTCAATTAATTCGAATCCAAGTTCAAAGATCTCACTCTTGATAACTCTTTTTTTTTTTTTTTTCCCTTCATCTGTTAGCTTTGCAGTGTGCCTAATGAATGTCCTCTTCGAATCAAAGAGTCTTGATTCCCACTTGCCTCGGGAGCAATGCGGTCCATCTATCCAGGGTCAAGATACATACTTTTTTTTTAATCTTAATCTATAATAATTGATTTCAATTTTAACATTAATTTTTTACAAATAATTTTATTTCTTACGATTGATATCAGAATCAAAATTTTGAAATCTAAATTATTGTAGATCATCAATGAAACTAATATATTTATTTTTGATCTATTTATGCATTAAATTTATTTTGATTAAATCGGATTATTGTTTCTAGTTTCGATCATATAGTGCTTGCACCATATAATCTATGTCACGTAGACTGATTACGCCTAAGCTTTCCCTTCCGTTTGTTTGCCTGCTTGCAAGTGATGAAGATTTCCTCGCACTCGCGTGTGAAATCTATGCAAGGTAGAGTCGTTGTGTTTGGAGATTGGATGAAGATTTCCTCGCACTCGGGTGTGAAATCTATGCAAGGTAGAGTCGTTGTGTTTGGAGATTGGATGAAGATTTCCTCGCACTCGTGTGTGAAATCTATGCAAGGTAGAGTCGTTGTGTTTGGAGATTAGATGAAGATTTCCTCGCACTCGTGTGTGAAATCTATACAAGGTAGAGTCGTTGTGTTCGGAGATTGGATGAAGATTTCCTCGCACTCGCGTGTGAAATCTATACGAGGTACAGTCGTGTTTGGAGATTGCAAGGGTATTATTGTCCGACTTTAACCGGTTGGCAGCTTCTTGTTAGCAACGATGCAGCAAAGATGAGCCGTTTGCTATGGTTGTTGATCCTATCATGGGCAGCATTCACGTAAAGGTGCGACAAGAAAGGTTCATCGATGTCGGTGGCAGGAAGAATTACCGCTGAGTCACGACGTTGCTTGGGCGCAGCCGGACGGGACAAGGCCTATTGTAGCCGGCGTCGACGGGACAAGGCCTTTGCTTCACAGCGTCGGTAAGGCAGGTGGAGGCGCTGCTAGGCAATCGCCGACCATGGAGAGGATGCCATGGTATGAAAGTCGTGCAGCGGCGACGGTTGGCGGGCTACATTGGCCGAAACGAAGCTGCCGTCCTGATGAGGAGGGTTGTGCGCCACAGACACCGGTCACTGGTGAGGAGCGATTGGTGGGAAACCATGGGCGGTAATGGAGGCCGCACGACCAGCGATTATAGCAATTGGCATTGGCGGTTCGACATGCGATAGAAGTTTGTCGTTAGGAGAAGGTCGCGCACCGCGGCGGCGGCAGCGCCTCGCGCAGGCACTACAGCGGCCATTCTGCAGTAGCGCTGCTTGCTAGTGAGGGCACGATCATGCGGCAGTGAGGGGGTCATGTAGGGATAGGGTTGCGCGATTTAGGCAGTAACTTAGATTACGACCAAATTTGATCAGTCTTAATTTTGACCCAATACAGTAAAGCCCCAATTTTAACCAAAACTCTAATTTAATTTTGACTCTATTTTGGGGCTGCTCCTTTAATTTATTCTTCCAATACTATTCTTTTGATAACTATTTAATTTTAACTTCAGTCAATTTGCAATTTTGACCTACTGCACCTTGTTATTTACCTAATTAAAGTACTGACTATTTTGATTTTGTTAAACTTTAATTTTGATTGAGCCCCGAGTCGATTTTCTTTTTCTATTGACTGAATTTGATTTTGAAGTGAGTAATAATAAAAAAAATTAAAACATAAATTACCTAGGATTATAAACTCATAAGAGAAAATTTTAAATGCTATTTTTATAATAAAAAAGGTAGAGGACTATAATATTTTAGCTTAAAAGGGATAGGTATAAGTGTCTAACATCTGTATATATTGAATTAAATATTATAAAAAAATTTTAATACTTGGTGGATTGATTCTAATATTTTAACTTATGTCATCAATAATAGAAATTTATTTTAATATAAAAATAAAAGAGTATAAAATATTTATCATTATAGGTTATCATCTTGAAGCGAAAATGATAATAGTTGGCACTTATCACTTACACTTAGAGATAATTTATTTTATAGATCTTAAGGATATATGCTATGTTCCTATAATTTCAAAAATTTAGTTTTTATATCTAAAATTATTATGATATTATTTCAAACTCATTATAATTTAATAAAAATTAGTTTTTGAATTATGTATGATGGTCTATATAGAATTAATGTGAATATTAAGTTTTACAATAATTTTATAATTAAATATTAGAATAAATATAATTTCATAAACTCCTAGAAATTATATATGCTTATATCTATATGTCACTCCATATTTTCTGTTTTAGTAAAGAGAAAAAAATTTAATCATCTTTATAGATAACATGTTGAGATATAACTATATTCTGACCCTTAAATAGTTAAGACAATTAAATAGTTAATCATCTCTATTGATACTCTTAGTCAAGAGACAATTAAATAGTTAAGACAAAATTCTGACCCTTTTTATTAGATTTCTAGAAAAGTAAATTATTTGTGCTCAATATATTATAACAGATATGCCACAACAAAATAAGATTGTTGAAAAATAAAATCATACTCTTATGAATACGATGATAGTTATATTTGGTAATACGAGGATAGATTTTATTACCCCAATCATAATATCATAATACGAGGATAGTTATATTTGGTAATGCATAATTTCTTGAAAATAGCGAATTAGAGGGAGTGAAAATCTCAAAATTTAATCTTGATATTGAGTAAATATAAGTTAATACTCCTTTATCATTTTATATATGAGAGATTATTATTTCTTAACTTACAAGAATAATTAATAATTAAGAATAATATTAATGAACTCTCATCCCATATTGATGTCATTGTTAATGATCTTATAAAACAATAATAACTGCTCATTTTGAAAAAATCTAAAAAAAAAACATATTTTTTCTTATTATTATGTAGTATATCTACAATAATCAGATTATGATATAGGAATCAAAAGCATCCCTTATTATTTTTACAAGTTATAAAAAGTAATAATTTTTAAAAATGATATAATATAATAAAAGAAAGCATTGATTAAAATATCAAATGATATAAAGTCAAACCTATAAAGCTTTCACTCGTAAAGAAAGCATTGATTATAATGATATATTTTTAAATTTTATCTAATAAACTTGTTAAATTTATTATGATATTAGTAGTTCATTATGATTTTGAGTTATAATAGACGGATGTGAAAATAATTTTTCTGAATGAGGATTTAGATTTATATGAATTAATCTAAACAATTTACAAAGAAAAGAAAAGAGATAAAAAATTTAGTATATAAATTTAGAAAATCTATTTATGATCTTAAATAAATTTTTAAATAATTATATATAAAATATTATAATATCATGTTTTTTAGACTTAAGAAAGAATATTATTAATCAATGTTTATATCTAGAGGTTAGTGGGAACAATTTTATTATATTGATCTTATATGTGGACTATAATTTGTATGCTAGTAGTGATTTTAGTTTGTTATACAAAATTAAAATATTTTTCATCAAGAATTTTAAAATGATTAATATGAATAAGATAACTTATATTATTGACATTGAGATACCTAAGGATAGATATCAAGGATTGTTAGAATTATTTTATAAAAGATATATTGATTGAGTCTTAGAAAGATTTAGCATATAATTTTGTTCAACAAATGATAAAAATAAAAATTTCAATCAAATATTTTTTAAATAATTTTAAAAATAAATAAAATAAATAAATATTTTTTTATGTATACGTAGTTGAAAGTCTATTATATGATTTAAAAAAACTTCTTAGATAATAAAATTTACTTATTTCATATATATTCTATGTATCTTAAGATTTTGCTTCGGAGGGATGAACAAAAGAAAACACTACGGTGGTTCTCGAGGTTTTCTATAGTGTAAAAAAAAAATTCTTTGGGATTTATTTAAGAAAGTGTTAAAGTAAAGAAAGTATGTTTGAATTATCTTCTGGAAAAATTATATTGCTTGAAGAATTTAATTTCTTCTATAACATAAATATGTAAATCTTGTGTTCGTTATATATGAAATTTGTAGTTCATATTGTTGATTAATAAAATTATACTTTTGATAATTGCAATGATATTTTGATAAACACTAACAAGTGTTATATCCTGCTAACACTTTTCATTATACTCCTAAGGACGACATGCATGGTGAGATATCAAGATCAAGATCATTATAATTATTAATCAGCATGGATACTAATTATGAATTTATATAATTGATTTATATTAATCAGCTTGGTAAAGTAGCCGAGAAAGAGTGACAATATTGTGTGTAGGGCTGCCATACACTAAAAGCAGTGCAGGTGAAATAACGCTTTTATCGCCATCATCATCACATCCCTCCATCAAAACAAGTCGCGGATCAATCGCCGTCGATTCGAGATCGGAGGGCAGCTGCAGTCAGAAGTACTCGAGGAGCTTGCGCACCTGCTCGAGAGTGACGAAGAGAACGACGGTGAAGGGGCCCTGGCGACACACGGTGGGCACGAATCCCTTGTAGAGCGCCATGAGGCCCTCCGCCCGCACCGTCTTCAGGACGCAGTCCACCGCCCCGACGTACGGCAGTGGCGCCCCCGCCTCCGCCCTCATGTTCATCACCCGCGTCTTCACCACGTCCACCGGGTTCGACGCCGCAGCCGCAACCAGCCCCGCCGCCAAGCTCGCCGTCACGTGCGTCCCCAGCCCGTCCGCCCCCGCACCACGGCGCCGCAGGATGGCTTCCTTCGCCTGGTCGTACGTCGCCAGCTGCGACGCCGTCACGATCATCGCCCGGTTCACCGTCAGCGACGAGCCGCGCCACAGGCTGCCCACCCCCTCCTGCCGGACCATCCGCCCGATAGCGTCGAGCACGCTCTTGTAGTTACGGCGCTTCGCCTGGGGGAGCCGCCCGTCGGCCTGCATCCGGACCATGGCCACGTCGGCGGGGTTGCCGACCACGGCGCCGATCCCACCAGCGATGAGGCCGGCGGCGACCTTTCGGTGGAGCGGTAGGGACCCGCCGTCGCCCGGCGCAGACCACCGCTTCTTCATCAGGTCGTACAAACCCATTCGGGTGGTGGAGTAGAGGGCCTGGCGGAGGACGGTCGCCGAGACTCCGGAGAAGAGCCCGACAGGACCCTCGGCGCGGAGGATCTGGGCGCCTACCGCGAACGGCCCGGGTCGGCGCGGCGGCGGGGGCAGGGCCGGGTGGTGGTGGGGGAGGGCGGCCACGCCCGCTTCGGCTTGGAGGACGACAGCGGGGCGGAGTGCGGAGACGACCGGGCTGAGGGCCTCGCCTTGGAGCTGCATCCGGACCTTGACGAGGTCGAGGGGGTGGGTAGTGGACCCGGCAGCAATCGAAGCTATACCTCCCTCCACGAATCCTTTCAAGCCCATCTCCCCTAGAAAACAGTAGTCGTCCCCAAGGCGGCTTCTTTAGGCCAAAGGGGCAATCAAAAGGAAGGAAAAGGGGGCTCCTTTCACGGATAGGTTCACTGCTGCTGCTACAACAGCAACAACGGCTATAACCAGTTGGGGTTGGGGTTAATCTCACTGGAAACCAGGAGATGGGAATGGAGAGCGATGGCTCTGGAGGACGAATATGGGACGCTGGACCGCTGAGACATACGCCGAAACTGCTGCTGTCTGTGAAAGTACGAGTGGTAACAGATGCAGCGCGAGCGCCATTGATGATGAGTCCAGCTCCCAAATACCACTCAAAGTGTGTGAGAGGCGCAGGAAGGAGACGGCGAGATGGACGCAACAAAGGAATGGTCGAGTCCGGGAAGGGTCCGATTAATTTTCGTGACGCGGATTTTGGGAAGCCCTAGTTTGGGGTTTTGGAATATTTGCGGCGGTGGCGATTCTCCGGGTGTCGGATTCAGGCCGTGGGATCGAGGATCGGACGGTCGGAGACGCGCCGTCATCGTCCTCCATGCGCTGTAGGTGGTTGGCCCACCGGACACGTGGCGGCTCCTCGACGCGCATTTCTCCACGATGTTCGATTTGGCTGGCCCTCGTTGCGGCGAGGGGTATAATCTCATCAACCACCGTCCATTACGGCACGTACGTAGAAGATTTGGGCACGGTGTTTGAAGGCGGATGCGAAATTGGAGGGCATGATCAGCGGGGCCCAAACTTTCATCCTTGCTGACTTGTTGAGACAAGGATGAATATTTTTTATCATTTTATTTTTATTGATTTATGTATTTATATTTATGCTATGATATCTAAAGCATTAATCCAAATGATGATGATGATATATCGAATTTATTTATTAATTTTAAGAATTCAAAATTTTAAAATCTGATCTGATATATTTTTGAAGGTATTGTTTAATTTAATTATAAAATCTCACTTTATTCATTTATTATTTTAAAAAATTATGTTAATAAATGAGCACAGCAGTCCGCCGATGAGTGGAGGGAGATTTTTCTTTTTTATTGCATTGGCTTATTCTTATGCTCTTGTTTTATATCCAAGTGACTTCAATTTCCATTGTATACTAATGCTACCATTGATGCAATCAACCACCTCTTTAACGTCGATGCAAACGATCTAAGTGCAGATTTTATCCGACTCAAATCAAGGACCAAAATCTTGTAACTCATGTCTAACACTACTCTCAACAGAATAATAGCTGTTTTGGGTGAGTATATCGTTTATTAAAGGAATAAAACCTCAACTTTTGATAAGCAGATTAACTGAGAAATTCTTGCAAGACCTTATTTAGATTTGGTTAAGGATGACATTGATTTAAGAAATAAAATTATTATATAAAAAATTAATATTAAGATGAAGAACAAGTATAATAGATTAAGATAGAAAGTGATATGCAAAAATTAGACTCTCCTTGATTGAGTAGGAATCTATTGACAGAAAATATTTTTTTTAATATGTAATCTTTAGCTGTTTCTGTCTATTATGTATGTACGAGTAGAGGATCTAGTAAAAATAATTGATAACCTTAACTAGAATATAATTAAATCTATAATATATCTTTCATAATTAAATAGTATCACATAATATAGTATTCTACCACATTATTCATTAATTAGTAAGATAAAAAAGGTAAGATTATAAAAGGTTCAAAATTAAAATAAATAAAATAATATTTATTTAAAATTAATTTTATCTAATTGGATTCTAAAATTTTAAAAATTATTTATACATGTAAATATTTGAAAATAGATTAATAAGTCTAATAAAAATGATAATACCATATTAAATCTGATTGGTAATACGAGTCATAAAGATGGTATGTTATTAATGTCATACTTCCTTTTATGTACCACAATACTATTAATCATTCCTAACATAATCTAAAATAATTATTGTAATTTATCTTATCAAATAATCCTATTATCATATTTAACCATAATATATACATACATAAATATAAATAGAATAGTAAAACTAAATAATATAAATAAGATGTCAATTATAATATCCACTTGTATTACCATATATTTTATGGTTACTCACAAGCTCAATCATAAGAATATGTTTCTTCAAATATTTTAAATTATAATATCTTAATAGAATTACCAGAGTACTTAGTTTTCTCAAAGAAGAAACCTATTATAATATGTCACAAATTATTTTTGATTATTTGATAATTGAGTTTAACCACATCAAGTGTAACTCCCCTCATTAGTACCACATTGAAAGTTGACAGGATTAATATTGACTTATAAGGGTCTGATGAGTGTACTATTATTAATTTCAGCTTAAGCATTTTGGTTAGTGGTTTAGACCAAACAAAATTGATAGGCCAGTTAACCCATCAGACTTTTGATATCATAGCAATGATTTTGAGGACTTGTTGGAATATGTGATCCTAGGACTAGAATATTAGATGACCCAATTAGTGTTTGATCTTTAGATTTTGAGAATTAGATTAAATACAACATATATTTAAGATATTATGATTATATTTAGTCAAATATATTTTTTTTATAAAAATAGTTGATTAAAAATATTACTTGAATTTCGTTAAATGACTTGAAATAGGATTATAGAAGGTCAAAATTTTAATTTTCTCTAAATTAAAATAAGTGTCATATTAGTTTATCTTATAAACTCTCATAAGATTTTATATTTTGAATATGATATTTCCATGATCTTCTTGTCCCCTTTTTGAAAAGTAGATTAGGGATGTTAATTTAATTATAGAATATTTATTTTATTTTTTAGATATATATGACTTAGTTATTCATTAAGATTATAGTAAGTTTCAGTTATTCTCTTAATGTAAAAGTTTTGATAATTTTAAGTGCAAAAATTTTATAGAAACTTTATAAATATAAATATAAAATATTTACCTTTATAATTTTTGTTACTATATATTATTCTTAAAATTGAGATTAAATTTGACATGTAGGATGGTTTGTAGAAGTTATTATTGACATTAATAAAATATGTGACTTTGAAGTTAGAATACATTTGATCATGCATTGATATTTAAACTTAATTATATGAGTAATTAATTTAAATATAGTTTTTATTTAATGTAAAATTATCATATATTATTTGTTTAATGAAGTGACGAGTGTAATGAGAATTAGATATAATGTTATTTCTTTGACACATATAAAATATAAATCATTCGAAATTATAAAAGAATATATATTGAATAGTTGGATAAATTTTCATCATTTCAATTGCTTTTGTTGAGTTGTACCTCAACTTATATTTTATGTCAACAATCAATTAATTTTTAAAACTTAAAAATTTTATTGATTTATTAGATATAGAATTTGATATACTTGGGTAATCTAAAACCTAATTTATTTAATAAGTTTCATTAATCTGTCATATATTTTATGTTAAAAATATATATATATATATTTTTGACTGAAAAGTTTTCGAGTGGTACATTTAATTAAAATATTTTTCAAGCTAATTTAGTTTTGTCCAACTTAGTATTTCAAAAGTTAACTATATTGATTAATGTTATTCTTAATCAAATTTGGGGATCAAATTTCTATTAAGTGGGGGAGAAATGTAATCACCGATAATTTCTCCCTTAACATAAATTAATTACTATAAATGATATATTGCTTTATTATTAACTTCCATATTTGTGTATTATAGTTAAGGAATTCCTTAATCAATATAGATAAGTTCAAAATTCTACTAATCAATTAAATTATTAATTGATTTATTTCCTAATGAATGATTTGATATTTAGGAAGCAAATAGTTTACATTCCATTTTTGTGTGTGAACTATAAGAAATAAATATTATATTACTTTTTTTTGTGTGTGAAAGCAAATGTAAAATAAATTAAAAATAAAAATTAAATTATTACTTACCTTTCGGGGAGATCTCATCTTCTCCTATGTAAAGGGACTATTCATCCCTCATTCTTTACTGGGCCTAATAATAGGAGGATTGAGGAGATGATTTTCTAGGGAGATGATATCAAGGAAGGGATAATCGAAGAGAGGTAGGATCCTTTCTCTTTAACTAGTTTTGATTTATATTTTGAAATCTTGATGTTGAGATTGTTATAATTTTTTTATGCATAATGAGATTTTAATTTCGAAATTCATGATTAATAAATAAAGATAATTATTTTGTGATGTTAGAATGATTATTTGATTAATATTGATCTCTTAAGTTTAAGTAAATTTTAATATTGATTTAGTTATTAAAATTCTTATTTTTGGATTAGCATAATAATTTTAATTTATTTAATTAGATATATTTATGTTTCAAGAATTATGTGTGAATTTAAATAGTTTTAAATTTAAGATTATGAATTTAAAGTTTTCATTAAATTTGAGTCCTTCTTTAATAATTTTAAATGTTGAAATCTAATTTGATAAGAGGAGTCTAATTGCGGTCTGACTTGAATCAAGTTGATTGATTAGATCGAATTGACTTAACCCATGTGGTCATGTACAACCTAGCACATATGACCAAGTACAACCTAGCCCATATGACTCGGCATGACCTAACCTATGTGGCCGGATAAGAGCTAGCCCATATGATAAGGTGCGACCCAACCCATGTTGTAAGGTATGACCCAACCCATGTGGCTAGGTACGATCTAGTCTATGTGGCCATATAAAACTCAGCTCATGTTATAAGGTACGACCCAACTATGTGGCTAGGCATGGGCCAACTCATGTGACTAGGTACGATCCAGTACATGTGGCCGTGTATGATCCAACTTATATGATAAGGTATGATCCAAGCATATGGTCACACATTGGCTAGCTCATGCAGCTAGGTACGACCCAATCTATGTGGTTAGATACGACCCCAACTCATATGTCTAGGACCAACTCGCGAGCCAAGCAAGGCCTAATTCAAATGATAAGACTCAGCCCAACTTATAAGTGAGGCTTAGCCTAGTTCATGAAGCTAAGCTTGCCCAGCTACGCGATTGGCATTAGATATATCGTCGCTCCTTCTATATAGCCCATCGTACCTAAACTCAACCTAGTACTTGGAATAGGTATATGCAGTGTATGTGGAATAGGTATATGCAGTGTATGTGACCCGTCCAAGACTCGGGTGGGTTAGTTCGGTTTAGATTAGCATTGTACGACATAGTCCAATTTCCTCCCTCTCTATTGGTTTGAGCTTATTAATTGACTAAATCAAATAGGTTTGATCAGTTAAAGTTGGTTTAGGGTGATTCCAAACTAACTCGGTTAGTTCAAATCTATTTGACCTGATTGAGATCAATCAAATCTAAATTAGACCAGTCTAGGGTGATTCGAGACCGATTTTATAAGGATTTAATGTTGGTTATGTTAGATCATAATCGAATTGAGTTTAGTTTAAATCAATTGAGCTATTCCAATTAGGGTTTTGATTGATTGAGGACTATTAAGATATTGATGTTTCATGCTTTTATGATTTGATGAATTTAAAAGTTTTATTTGAAGATATCGTTTGAAAATGATTATTGGTTTTCTATGTTTATGATATTGATATATTAAGTATCATGTAGTAGATGTGACTAGACTAGTAGTTCACATTGGGAGTGCAACCTGTGAAAGGAACTACGGGCCCATCATAGTGCGGAGCCACCAATGAATATAGTCTAGTAGATTTACATCAAGTATAGTCTCTCATAATGTTTAATCATATTGATTTCTTGATGTATGCATGAGTGATTGAATGAGTGTAAATGAATGATCATGAATGTTTATGTATCCCTGCCAAGGGCAAGTATGGTGATTCCCTTCGGGGATTAGCAGGCCGTCAAACGTGATGGTTAGACGGTTCCTCCATCCGTTGTTGGGAGGAACGTGTCCGTACTTGGGCGGGTGAGGGATACCACTCCATCCGCTGTTGGGAGTGCGATATGGATTATCTCCATCCGCTGTTGGGAGGAATCCATCCCGTGGAATATGCCTCTCCATCTGCTGTTGAGAGAGTGCACCATTGGGTGATGTACGCCTTTGTTATTATGTATGTATTGCATGTGGCTGATACATGATTTTGTTCATTATGTAAGAAATTATCATCATTTTTCTGATGTACAAGTTTTATGATGAATAGATATATTTTCATATTGAATAATTGATATTTGTTTATATTTCATGAATATTGAAGATTATTTTTATGATTTTTCTGAGGTTCCTACCAGCATGTGTGATTGCTGATGTGTTTTTATTTTATATTTATTTTCAGAGTAATCTACTATTGTGTAATAGATCTGAAGCTTGGGTGGAAGAGGCTTGTGATCCTATGAAAAAGATGTCATTTTTCTAGCTAATAGAATATTTACTACTGTAAAGACAATGATTTGAATTCAAGTCGAATGAAAAGAAAAGGAGGGAGTTTATTATGTAAATTATGGATAATAAATTACATAATAAATTCAGAATGTGACAAATTTAATTTTATCAGAGTCAACCTAGCATTTGGGCATGGTGAGGGGGCTCGATTAGGAAAGGGCTACTCGTAGACGGAGTCAGAGGACTCGTCACGACGTGAAGCCACCAATGGGCTACGCCTCATATGCACTATGCTAGGGTTTAATCTGATTGTAACACCCCTAATTAGTCCCACATCGAAAGTGGGCAAGATTAAGATTGGCTTATAAGGGTCTGATGAGTGTACTACTATCAACTTTAGTTTAAGTATTTTGGTCAATGGTTTAGACCAAACGAAGTTGATAGGCCAGTTAGCCCATCAGGCCCAGGTCGTGACATTTGGTATCAGAGCCAACCTAGCATTTGGGTATGATGAGGGAGCTCGAGTAGGAAAGGGCTACCCGTAGACGGAGTTAGATGACTCATCACGACGTGGAGCCACCACTAGGCTACGCCTCACATGCACTATGTTAGGGTTTGATCTGGGTTATGTTGGGCCTGGACGATGACGCCAAGCCTTTGAGTGGGTTACTTTAGCTTATAAGGGTCTGATGAGTGTACTACTATCATCTTCAGCTTAAGCATTTTGATCAGTGGTTTAGACCATTGATAGGCCAGGACATTTTATAATTTTACAATTATAAAATTTTTTAGTGACCTTAAAAGACCAAATTAGCTTATATTATTAATAATATAATTTATTTTGGTTCCCCCTGTTAGGATTTCAAAAATATTGCCCATTCTAGCATTAAGATATTCATTTATTAATAGTTTAAATTTTAGATTGTATTAATATCTAATCCCAACTTATGTGATCAATCATGTCCTTACGTTGATTTACTTGTTAATTACTTTCTAGGTTGATTTTAAGGATTCATAGACTTTAGTATTATAAAAGTAGTTAGACATTTTTTTAATGAGTTAAGGTAAACAACATAGTCTATAAAAGTCAAAATCTAAAAATATCATCCATGAAAGTATATGCTGATTCATAATAAATTATTAATATAATAATATATTTTTTAAATTAAAAAAATTAAGATTGGGAGGAGGCATCACACTATTTTTCTAAGCTTTTGAATAATGTTTATCGAGTATGTTTAGTTCAGTTGTTTATTGAGTCGGTTTGGTTTAGTTAGAATCAAATATAGATTTATTTAATATTTATTTATTATTAGAGTTTAAGTCTTGATGCATTCTGGATGGAACTCTATAAATAATAATGTAACCCTTTCATCAATCAATCAATCAATCAATTAATCAAACGTTATTCCACTCTGTGGACAAACCTTAGGAGATTGATCCTCTCGAAGTTATCAAGGAGGGCCGATCCCCTCGAAGCGATCAAAGACACCGATCCTTTTCAAACAATTATTATTATTTATTTTTTTATTTCTTCTATGATAAGATCGTATCAATTGGTATCAGAGTGACGATAAGATTTAAAGATCTTATTAGTATCAGAGTATCCATATCGGTGGTATTAGAGTGACGATCTCGCTGCAGTGTTGCCATAAAAACATTTGTGTGAGGAAGTGCTAAGCCGCCAGCCACGAACGCCGATCCTTCTCAATCGAGAAGGAACCTCTGCGTCCCCTTGCTGCAGTTAACTTCATCTTCGGGAAAAGAAGAAGAAGAAGAAGAAGAAGCCGCAGCCACCCCCTGCTTTCCCTGCCGGACCCCTGCTTCTGGCCAGCCCACCCACCGCCGCTGCTTCCCTACCGTTGGACCACCACTGTCACCGCTGTTGCCCAGCCAACCGCCGCCGCTGACCCCCCTTCCCCCCCCCCTTGGCCAGCGACCTCGCCTCCTCGCTGCCCGCATCTCGCTCAAGTGAGAAGGGCCGCGGTCGCCATTTCCCAACCAGCGGACCACCCATCGCCGCTTTTACCGTCGGCGACGCTGCCCTAGCCACACCGCCATCGTTGCCTTCCCTTGGTTGCAGCTTCGACCACGCGATCTGTCGGCGTCGCTGTTTCTGTGGTGCGATAGAAACAGAGCAGCCGTCGGTCCCTCTGCTGCCGCAGGCGCCGGTTGCCTCTACCGCCGCTGTTGCTTCTCGGCCACTTCAACGCCACCCCTCTCCTTCGTTGCCGAGCCACCACCGCTGCCAGCCACCGTGCGACGACCGCCGCACGCCTCCCAGCCGCCGATCCTCCTTGCTCTGCATCCGTAGTGACAGAAACAGGGCAACTCACCGGTTGCCCTTGTTCCCAACCGTGACACCGCCGACTCCTCCTTCTCCACCGTCGCCGCTGCTTCTCGGCCGCTCGACCACCGCCGCCGCCGCTCCCCAGCCAGCAACCTCCCCTCCTCGTTGCGTCGTACCCACCACAACCACATCCTCTCCCCTTTGAAGCCCATCTGGTCGAAAGGGCCCCTGCCTCCCCTGCTTTTGGCCAGCACCACCGCAGCCGCTGCATTCCGGCCAGCGACCACCATCGCCACTGCTCCCCGGCCAGCAGCCTTCCCTCCTTGCTGCTCCACCCTGCTCGAACGAGAAGGGCCGCGGCCACTGTTTCCCGGCCAGCGGACCAACCCCCTCGTCGCTTCTACCGTCGGCGACGCTACCCCAACCGTTCCGCCGACGCTACCCCAACCGTGCCAACATCGCTGCCTTCCCTTGGGTCGCAGCTGCAGTCGCTCGACCATCCCTACTCGCGGTGATTAAACCAAGGCAACCATGGCCGCTGCAGCCATCGCTGTTTCCTCAACCGGACATGATCCCTCGGTGTCACCAGCGCCTCCTTCCACATTGCTACAGAGACAAAGCAACGTTGCCTTCCATCCATGCCGTCGCAGCTACCGCAGTAGTGAGCCCCAGTCGCACCATCACTGCATGTTGCCATCACCACAGCCTCAACCTTGCTGCTCGGCGATCGCCCCTTGGGTCGCAGCAGTTGCAGCCATATCGACGCAGTCGCCTTCCAACCCCGGCGCTCTCACCCCACGCAGTGACAGAAATAGGGCAGCAACTTTTCCTCCAACGCAACGACCGTAGCACTGCCATCGGCGTCCACCTCCTCAGCAACTTCACATTGATAGTGCTGATGCCCTTGACCGACATCAAAAACAAGAGTTGAGAACCCAGATTTGTAGTCTTACAAAATGGCCACCGATAACTCAGTGAAAGCACAAATGAAAGCATTGGAAATTAGAATTGAGAACCAGTTACAAAAAATACTTAATGATTTTAAAAAGAACTTATTGGGGAGTCTTGGTAAATTTCAACAAGGTGGGAGCTCAAGTTCTACGTTGCACAGATATAGAAATACTGAAAAAGGGCC
Source organism: Musa schizocarpa (assembly GCA_900464855.2). Taxonomy (NCBI): domain Eukaryota; kingdom Viridiplantae; phylum Streptophyta; class Magnoliopsida; order Zingiberales; family Musaceae; genus Musa; species Musa schizocarpa. Next base: position 41,301,917 of record LS990919.1, read on the forward strand.
CCAAGATTATGACAATCTACTCATACACGAAGGTGGATAAACACTTCGTTAAAATTTGTCAGACTTCTACAGTGTTAGAATATCAGAGTAGGTTTAAAAGATTATCAAATCAAGCTAGAGATTGATCGGAATGACAACTTCTGGATACATTTATTGAAGGGCTTATTCCAGATCCGGTGTGAAGTTAAGGCTCATCAACCCCGCACTATGATAGCTGCGATCTCATTTGCACATCTATATGAGAAAAAAATCAAAAGAAAAAATCATGGAAACAGAAGTGATAATAACCAGATGATCAGTAAGCCACCCGCCCCATCTATTCCCAACCAAAACCTTGACACTCGAAGACTAACCCAAGAAGAACTCAAGGAAAGATCAACAAAGGGTTTGTACTATGATGAAAAGTAGAGTATGGAGCACCGATGTAAACAAGGGCAACTTCTGATGATTGAGTCAATTGGAGAGGAACCGGAAGCAAAAGAGTTGGACTCCGATCATGAAGGTGTGAAAACTAATGAAGATATTGAAGTCATCACACATACATACAGTGTATGCATTGGCTAGCTATACTAACTCACAAACTATGAAAATTGGAGGAACTTTGAAGCATCAGCCTGTCACTAATTTGATTGATATAGGTAGTACTAATAATTTTATGGATAGGAAAGTTGCAGCCCAACTAGCCCACCACATTAAAGGCTATGACATATTCGAAGTAAAGATCATTAATGGACGGATTTTAACTTGTGATAGCAAAAGCTAGGAGTTTCTTACAATGATTACTACACTAAAAGACCGACCTATTGCTTACACTGTCAAAAAGTAGAGACCATACTTACTTGATCAACGGGTTGTGATGCATTGCAGATAGCCTATGATTGAAATGCTGAAAGAGAAGCTCCCCGAGATTGATGTTGCTCAGCCTTGAGGACAAGGCTGATTTAAAGAGGGAGGAATTGTTAGGACCCTTTTTCTAAGCTTTTGAATAATGTTTATCGAGTATGTTTAGTTCAGTTGTTTATTGAGTCGATTTGGTTCAGTTAGAGTCAAGTATAGGTTTATTTAATATTTATTTATTATTAGAGTTCAAGTCCTGATGGACTCTGGGTGGAACTCTATAAATAGTGATGTAACCCTTTCATCAATCAATCAATCAATGAAATGTTATTCCACTCTGTGGACAAACCCTAGGAGGTCGATCCTCTCGAAGTGATCAAGGAGGGTCGATCCCCTCGAAGCGATCAAGGAGGCCGATCCCCTCAAAGTGATCATTATCATTCCCTTTTCTCCCCTTTCTTCCACGATAAGACCGTAGAGTTTTATCAATTGGTATAAGAGCGACGATAAGACTTTAGAGTCTTATCAAACCTCTCTCACACTGACGACAAGCTTAGGAGCTTCCAGCCTTGTCTTAGGTGGATATGCGTCAACCAGTCCAATACCAGGCATGCAATGGTCTCCTGATCCATTTTCCTCCTCCTGGGCATCTTCATCCTCATCACCTCCCACTTTGTCCTTTCCTGTGTCCCCACCCGTTACGCTTACGATGTGGTCTAGCCCTCCCTCATCTTCGCCTCCACCTCTCTTACCTCTACCTCTCTGCCTTCGTCTGTCATTACGGCCTCCGTCGTTTTATCTTCCTCAACAAAATAGATCTTTTCTTTAAACTTAAATTATACATGTCATGGTATTAATGATTTATTATGAGTCAGCATATTTCATAAGCAAACTTCAATATTTGTGAACTCATACTTGACAAGAGAAGCTTATATACTATATTTTTAAAAATATAAGGGTTATTTTAGATAAACAAAAGCATAAGGGCTTAAGTGATTGATGACCAAATCTACAATAATTAAAATAGATCCATTTTTATAAAACTTAAATTACACTTGTTATTATATTAATAGTTTATTATGAGTCAGTATGCCATGTAAACAGACTCTAACATCTATTAATTCGAACTTAAATGGAAGAGCTTATATACTACGTTTCTAAAAATGTAAGAGTTATTTTAGACATGAGTAAATCATAAGGGGTTAAGTGGTCTATGACCAAAACTACATGAGCTAAAATGAATCTTAACCATTTTTTAATTTAAAATATAAAGTGTTATATCTTTATCAGTTATATTTAAGATTTAAATATGATCATCTACTAAGATTATTAAAAAAGTGTTATTATTTTATGAGAAATCCACCACAAATTTGATATGTCACGTGACCTAAGTTGTTGCATTAACCAAGCATTCTTCCACCAAAATATGTGAACCCTCCCAATAAAAAGTCATAAAAACACCAACAAAGTCAAATTGTTGGGGGTTAACTCCACTCCAACAAACCCATAGTTACCCTCAAACAAAGATGGGCACCAACCCACTAGCCACAGTCCAAGCTTTATGGAAGATGACCTAAAACACCATGTGTTGTGAACATGCATTTGGTGATCTTCCATTGGTGGGTTGATCCCATGATGGTCTCCTCTATATAAAGCCATCCCTTCAACACATAGTTATCACCAATTTAGTCCATCTTTGTGTTTCCCTATCATCCGTTGCCTATGATATAAAAGATGGCCGTGAGACTTAGTGCTATGAGTTCGATGCTGGGAACTCTCCTACTTGCTCTGGCTTCCATCTCGACAACGTCTTTAGCAGCTAGAGTTATCGTTGGTGACTCGGCACATTGGACCTTCGGGTATAACTACACAGAATGGGCGAACAAAAGTTCCCCTTTCTATCAAAATGATACCTTGGGTCAGTTTCTTTTCTTTTTCTCTCTTTAAGACAGAATTTGATTTCATTACTATCATTAGTCAAATCTTTACCCGTTGATAACGACGAGGTTTTAAGCTTTGATAAGTGGCTACGATACGGATGCTACTTACTATCTCTAACGTTGATTGGTTGCTGTGCTGCAACTAAGGATAATATCATGCTCCACAACAATAATATGCGGATGGGTTTATTGCAGTGTTCATGTACGATCCTCCGAACAGCACCACGTTTCCACACAGCGTGTACCTGATGAAGAACCTGCGCAGCTTTCTTGCGTGCGACCTGAGGAAGGCGAAGCTCGTGGCCAACGTCTTGCAAGGAGGCGGCGACGGCTTCGAGTTCGTCCTAAAGAAGAGGAAGCCACACTACTTCGCGTGCGGGGAGCGCAATGGCATTCATTGCAGCGTTGGGCTGATGAAGTTTGCTGTGTTACCTCTGAGGCGTTGCCATGGCTGAAGGATGGATGATTGACGAAGAAGATAGTAAATACACAGCAATACATCTCCTCTTTCCAAATGATTTTTCTGAATAACTGAGAGGAGTGCAACACCTTTTATGAAACCTTCTTTCGTCTTCATTTATATGAAAAGGTTTATTTTCACCGACTATGATGTTGTTGGTTGCGGTTTATTTTCACGGAGTAGTATGGTTTACTACCATACTAAAAATTTATTATCAATGATATATACGGTATAATTAAGTATAAAATTATAATCATAATATTGTTATGTTACAAAATTTTAATACTAACAAACTGAAATCAAATAATCATGGATCAAAGATTAAATGTGTGTACGGAACGTACTATGCATTTCAATTCATAACAATAGCATAGATATGTAAGATGAACTAGACTCTATATATTATTGTTTGAATGCTTGTTTAAGGTTATAAATAGACTTCCTAAGTTTATAAGCTCAACTTTCTTTTTCTTTCTCTATGAATCATTCAATTGTTCCATATAGATTTTTTTTATCTGGATCTCTATTTAGAAATATTACTTTTATATACATTTGATGTAACTCAAAATCATAATGAATTACTATTGTCGTGACGATACTCAACGAGTCCTTTTAAAAACTAAAGAAAAAATCTTATTATAATCCATGCTTTCTTTTTGAAAAAAAAAAATAGTCATAAGTTTGACTTTATATCATTCAATATTATCCTTTGAGTTATATTTTATCTTAAAGACCCATTTATAAGAAACTCTTTTACAATTATTAGATAATTCAACAAGTTCCAAACATCATTATAATTCATTAATTTTAACTCTTCTTTCATTACATTATACCACTTTTTAGAATCGTCACTTTTCATGGATTATAAAAGTAATAATAAGTCTCTTTTGATTCCTATGTCATAATCTCATTTTTTAGAGATATTATATAATCATTAGAAATGATACATCTCCTTTCCCTTTAAAATCATCTCAAAACTATCAATTGAGATTATTCTATAAAATCATTAACATTGATATCAATATGATGTGAGAGTTCGTTAAGATTATTTTATTATTTACCCTCATCAATTCATTTAGTAATTTAAGCAACAACGATCTCTCAAATAGGAAATGATAAAAGAGTATTAACTTATATCTTTTCTATATCAAAATTATTTTTTTGATTTTTTTACTCTAATTGATTTTGTCATTTTCTGGGAATCTTGTAATATTAGATTTTATTATCAATATTTAATAATTATAATAATAAAATTTATATCCCTTGGATTTTTTTAGATAATCAATAAATACCTAAAAATGATTCTTGGATCTAATTTTTTTTCATGTGGATAGAAAACTCTTATCTCTACTAGACAACCTAAAAAATATACATATCTCAAACTAAATTTCTTATCGGTTCATAATTTAAATAGAGTTAATATATTCGACTTATTAGGAACCTTATTCAAAATATATATATTTATTCTAAGAGCTTTATCTCAAATTAACTTAAGTTTAGAGGAATAACAAATCATGCTATTAATTATATCTATAAAAGTATAATTTTACCTTTCAGCAATACAAATATGTTATGACACACATTGTAAGATAAATTGGGCATAAATATTTATTTTTTAGGAATTTAGCAAAAGGATTAGGATTCTAACCGAACTCATCACATCTATTATAAAATTCACTACGCATATAATATCTGGTAATTTTAAAATTTTTATCTAATTATTTTTTGACTTCATTTATATATACATCAAGAGTGTCAATAACTTGAGACTTTTTATGTACTTAGTTTGTTTTCCTTTAATATAATCTATGCAAAAATTAAAATTAATAAATTCTAAATCTTCTAAAATATGATCCTTTAGTAATGTTTCAATCCTAAACGTTTATGCTATAAGAAAGAATATTTCTCATTATTGAAAATATGGTTCAATCTAACATTTAATTGTAGGGTTATGAATATCTTTACAAACTCAAGATTTAAACTAATTATATACAAATAATTAAATAAAATTTTTAAATTATTTTTTATTAAATTATAAAATATATTGATTTTACCATAACCAGAATAATGATTATATCCTAACTAATCAATTTTAGATTACAAAGATATCAATGTCTGACTAATATCTTTACGGGGTCATCAGTGTTTTTGTAAGATTCAAATTAATTATATATAAATCATCATAAAGAATTTTAAAACTAATTTTTATTGAATCATAAAATATATTAAGCTTGTCATCACCAAAACAAAAATAATAATTCAAACTTATCATTCGAAATAGAGAAACTAATTTTTTAGAAATAATAAAAATATAGCATGTGTCTACAAGATCTATTAAATAACTAATTTCTAGGAGTAGGCGATAAGTTCCCACTGTTATCATAGATGATTCCTCATAATGATGAATCTTTCATATTCTTTTGATTTTTATATTAAAATATATTTATGTATATTATTGGTAACATGTGTGAAGTACCAAAATCAATCCACCTAGAAGGAACTTTTGTTATATTTAATTCGAAACATATAAAAGTCAAGTTTATTCATTTTTCTCTTTGAACCGAGTCTTGTGTTTAACATAATTCCTTTTCACACATCCTTTCTTACCATAAAAAGTACTTTATTATAAAAACTTTTTTTGTTATTAGTTTGTTAAAACATTATGAGATCTATTCTTTCTTAACCATAAATTTTTTGAGCACACAGATTGGTCAACTCATTCAAGTCTCATTTATCCTTATTTTTATTTTAGTAATCTTGAATAGGCCAAGGTAAGAAGGAAGAAAATTAAGAATAAACTGCATGAGGAAAGATTCATCAACATTTATGCCCAATGCTTTAAGTTTTCTAACCTTGTTAGTCATATGGAAGATATAATTCTGAATTTCTCGAGTGTCATCATACTGAGTCGTAGTCAATTCTTTTATTGATGTATCAATCAATAATTTATCAGCAGATTTAAACACATCTTCAATGGTCTTAAATATTCTTGTGCACTAGTTACAAATGATAGTGAAGTTTTAATGCTATTTACAATTATCATTCTTATAAACATTGGACTAAGTCTATTAGATTTTTTTATTTTTTCATTTTATTAATTTGTTTTGTAGTACTTTCATTCGTCAATTCTATAGCCTTTTTAACAAGTAATGTTAGGTCAAGATCTAATATATTTAGTTATAAACTGTACATACTCTAACCATTCTAAATAATTTGAACCAAAGAATACAGTAATACTAGAAGCACGAAAATGTATGAAAGAAAGTATCATTATAAAATATAAAAACATCATTAATATCTTTGAGTTTTTAAAATATAATAAACTATTGATATCATCAATATTTTACCTTTAAGTGAAATATTGACATATCCATTATTCACTCGAAATTATTTATGGATATATCCATTATTTATTCAAAATATTGACATATCCATTAGTCACTCGAAAATATTAACATATCCATTATTCATTCGAAATTATTCTTGTCAAATAGTGTTGCTATCTTTGGTATATAACTCTAGACTTCGAGTTTTCAAAATATGATGAACTATTAATATCATCAATATTTCACATTTAGGTAGAATATTAGCATATCTGATATTTAAATAAAATTATTTATGGAGGATTAATACTATCCTTATGAAATAGTGTTATTATATTTGGGTACATAATTCTAGACTACAAGGATATCCAAAATAATATCATCGTACATAATTATTTGAAGTAGATTTTTCTTTGGGATTATCTAAATTTTATAATTATATGTATTATTATAAATATTATTTTTTAAAATATTATTTAAGATTATTTTTTAATATAATTTTATAAATTATTAATCTATACCATTTCAATAATTGTAAGACTAATACAATAATATAAAATATAATTTAAAATATTTTATAAATAATAAAATATTTATTGTAAGTCACATCTCAAAGGTTTATGATCTTAGGCTACTTTGATAACTAATAGTTAGATAAAACTCAGGGATATAAGTTATAAATAATATTCACTAAATTTTATTAATCTAATTTATGTAAAAAAAATTAATAATAATAAAAAATAACCATAATAATTATTTAATATTAATCAGCATAAAAGAAAACTCACATGATGATTGTAATTATGATAAAATAAAATTAATGATTTATATAAAAATAAATATCATTTCATAATTACAAGATATATGTATATAAATAACTACACAAATAACCCAAAATAATAATTAAAATTTAATTATTATAAGTAATTTTTTTATAAATATATCATATGAGAAAACTATTAAAAATTTATAATATATATTTTAGAAGGATAAAATAATTTTTTAATTTGATGAAAACCCTAATTCCTCTTTCTCTTGCCATTGTCACATCCTCTACCCATGCCGTCATCCCTCAATCAAGCAAGTCTTTATTGATGACAACCAAACATAGCCAAAGACCATCACAAGTCTAGAAAAGTGGCGCCTTCCATTGTGCGATCATCGAGCAACCTTGCATTGATGGCTACTCTGCAGCTAACAACCTTGCTACTATGAAGCATGTCCTCTAGCATCCTGTTGAAGCCATGATGCTCTATGCGTAGTAGTTGTTCGATGTGCGTGCAGTGACCAACCTCGACCAAAAGCCATGACTCCTATGCACACAACTATCGTAGATGGTAGTAGCGGCTCATAACAGGGCTATTACCTCCTTATGCTAGCGCAATCGTATTTCTTACATTGTCATTGCCTATCGTCAACGTACACTAGTAGGGCTAGACCTTCACTCACTACTAGGGTTGCTACAGACAATGATCATTGACTGCAATAGCCACCCACACACTACTACACATAGCAACACTCTCACATGTGCAACTATTGTCTGATCGATAATCAACAGACATCGTCACCCTCAACAGGGTTATTGCCGAGAGTAAATTATTGATGACAACCCACTGACCAAACATGAGTAGCATGTTGTCCCTTATTTTATCTAGGTAAGACGAGAAATCTTACATCGTCCACAAGCAAATAATAAGACGAAATGGATAGGAAAGCATATCGATAACATCCTATCATAAATGAAGGGTGCTCACAAACAAATCTATAGATATTTACGATGTAAGATATTTAATTTCAAAACAATAGGCTTTGATACTAATTGTAAGCACAAAACTATAACCATGCGACTGTTATGTAAAAAAAATTTGATATCAAGCAATCAAAATCAAATACTTATTGATAAAAGATTAAATGTGTATATCTTTCGATGTCATTCATAATACTTTTTTTTATTCGAGAACTCACTCAGATCCACAAGTAGTACTAGCACATATTTGCAATATAAGCTAAGTTTTTTTTCTCTTCTCTTTTTATTTTTTAGAAGATCACTATAAGTGATAAAATAAGGATTAAGGGAGCTTGAAAATATATTTGTAATCTTAATTATTTATATTCATCTCTAGGAGTTATGTCTTTTTATAGCCGACAGAAGAGAGTCTTGGGTACGTAATTAAGAGTCTCATCAAGATTGTCTCCTAGGTAATCTTACCATAACTTCTTTCTATTGATTGATAACTATAATTAGAATTCAATCATATCTATAATATATCTTATCCAATTAGACATGATCATATAATTTAACAAAATCTTATTATTTCTCATTATTTCCTAGTATGATCATATTTATGAGTTCAATCTACCAACGTTCACTATCAAAATTAAATCATTTGAATCAGAACCTTTATTGTTATTTTTTATAAAAAAATTAAATGCTTAAGCCTTCAGCTTATCTATTATAATATTTCAACTATTCTCATAAATTGTATAAGAGTCAATCATTAAATATAATAAAGAGCTCATGTAAAAAAGGATAACCCACGAATGAGGCTTAAGAATAACACAGCCGAGAGTCATCGCTAGGTTGGATCTCACGTGTACTCTCTATTTAGACTCATTTAGGAAGTGAGCTTAAAATTGAACTAAGTCTCATAGATATACTATTATCGCTTTGGCTGAGGCCCAACAAGTTGAAATGTAATATCCTAATTTTGTTTGACAGCATTGTCATAAAAATGTACGAAGTGTTATGTCTCTGTATACGATGCGGAGTAATATCCAAAACTAAACTTCATAAAAAAATAGATTGAATAAATTTGATTAGAAATTAAAGATTTTGATAAATTAAATAAACCATATCTTGATTTTACATGTAAATAATTTGACTCAAATGCTTCAGAGTCAAAATTATCAAAACACTGATAAGTTGGATCAAATACAATGTTTTGTCATTCTTATGAAAATATTGATCCCAATCACAACTCGTCAGATGGTAGCACAATCAGAAATAAAAAAAGATAAACCTAAATCAAGGTCATATGAACATCAATCCAAAATATTCTACTTGTATTCTGAATATGACAAGTTGAGAGAATATTTTGTTCATACTATACAATATTCTCTCAATTAATCTACTTTAAAAAACTCTCTAGCATGGTAATCGAAATTCATTATTATTAAATAAAATTACCCCTTTCAATTTTATTACTTGAGCATCCGTAAAACCATATCTAGAAATCCAAGTCAATTACCCCTTTCAATTATTACCCCTTTCAATTATCTAGAAACATAATTTTTTGAGTACTCTACTTATTCTACTTTTTATTTTTCTGTTGAAAAAATTGGCATTAGATAGATTAATTGTTGTTGAATATTTATCTTTTAGTTTTGGTGAAAATGTCAGATTTGTTAATTATTATTAAGAGGCTTTAAATCTCATTCCACAACAAGTTTGTCATACCACCCTTACATTTTATATAATCTTTATTTAAAAAAGAGATTTATAAAATGTTTTTGAGGTTTGGATGCTCTTGTTTGGAATTGTGCTGATATTTGGAGTTGGTAAATGCATTCCTATATATGACTTGCTTGTCATTGGATAGATAGTAATTGAATCGTGCAAAAAAAAAAATTATTGCTTTTAGAATTTTTGATAAGTGGCATAGAGTCCATAATACCTATAGAATGATAAACATAATTTTGTAAGAATATTATTTAGTTTTTAAAATTTATTCTAATAGTTTTGATAATATAGTAGCAAATATTGCTTCCATTATAGAATTATAAAAAGTTTGTCAATATGTTTTGGTGGTATATTTTTTTCATGTTGGATATGTTTATCATATTTTGGATATATATATATATATATATATATATATATATATATATATATAAGATGGACTTAGATCTCTTGAAACTTTTTTTTCCTTGTTATTAAGCAAGCTATTTCATTCTTATGGATCCTCCACAAGTAATGAAAGAATAGGCCAAATTTTATAAACTAAATGACAAAAAGCCCAAAAGATTTCTTGTTCCTACCTACTGGAATTCTACAAACTACTTAAAGAATCTTGTAAATATAAAAAAATATTATATACTTTTATTCTAAATAATGTTAGCAGGTTAGTTTATAGTGGAATGTGTGTGAAAAATTTTAAAAATTATAGAAGTTTTTAATAATGTAACATATACTTTATTTGGTATTTATTATCCTACTGCACCTATTTTTTTAGTTGTTGTTTGTATTAATATTATTGATGGTGCATTAAAAGAATATCAATGTGATAATGGTTTAAAGATAACTAACTATATAGCTATGAAATCAAAGTGGATAAAATAGTTTTTAAAAATTTCATCAATCTATTTAGTTACTTGTGTTTTTTTATCATTTTAAATGATTATTTATTAATTTATTATGAAAGTTCAGAAGTAGATGTTGACATTGATGTTAAAATTAGAGATATTAAAATTTAGTCATTAATTTATATGACAATTATAGTGCTAACTATAGCAATAAACATATTACCTCCGAAACTTAGCATCTAAGGATTAACACAGTGGGGGTAGTAAAATCTTTAAGGAAATAAAACTATTATTACAAAATTTAAAAAAAAAAAAAAAACTTTGGGGATCCTTAAGCTTGAGCTTGATATATATCTAACTTAACTTTTGAATTTTATGATAGCACTACATGTATATATAGAGTTTCTTATTTTGGAATAGTAAGTATGATACACAATAATATTTTCAATCTATCACGAGACAAATACTAGTGTTTATCATAGTCGTCAAGCAGCCTCAAGTGCAAGAGAACAAAAACCTGGATGAAACTAGATCGATTATGACCGCCTGAATTAATCGAAGCTCAAAAGCATATATCGATAATAGGATAAAGGCGACGAAATAAAACCAAAAGATTATTCGGAAAAACAAGTACCTCCTATTCTACAAATCAACCGAAGGGACTATTACAAAAACTAGATCGATTAAATATTTATATATATTTATTTATTTATTATGTCATTATACATTTACACTCACTATGGATGGATGAACATTAATTTTATAAAAAAAAAAATTAAATATAAAATTATAAAAAATTTATATTGTATATTATTTTTAAAAAAATGAAAAAATATCGATTCAAACCGGAACCAAAATTTATGGTTTCAATTGGATTCCAAAACTGCTGCTTTCCTGTTCGGTTCCGATTCTATGTTTTGCCTGCCAAACCGGACCCGAAGATTCAGGAACTATGGTCAAGCCTAAAATCATATGCTAATAATCTCGTATATTTTATCATAGTTAATTGGATCATTAATGCTTTTCATGTCTATCTTAATAATGTTAATAGTTCCATGCAACTTGTGGCAATTTATGCTAAACCCACCGGCGAGTAAATACGACTTTGTTTGCGGTAGATGCAAACAAGAGACGTTAAACCAGTGTTCGGTCACTAATAACGGCGACGACGTTGACGACGGCCACCTCGACCGAAGGGGATGCAACTAAGCTGGCCCTGCCGGAGCACAATAGAGTTCGCCCGCATCAGCTCCTCCTGCGCTTTCCCCTCTGTGGTGCTCTCTATCCCATGCGCAGAATCATGGCTATGAGTTGATCCGAAAACAGCGTCGGTCTTCCTGCTATCAGCTCGCTCTTTCTTGTCGGAGAGTATCCCCAACGAAAGTATCTTCTTCCATGGCCACTTCTTGGATGAAGAAGCATGAGTGTCGTCACTTCCTGGTACATCTCTCGTTGCCTCCATCATCGCAATCGTAAAGGGATCATGCTCTTTCCTGCCTTGGTTGGGACGAGACCTAAACATCTTCGATCCATGATGCCTCGGCGACTGTGAAGTGGAGGTGGCGCTGTCAGCTCCATCATCCGTGCGTGGGAAGTAAAGGCGTGGAGGGGGCTTCAGAGGCTGCAGAATGCGTTCTTCCTCCAACACCTCATCAGCTGCAGCAACCTCCGGCACTTGGTCCAGCGTCTTAGAGGAAGAGGCGCTGCCAGCTCCATCATCCGTGCGTGAGAAGTAACGGCGAGGAGGGGGCTTCAGAGGCAGCCGAATTCTTTCTTCCTCGAACAGTACCTCATCAGCTACAGCAACTTCCGGCGCTTTCTCCAGCGTCTTAGAGAAAGAGAGCCACTTGGGGATGCCGGGTTTCTCCTCCCATTCGAAAGCGACGCCGTGTGCATGGATGGCAGCGCCATGAACTGGGCTGCCGGGCGCACTGATGCAACTGCGATACACGTCGTCGTAGCGCTTCGGGGTCTCGGGAGCACTGTGACGTTCGTCGTCCGAGTGCTCTACAGCTACCACAAACTCCATATCTTTGATCGCCCTCCCCTTTGTTTCAGTGTCTGCCATTAATACGACTGCGTCTCGATCGCGACAGACAAAAAAAAAAGAGGAGGAAGGAGAGCCGACTTCATAATATATTGACATGATTTGCATATATAACCCTTTTACAACTGAAAACTATATATATGTCATGCTATCTAAATTTGGATTCCTAAACTCATTTCTGATTTTGACAATCATTTTAATGTTTGATAATTGTACTCCTAAAAAGTTCAACGATGGAAAAAGAAATTGCAATAATATTTGGAATATAGTGGAATTGTCATTTATTTGTATTAATGACAATTACATGTCAAAAGTGCATATGTGTTGATATGGCAGTGCACATAATCCAATTTAAAAACATCAATTAGTAAAATGATTTGTAAGTTCGATAAACAAAGCCATATGATTTATTTTTCCAATTCAATTATTACCAAATGTTTTTCATTTATTTTTTTAATTATTGCATATTTAAATATTATCATGGCATTCTAATTCTCCCAATGATGTATAATAATACAAAACTAAATACTTACGATTAGACAGCAAGAAAGAAATAATAAGCCACTGCATCAGCATCCATCGTCTATCGATAGCACCATTACCTCCAAGCCACACCAACGTAGTTCCTTTTACGGATGGCTTAGCCATCCACGAAGTTCCTTTTAGGGATCGCTCAGCCAACCACTTCATAGTTGAACTTACTTACCTATAAATAAACTCTCTCTCTCTCTCTCTCTCTCTCTCTCTCTCTTACTAGAGAACTAGACTTCTTAATCTTCTACCTTAAGCTTCATATTATTAGTCTCAGGAGCGACCCTACAACTATTTTGCATGACGTATATTTTGTTTCGGAGAACCTCGGCAATTCTTTATCAATTTCAAAGAACCTTTCTTTTATTCGAACTCTTTCCTTTTTTTTTCAAAGAAAAAAATGAAATAAAATAAAATTATCATGTCGCATATAAGTGAAATAATTTTTGTTTTTAATATCCACGAGCATACGTAATATTATAAACGATTTAAGGATATGAGTTCTCTTAATATTCCTTTTCCAAAAAATAAAAAGACTTCTCTTTATTGTAATTATAAGCACAATCTAAATTCAACAATGTATATTCAAGAAATATGAAATAACTACATTTTAAAATTGCATAAATGTTGATGCATAAGTATCCATAAGCAAGTAATATGAGTGTCGAACCTTAAGCCAAAAAAAATTGTATTGCTTGATCATTTAAAGAACTTACCCTACACATTGATGAGCCTCCATCATAATATAAAGAACTTTAATTTAGTAAAAGAAGAAGAAGAAGTTGATATTTTATTCTTATTGCTTGATAATTTAAATAACCTACCGTACAAGTTGAAGAGTTAATCCTTATTGCTTGACAATTTAAAGAAGCTACCACATCGAGTAGTTAGCCCTTTAGACGAAGGAAGTTCCATAGCACAAGTCTTTCTTTTATTCCCCATTATGCACTCCAAAACAAATAAAGAATATAAACTATGGTATAGTCCGCCATAATTGTAAGACGAATTGAATGAGCTATGATCGTAAGACGGCAAGTAGTCGAGTGCCTTCATGAAAAATAATTCAAGTCAAAATTTGGCAACAAATAATCTCAAAGCCAGGAAAACAAATGAATATGATGGAGTCATTCAAAGGATGATCGCTGTGTTAGATTGACTTTTAAGTCGCGACACCAATCTCAATTCCTGAAGGTTTTGTGTTCTTCATTTTTGGCATTTGAGCTTGTAGCTTTGGCATTTTGTAGGGCAGTCGATGATGTTTACTTGGTGGAAGTTGGGTTGTGAGTCTCATAAACGCTTCTAGACATGGCTGTGCATTATTTATACAACTTGATTGGATAAGGTTAGTAATCGAGGCCTTATAACCAAAGGAAAATGAGATTTAGCCCTCTAGTCGATACACATGGTGTAGTATATACCTAACATGTAACACTATTCATCATAGCATTTCTAGCCTTACTCGTATTTGAAATTATCAGCGTTTCTTTTTAGGAAACTCAAATTTTCTATTGAAAATATTCATTCCTTAATTATAAGATAACGCATTTGTTTTAATTTAAGAAACTTTAATTGTTGAAGTTTTATGTTTCTTATAGGTGTAATTAGGAAAAGGCCTATAAAAGGATTATGAAATTTTCTAACCAAATACCATATTCTTTTTTATATGATATTTCTCATATTTCTTTCTTCTTATTCTATTATTGCCTCTTACTGCATGCTCATGAATTCGCATATCAATCAAACTAAGTAATGGATGAATACTCAATCTTATTTTTGAGAATGGATTCAACTACAAACGTATATGAAGGGACAAAATTATTCCTTCGGCCAACGGATATTTGATTTCGGATGGATTTTTAATCTTATTTTTCCTATTTTTATTAACCAGATCAAATATAATTCTATCTTTTAGTTTTTACCCTCAGAGTAACTATATTTAGAAGCGGATGGAGTTAGAAAAGATTTTCTTATAAAGTATAATCTAAAGAGAAATATCATTCTAAATTTGTTGATCGATGATATACATGCATGCACACAAATCTAATACATAGCATATCACTCGTGCAAGTGTAATGGATATATTTTGGTTGATAACATAAAAAGTGTATTTGATTTTTGAGTGTTCTTGATTTATACTATGGAAGAAATGTTATTTTATACTTGAAGCTACAAAACTAAAGTATGTTAATCAAACAATTTCATAATTACTGCAACAATAATAAAATCTTAAAGTCCCAACTATTTAGGATGGATTATATGATTTTTTTTTTTACGTAATAGATCACATCCATATTTAAACTAAGAGTATTTAAATATTTATTTATAGTTTATAATAAAATATTTTTAAGCTTTCATCTATCTCTTTTCATATCACTAATGTAATAATTTCACGTCTTCTAATGGTAGCATTTATAGGTCTCTTTAACAAATATTTCTATCACCTTAAAATGTTTTCTATTATCTTATCCATCCAAATTATTAACAAATAAGAAATTTTCTTTCTCTTAGTAACTCCGTATATCTATCTCAACATTCTCATCTTAACTTCATATAAATTTAACTCATCATCAAAATTATAATAAATTCAAAATATAAAACGTTCTATTTTCATTTCGAAGTACTTTTCAGTGTATATATATATATATATATATATATATATATATATATATATATATATATATATATATATATATATATATATATTACATGGTCAATGTTGATTAGTAATAAAAAAAATTAATGATCATTAGTGTAACGTGGCGAAATTGACCTGACCTATTTTATGTTAGGAGAATTCTGAGAAAATACCCTTAACTTTGATATTTTGGCGCATAGCACTTTTATTGTTTTTCGTCTCCTTTTTGTTTGTCTTCTCCTTTCTTCCGTACATGGGTTGTTGTTCTTTATTTTCTCTTTTCTCTTTTCTTTATTTTCTTGAATCAAGAACACAAAAAATATCACAAAGTGTATCATTGTCTTTGTTATTCTTCGATCATTTAATAGTTATTTAGATAAGATAAAATATGTAAATATATTGTATATTCATGAATATTATGGTATTTAAATCATGGGTTTTCATAAATAATATAGTATTTAAATTATCTTTCCTTGTTTAATATTTATTGTTAAATCTATAAGCTTGTAAAGAAACATTACAGGTATCAAAGATTTTCATGCTATACTTTCATGTAAGCCAAAAACAGTGAGCTTACAAAAAAAATTGCATATATCTTTGTTACTATTCTTCTTTTTTTTACAAAAAATAATACATCATATGTTATTAAAAAAAAATTATGATTAATTTTTTACCAAGGGTGAAATTTAGATATTTGCACTCTGTCAAAGTAAGGAATCATGGCATATATGTTTGGAACGGATTCCATTTTGTTTGGAACAGATTCCATTTTGAGAGATTTGAAAAAGCACTATCTCGTTGAAAGGTTCTATACATCTGTCGTTTCTCAACGCATTTCTTTAGAGAAAGACTCCGTTTTTTTTTCCTCTTTCCGGATGGTAAATATTTCTCAGAACATGGAGTGTGAATCAAACCCATGTTTGAATTGAAACTGAGATACCGATGCAAGTTCTTCCCTTCTGAATCAGATAGATTCATAAGTGTTTGGGATCTAACTAGAAAGTCGAATGTCAAAAACCATTACATGAGTGCATGATTTTTTTAAAAAATTATAAAAATATATTTAAACATTAAAAAATAGCACATTGTAGAAGATCTGAATAATTTGTATAAAAATCAAAAAATTCTCTAAGATAGAAAAACACTAATATATGTGGATCCAATTCAAAGGTTTCCTAAAACTTTTAAGATATTTTAAGATGTCCTGATATACGATATAATATTTTTAGATTTTAGTCAAAAACAATGCATCGCATATTAATAAAAAAATTTTAGGCCAAATTTTTGCCTAGTATTTGGGACCTAAATAGATGGTCAAATGTAAAAAAAAATACATGAGTGAATGATATATATATATATATATATATATATATACAGGAGAGGGGCCGGTGCTGATGATCGCATGCTTGTGAGTATACTTTTTGACATCAATCGAATTGAAGTCTTGCCACAATGATTGTTGCATCACTCATCGAAGCACAAGCTCGGGTTCTAGACACTTGGGCTGGGTCAACTGATGAGGTCGAGTATCTAGACACGACCGGGTAGATGGTCCTCCGACCCGACCTGGCTGCCTCGGGCAAAGCTTACTGTTGGGGCTCGGCCGTGGTTGGGTTGCGCTACAAACTTAGCTTAAAAGAAAAAGGAACGTGATATTTATTTGAGCAACCAATCCTTGAGATTTATTCTCCTTCTTTTTAACATGGAGGAAGCATCGTCAATCACCGAGCCACAAGGGACTCATTGCTTGCTTGTCAACACAAATCTAACAAGGGAGTCCGCCTTGAGCCTAACTCCATTGCAACTCCGATAAGTCAACGACATCCATCCCGCTGCTATCCTATCTAACTTGTGCATAAATATAACTTAGATGGAAAAGAGAAAATCTAGATTTTCATAAATTATTATAAGATGCTCGGGTCGAATAAGCAGAAAAATCATCATTTGAAGTCACAATGTGAGGTTGACTAAAGCTTCAAATTATATAATTAAATTAATAAAAAAATTAAGATATTCATATTTTCATTATATTTTATCCATTTTAAAGATATACGATCAAACTTAGGAATGTCCAGTGACATGAAAAAAGAATACTTGCATTAGTGTACATGGAATGATAAATGAGCCTGCTTGCTATTCTGCATGCAAAGTTCTGATAATTGAAATAAAACCCAACCGAGAGTTGAATTATGTACGAAAGAAAACAGACGGAGAAGGCAAGTGAATCTTCCATCATCATTGACGACCACCACCCAAGCAGTATTTACGGCCACCTGCATTGAATCCAATGAAGTTGAGCAAGTCCTTGCGCGATTTCTTCTTCAATTCCTTCGACGCTTCCCCTTCTGCGGTGCAGTGCGTCTTATGCACAGGATCATGGCTTTGAGTCGATCCGAAGCCTTCATTTCTCGTCTCCATAGCGCCTACTTTTTGGTTGGACGTTGCTGATGATGATGATGATGATGATAACAGGGTGTACTTGGCCGGATGCTTGTTTGACGCACACCGGAGAGGGAGCAGCGCCCTCAACCGCCACTTGCGACGCATAACGCCCTTGGCTAGGAAAGAAATAGGATCCTTGTCCTTCCCTGAACTCTCTCTTGTTGCCTCCACCATCGCAACCGTGAAGGGATCTTCTTCTTCTTCTTCTTCGTCGTCGTCGCTACGTTTGCTCTGGTGGCGAAAAGACCATAACCTTCTCGTTCTAGGAGGCCTCGGAGGCCGCTGAGAGGAGGTGGCGTCGCCTCCGTGGTCCACGCTTTGGAAGTATAGGCGAGGAGGAGGCTTCAATGGCAGAATTATTTTATTCTCAAAGACCTCATCAGTTGCAGCTACCGCCGGCGGGTCGTACTGATTTCCTCTGAAACCCAAGTCAAAGTCGAACTCGCTGCAGCGGTTATCATTTCTGAAGCTAAATTCACACTTGGGAGTGCCAGGCTTCTCCTCCCAATTGAAAGGGACACCGAAGGTGGCAGGGGATTCCGAGGGAGAAGGACAGATGAGGTGGCTTAAGTGTGCATAGGTGGAACCGGCGGAAGCCGAGCTGGCGGGCGCACTGGTGCAGCGGGAGTACATGTTGAAGGGGTGGTCGAGAAGCTCCTCCGGGCTCGATGAAGCACCGTCGTCAGGGATGGTACTGGTGGCCATAATGCCCAAGTCCGAGGCTTGGGCGGCTACCACCACCACCTTCATATTCGTCATTACCTTCTCCTTCGATGCACTGTGTTGTGGCTTCGAAAGCTTTTGCAGATTTTAGGAAGCAGGAATGAGGGATTTCTGGGAAGAGGGGAGGTTGTGTCTTGACATACCAATATCCATCTACCAACACTCTGATATTTGAATCCATTCAAGCAGATCATTAGAATTCGCTTTTGGTTCTTCTAACCAAATGACGTCTCTTGGTTCATTTTCCAGAATTTGGTTAATTCCTACGTTGGCGGTTCATTGAACATAATGATAAAAGATACGCTCGATTCTTCTAGTGATATTATATGGAACACACTGGGAGTAATGTCAACGCGTTTTCAGGGAAAGAGCGAGTACAAGGTGTCACGCTCATATAGCCGTCAGCCTTCTTAGAAAGCACACGAGACAGATTTGAGAGGTATGAAACAAGCGGAGGGGTCCTAACGTATACAATGCTCTTTATTTGCTAATTGAGGCCTTTGAGGCAACTTCATTCCACAACAAGAGGGATTCTTAACAAATATATACTCTCAGTTGATGGTTGCTATACGACACTACCCATTGTGGTCATGGGGACTCCATGAGAAGCTAACTAACTCAGATGTACCATATTTCATAGAGCTTCTGAACATGCAGCAAAACAAAACAACATTTCTTTAAAATACCTAGATTTGTCATTTGCATTCTCTGTCTGGAGTTCATTTTCCCCTTCAGGTCCGTACCGTTCCAACAATCACCACTGACTTAGTACTAAGTTTTGGTTGTGCAACTTTATCAAAAATTTATAATTTGAGCAACAACAAAAAATGAAAAAGCTACATAAGATTTTCCTCAAGCAAAGGAGGAGATATTTCATGAATACACAAATGATTGTTGGACCAAAGACTAAAGAGGCAATGGGACGCAGATATCAGCAAAGACAATTCAGTCACGTAAAAGTATGTGAAAACCCCCCACCCATGTGCACATCCTATACAATAATGTAAATGGGCGAACTTGAATGAGTGGAGAGTTGACGCAGTTCAAGAATGATTCTCTTGTATGAGGTGGCTCTTGGTGGTAGATAACAAGCACTGATAGGGGGGACAACAGATCAACGAATTGTATAGATCAACAACTAATGTTCATCCATCTGAAGAATTAGCTTCAAATGATGGTAGTTATTACCATGGCAGATGACACCTCCACAGGTCAACGAATTGGATAGATCAACAACTAATGTTCATCCATCTGGAGAATTAGCTTCAAACGATGGTACTATGGCAGATGACAGCTCCACATGTGATACCCGAACAGCACCAATAAGCCGTTCCGGAAGCTCATCATAAGTGTTTGCCTGTGAAAGAAAAAATATACTATCAAGAGAACAAATGTAACAAATATTAGAAAAT
Source organism: Musa schizocarpa (assembly GCA_900464855.2). Taxonomy (NCBI): domain Eukaryota; kingdom Viridiplantae; phylum Streptophyta; class Magnoliopsida; order Zingiberales; family Musaceae; genus Musa; species Musa schizocarpa. The sequence continues at coordinate 41,322,566 of LS990919.1, forward strand.
TTTACTGTATCACAGTTTTCTTTCAAGATAAAAGGAATTAGTTCATGCTTCAAATGTTCTGAAATCAAATCTGTAAACTTAATGCTAATGTCCTAGCCAAGGTAATTATCACTAATTCAGAAGTTTAACTTGCAGTTTAAACTCAACAGAACCAGCTCCATATAGTTAGGATATTCATTATTGTAGTTGTTTAAGACAAGGCAACCAAGTTAACCATCTAGCCAACTATAACTGAAAAAACTAGAAAAGAAAATTGAGATCTACCAATGCACATGGACACCCTACATATTAAGATATTGTTGGATACAGCAAACAGGCCAAACATCATCCAGTTTATTTAGCATAAATAGCTCAAATGCACAACATGCAGTGAGAAAAGTTAAACTGCAGTGTCTCTTAGGATGAACCAATACTCTAATTTTTCTACTAAAATTCTGTAGTTTACTAACAGAAACCCTTATATACATATGATACATTTGCCAGACTGAGAAAGCTAAAGCTAAAAATGCAATCTTCTGGGTCAGTGCTTGACAACCAAGATTCACAAGTGAAACATGTTATGTTTTGTCTCCTTGTGCTCCTTATGACTTCTGAACCAGGAAATGACTTGTGATGTGTACGAGACAATCAAGAAAATAAGATTTCCACTCAACGAACGAATACCTAATTTGGAATTAGGTACATTTTTTGCAGGATTATGCAACCAGTGACTTTCAATGTAATATAAACCTGTACATGAAAATTCAATGGAGATTGTCTTGAAAATGACTCATAGAAGGCCACTTTTAACAACAAAGTACCATATCTCCCTCCCTCTACCTACTGATGTCTGTTAATAGCACCAAATCAAATACTGCTAGCATACATTTGTGGTAGAACATCTCTTGGTGCAAGTAACATGATAGGAGAATTCAACTTGTCCTTTCTTGAGAAATGCCAACAATAAAAAAGCAATGATGCCATAGTATGACATGGTGTATTTACTAAAGAAAAAGAAGTACCTGCACAAGAAAAGCCATGTCAACTACTAATGTTGTAATCACACCAAAAACAATTCCCAATACCCCATTGGCCACTGTAGAAGAACCAATATCAACATCGATCTGCATGAGGGGTTAATTACCATCAGGCATCACACACATATTAGGCCTCATTTATAATTGATCTTTTCTCCAACAATGTGCCAATAGACATTAAAGTTTATATAGTTTGCTGTCCTGTAACTTACTTCGAGGTATTCTGATCCACGAATGTAGGTACAATCAACTGCTTTGCCTAATAAACATGGAGTGCTTCCAACACTCTGACGCACAATCCAGGAGCCCTGCATAGAAATATACTTTGAGTGAAAAAGCAATGCAACATGTCATGGGGAAGCTTACAGGCTCACATCTGATTCAAGCCCGTCTAAAGGAGTGAGAATTAAATATCTTCAAAAGACAAATAAAATTGGTGGTGTTCTTTGACTACTGATGCAGATTTGATCCATTTGTGTAGGATAGAGTATTAAAAACTTCATGAATAAGATGAAGACCTTAGGAACTGCTGGAATAAGCTTGAACCTACTGTTTCGGAACTCATCATCACCATCAACAAAAAGCTGCAGTAATGATCCAGGAACCAATGGTTTTGACACAAAGTAGAATACCATACTGTAATGAGTTGAAGCTGGAACCTGCAATAACATAAAATCCATTTGTCATGCTGGCTCAGACACCACAAAAGATAACAGCATTAGCATTAACAGAAAATCCAATTTTTGCCTACAATCTGCAGACCTGCTTGGAGATACTGTCTCAAAGAAACTACAACCCTGGCATTTATCTTTATAAATGCATGCAGACAATGTGTACACGGGTCTGGGAATATTTATAATCCCGTCAAGGTGATTTACTCCTAAGCGAGAAACAGGATGGAGTTTTAAAATGCACAAGAATAATCTCAAGAATATGAGTTTATTAGCTTTCACCCAGAAAAGAGGCTATGAAACCCAAAATAAAATCTCTGAGATGCAAGAGAATTTTCCTGGCCCATAGGCCTTTTATGATGATGACCGATGCATTCACATAAGGATCGCAAGACTATAATTGAAACTTTGAAATATCTTAAGATCTTAGCAATTCTACAAATACCATTTCAAGAATACATCAACAATCACAATTACTTTACTGCACTACTCAAGTAGGAGACAAGTCAATTCATATCAAAAGAGTAAATAACAAATAAAGTAGTAGTTACTTACTTGCACATTTATCACCAAAGAGAACAGTCCCTTCTCTGAGGCCACCTACATTTACAAAGTAGAATTGAGAACCTAGTAATGGAACTCAAATTTATCTGCAAAATGAATGATATGAGGACATATGGAAACCATATTACAAAAGTCATTAGATAAAAAAGTTGTAAACTTCTAAAATGGATTCAAATAACAAAGTTATTTTGGTTAGAATATCCCCTAACAGAAAAACCAAAATTCCTTCAGAAAACAAGAATATTGAACAAGTTGAATAATATTTCATACAGAAATCATGAAGAAAGTAATTAATGTATGTCATTATCTTCACTAGATAACAAACCATGGTTAAATATAGTCCACTGATGATCCAGCAAATTAAAACACTAGCATCTGGTAATTGCTTTCAACCAACTCTGGCATAGCAGATTAGAGGTATTAACCTTCTAAAATAGTGATCCCTGTAAACATGTATCACAATATACATCATGACCAGTTTATCCTCTTGAACAGTGAGCACCCTTAGTGTGTATATCAGGCACAAACCTTCTACCTTGAGATTTTTCATCCATTTGAAATCTCTCAGATTTTGGGTTGTCCCGCAACTACATAATGTTAGTTACAACTATCATATGCCACACTATTATATGGTGCCAAGCAAGAACAGTGGGAAAGTTTCTAGCCAGAACAGAACCTACTAGAATTTTAGGAATTAAATCAGGGAAGATGTGAAATTTTAGATCAAACTGAGATAAACATGTAAAGTTCACAGAGAAAGTTAAAAGAACAGTCAGATAAGGATATAATATTTGGAAGTTCCAAAGTTTAATTTGGAATAACAGAGGCGCCCAGATGTTTACATTGAATGATTGGTCTTTTAATCAGACTTATCTTACAGCAGATTAGAATATATGTTTTAAGGAATTGAGATGTAAGATAACTAGTTTAATAGCTACAGAGACTAGTGGATTTTGATTCACCAGGAAAAAGAAACAGAAGAAATAGTAAAAACAAGCATATTAGGGTATTAAAAATCAGAAAATGTAGAAAAAATAATAATAAAGAAGAAAACTCTGATCATGCAAGCAACCTCTGGTTGCTACGAAACACTTCTTGGCCTATGATCTTGCAATAAAAGAAAATGTTTGTAGGATCACAATGTGTCCATTATGGCATAACAGAATTGGATTAAACCTTGCATATAACCCACAGAGAGGTGTTATATCAAACAAAGATTAAATCATATAACTATAAACAGTAAGCACAACACTCCATAACTGATATGTTATTTATTAATGATAAGGGTAAAAGACAAGTGTCTATTGCTGAGTCACCCGATCTCTACCCATCTGCCCAGGGCATTGCCAAGGCTTATTTGGCCAATAGATTAACCATCTTAAGCATTAAAAGATGCTAAATATTGGTCATTTTAAACTGTTTTAGCACGGGGCAGCTTGATGCAACAATTAAACACGTCAGTCCTGTAAAATTCAAAGCAAAAGTGCCCATCCAGTATGGTAAACAGTTTGTCTAGCTTGGTACAACAATCATACTCCTATAGTCCCATGTTAGTAATGGGGAAGGAAAAGTCTATATATAATTTTGGAAGAGTGGACAATATAATCCTAATAATGCAATATGGGAGAGAAACCTTTCTCAAATGCTTCTAAACAAATCAGAAAGAACACAACCAACCCTCTTCACCAACCTATAGTAGTAATAAGATAGATTTTTTTTTTATTTTCTAGTTATTTTTTGCCATTTATTTGTGGTAACTAAATTGATTGGTCAAAAGAGTTAAGTCTGACTATTGCTCAAGTCCCAATATGGGTATAAATATATTAGACAAACTCCAATCAGAAATCATATTTGGGAGTTGCAGGTGTGCCTTTTAGTAGGTCTTATCGTGGTGATGGACAACCCTGTCTGAGAAGACAATATTAATTAATTTATGTGATAGAAAGCTTCAGAAGCTTCTTCATTCAAATTAGAGAAATGCATGTAGGACTAGGAGTCACTTCTATCATCAACCTTCTTTATCTTCCCATGCTTTACTTTGGTATTATCATGTGCAAAGAAATCTCCAAGGCACTGATTAGCTCACATCTGATCTTGATCAGTGTAGTTATCTCTAGAAAACTTGTTTCATCTTTTAGAGTTTCACGAGCTTGAACATGTAAAAATTATTCCAACACCAAATGTACAAACAGGAAAGGTCTTCAATAAATTTGTCTGCTAGAGAGAATTCACTGTCTCAAAAAAATATACTGCCTTGTAATCCTTCTCATTCATGGATTCTTGAGCTCAACAATATAGATAATTTTATTCACTTTTGACACATGATCTACTTGATAGAAGTTAAGATTCCACAAGACCATGATTAGACACATTAAACACTAAGGACTTTCATATTAGCACAAGTAAACCTCTTTTAGCTATAGGAACTGATCTTAAGCTAAAGCTGAATCCAGCAGATAGAAAGACTATTGAGTATTTGGACTACAATTCTCCAAATTTGGTGAACCTTTAATCAGAAGTATCATATCCATAGCAGATATGTCCATATTACTTCATAACCTGTTCTTTTGGCTCCTACAATCAGAAATATATATATATATGTTTCTAACAAGAAAACTCCTCATTGCAAAGGAATCATAACTAAAGTTTTACACTAATCATTGGTACCTTCTTAAAAGAGCATGGTACTTGCTTTAGAGCTGCTATAATTAGGATTAGTCCTCCTCCTTCGAGAATAAAGTAATCTATTAGTGAGAACTTTAGTTCCATTATTTTTTAAAGAAAAATCTTTTCTTCCTCTCTTCATAAAACGGAAAGATGGGATTGTTCCTAACAAATTGCAGGCTCTCATTATCCATTGCAGTTTTGATATTTCCTCAATGTACTCTTTTAGATGCCATTTCAAGACTTAATAATGGTTGAACATCACCAACAATATTAATTAATTTCAGATATTGGTACAATAAATGGTTAGTAATTGAAAAAAGACAGTTTTAAAAGATAATATTAGACAAATAGTTAGTATGGAGCTACTGAACATTAATGCCATCTGTGACACTTTTACAGAAAACAAAACTTACATCATATTAATGTTTATTGTCAATGAAGTAATGTTTATTGTCCCACAGAAGCAAAATAAAGATGAAATTTTATGCTTATAGTGCTGCACGGGAAAAACTTACCTGAACTGCACAGCCTTTTCGCCTAGCAACATGGTCGATTCGCTTGGCATCCTTAAACCAATCAACTGCTACAAGCTCCATAAGATGCCTTCCTCCAGGTATCTGCAATCCAAAGAGTAAAAAGTTTTAATAGCAACATTTTAAAGTATAGTTGAACAAGCTCAAAATCAATATTGAACAGCATCACAAGACCTTGGTTTTGTCATATATGAAGTGTTTACTTCGAACTCTGAAATTGTTCCCATCAGATATTCTCCAACAGTTACGGCTTTTATCACGGTCATCATGCCGTAAATTGCCAGAAAATTCTGATAAATCAATTGATTCTGAAGGTTCCTCATCCAAAACTACAGGATTAAACAACATAACTATCATATAACAGAATATGTTTGAACTCAATTACCATATATCAAATGGCCAAACAAAACAATACAAACCAGCCTTTTTAAGATCATTTTCAAGTTTGACTGGGTAAGCCTGCACGCATAATAACACTGTCATCAACACTAAGAAGGCTAAGATATGAATATGAATAGTGGTAACCTTTTGACCTCTTGTTCAGGCTCTGGAATTTGATAATCTTCATCTTCATCAGAATCTTCATCCAATATGACAGAATGTCTGCTAGCAGCTTGCATATGATACAGTGAAGAATTAGGATGAACAGAATTTTCCTGTGTTTTCCTATCCTTCTTAATAGAAATTGTTTGTGCAGTCATATTGACCATCAATGGAATCTTTGATACATCATGGTTTTCATCTGTTTGAGAGAACCATTCACGGAGCCCTACCATAAGCAAAGGTGTAAGCATAAATTAAAATGTTGAAAAGGCACTTATAAAGGCATGTGAGGAGCAGTTATCTCGATGAACTAAATCTAGTTGTTATATTCTAAGACAACTTTGAGCATCAAACTCTCCAACTCAAATCTGGGTCAAAAACAACTGCGGATGAAAGGAAATAATGCTCATATGCAGTGAAGATCTCTCCAAACAGAATTACTTGGTAATAAATACTATTAAATGTATTACTTGGTACTGAATTAGGAAGGACCACAATATTCTACTGGCTAAAAGAGATAGATAAGGGCAAAATTCCACTAGGAAATTATTCTGTCATAACAAGAGACAATAATAGTACGATCACAAGAATATTCTATTGGTATAAATGAATGTCTTGCATATCAATTCTTCGCAGCAATATTTGGCCTTGTTGTTAGTAAGATATCTTCCAGCTTTCTATGTCATTCTGTCATTGTACCTAAGTGACTCTTCACATTCAACCTCCCGTCCTATCTCCAATATAGTAAACATATACAAACTTCTAAAATAGTTTCTTCACATTTGAAAACTTAAATGTCCACTTCATTTATTAAAACACCATGCTATCAAAGGATATGATATAAAATTTTCACTTAAACAAATTAAAACAAACTGTGATGACCCTAATAATGTTATAATAAATGTTTTAGGGGAACATATAATTGCCATAGTATGATTATCTCCTGAGTTACACTTTTGGTTGAAATCACCTTGGCAAACAACAAACTACTTAAACATTCCTTCATTCACCCAAAAATCATCAGTATAGCCCACAGTAAAAACGTACTCATGGACTAGAAGGGCATACTATGAGAAATAAATGTAACTTTACAGTTAGGTTTCATCTTCACCGACTTATTCCTCACCTTCATATGACAACGATAACTGTTCCTGGGGAAGGTGGAACAAGAGATTCCAATGTTTACCTAAAAAGATGAAATCTAACTTTTTCTGATGTTCCATAATTTACCTTTCTACTTTTCTACTTACAACAAACCCACACTTCCCTCTTTCCACAAACCTACCAATCTCCTCTTCTCCATTTGTGAACAAAACAGTATTTATAAGTTGTAGATCACTCACTGAAATTTGATAATCCCACCTTTTCTTTCCTATCACATTGGTTTCTATTCACACCATGGATGCCCCTAAGGCCTTAACTATATTCATCATATATTGCATGTATGGATTGCTTTTGTTTATTATGAATTTGGTGGCTCCTTTCTGAGACATGTAATTTTCATGTAACTACTGCAGAATGTACGATGGAGATGATTTATGTATTTTAATTATAATCGTGTAAATATATATAATATAAGCTCATGGTTGATATAGTCTATTTTGTTAGTGTTAAAGTCTACTTTGTTTTAAACATAGGTGTATCTACCAACCCATTCCATTAGGAAACAAAACAGCTTGCAAGGAGTGGTCACTGGAAGAGTCACCATTCCAAACACAAGAAACCCCTTGCCGCCTAGCAAAATGAGCAAGGAGGTGAGCTTGAACATTATAGTTTCTAACTTTCTATTAAAAAGTCCCCATTGTATGACTGTACAATGATTGCCCAAAACCCAACAGTCTTTCAAAACATTGCTTAAGTGCCAGGATTATGGAGCTAGGTAGTAGCTTGTAAGAAGTCTTACTTGACCCAAATCAATATGCTTAAAACAACAACTTCATTTTAAACATATTGATTAAAAACAGATTTTATAATACTCTTAATTTTCCATTCCTAGGTGTGAGAATTTAAGAAAATGATATTTGCCAATAAATGCTTAAATTATCTCATTATCCTATTAGTATAACCAAATAATTTATTGAGTTCTTCCAAATATAACATAAAACTAGGAATCATGGTAGCTCTAACAGAAATAAGGATAACTTGTAATACAGTTACACAATTAGAATGGCTAAGTTTTCTACTGATGCTCGAATATGCCCATCCAAAGTAATCATGAAACATAAATACACACTTACCAACTAAAAAATCAATAATCAAAAAGAAATGTTGCTTAAAAGAAATATATAAAAATAATATTACAAATTAAGTCAACACATGTATCAATAGAGAATTTTGATATGAAATAGCCAACCAATTATATGTTATCTGTGGAGAGTATAAGTACCAGCAACGCTGTTCAACATCTGAATCAAACAATGTTGCTGAAATGATGGGAGATAACCAACACCCCATCCTTTCAGATCAATTTGCATAAGATGCTGTACTTGTGTCCGTACTCTCCCATCACGAGGTTTCAAGGGAGAAATCTTGAATCCCCCACCTTGAGAAGAAAATAAATAATAATATTTTTAAATAATTGGATGTTAATAATATATCAGGACAAAAGTGCACATAGAAACATATCACAGATGTCCTAAAAAGTGTAGAGCAAGTGGAAGAGTACTCTCAACATGGGCTCTAACAAATCCTGGTTGTGGACTACAATTTACATGCTCCCTTGAACGGAATAAAACAACTGCAAGAACATAGAATTAGTTTCTGGAAAATTTCTGACAGTGGCAAACATCAAGCCTTGTTATGGAGAAAAAAAAAAAAAGACTAACATTCTCACCATAACTTCCATCATCATTACGTCTCCAATAGCGCACATAGCATAGATCACGAGGCCACACAAACCTGACACACAATCTGCACTTTTACTCACAGCAGAATCATAGATATATATTGAATCAAGAATCACATATACTGTCAACATAATAATACTATTCAAGTTTCATTGCTAAGCTAAATACACAGTACATTGCAGAATGACAGTATCACAAGTTAGTAAATCTATGACAGGTACAGAACTAGATCAATTGCAGCAGTACTAACAACTTATTTCTTATTCCTTTGCATATCATACCAAATCTTTTTTTAATAGCACTATTGCAAAAACTTATCAGAGATCAAATCTTGGCCAAAAAACTTACCCCTTAAATCAACTTCAGGAAAGCTATGCTCTTCAGCACAAGGATACGAGAGATTCTATCAATAATCAGTTAATGTGGGAAGTTTCAAGTTCCAACTCTCTCAAAGCTTCCAGTAAGGCCGAGAACTTTCTAGTTAACTTCTCTATTAAGGCTTCCAACAAAATTTGCTTGGCGTCCTCTCATCTTTGATGACACTAAACTATGAGATTCAATCCTGCTATTATTGACGAAATCTCAATTCCATGCTGAGATTGAAACCCCTATTGATATATTATATATTTTCTTGCAGATGAATTTAACATTTCATGTGCAATTCATGTACTTATGGGTGCAATTCCAAGCTTCCACAGGAGTGCACCTATTTGTAAGCTTTCTATAAAGACAACCAGCCGTGCGTTCTCAACTTTGTTAGATCCTTGCATGGACTTATATACCACACATAAATAAAAATTATAAAGAAGAAATCATTTATAGTAAATGATGAGTCAAAAAAAATAATGCCCTGCAAATTCCAAAGGAATATTCTTAACCAAAGTTTCAAACACAGGGCAGCCGGTATATACCAATTAGTATAGGTCAATACTGGTTGGTATTAGTTTCTTTCAATATTTTTTCCTGATTGTACTGCAACATTGGTTGGTAGTCCAGCATCATACCAGTCCAAACAATCGTTGAAAACAATATTGAACAGGTATTTAAAACACTTGTGAGTTATGACTGTATCAGCAGTTTCCAATTGTCTAGCATTCAAATAGAGCCTTGACCCCAAGGAAGTTCCAATTGGATGCTACAATGGTTGTTTTATAAGAATGATGTTGGTACTTTAACACAGTTCAAAAAACCCGTCAGACCAGTAATGCCTGGTATGCATAGTTCATTGTATCAACATACATATCAGCACAAGTCGACATGTCAGCAACCATGCAAGCATCTTAAAAGGCAATGACATCAGTATCCACATCAAAGTCCAACCCACCACCATGTCAACAGACACCAAGTAAGCACACATTGTCACGACCCCTCATGTTGGTGGTTCATTTCCAAAATCATCCAGCCAACCAATTTATGATTAGACCCTTCCCAAATAAGAACCCCTGAGGTATGAAACACTATCTGGAAACTCTGCTACGGTGCTACCAATAAACTACGCTCCATGATCTCCTGAATCACCCACTTGAAGCTAACTTGAGATATGGAACGTTGTGATGGGAACGACCCAATTCAACTTTTACAGGTTGGGCATCCTATTCGAGCTTAACCATGTTTGAGATTACCTTGATTTGAATGAAATTATCTTAAATATTATATATGAGATTACCTCGATTTGAAGAGAGGTTCAACCGAACTAGGAGACTGACTTCCACTTCTTATCCAAATGAACCTTCCCTGATCAGTTTGGAAGGTACTTAACGAGCTTAACCATGTTTAGAAAAAAAACCAAAAGAATAAGAAAAGAAAGAGAGTGAGTGAGAGTGTGAATGGAAGAGAGGAGACAGCCACGCGGGGCTTAAATAATCCCCAAAAGTTAGTCAATCGTCCAATTTGACCTTTACAACGAAATTTGGCTATATTGATTGGTATCATAGGTGTACCACCTTGTACGCCTTCAAAACCAACCTGGTTTGGACCGAAGGGGGCATGATCCATGAACCGAGTAGTTGTCAGATTTACCGACTGTTTCGTGACAAAATTGCAATCTATGCTCTTGAGTAATTTTATCTATTAAATCAAAAAAATATTTCTATCCAAATATTCCTAGAATTCTCATTTGATGGCATCATCTAATATATTTGAGGACATATGCACTTATAAGTTATAACAGCAAGTATAGAATATGTCACTTTCTCGTAATATCTATTTTAGTGGTAAAATTTTCTATCACCAGCATTTTTAATCTATACAATATTTTTACACCTCTTGTGAGCTAGAAATCATACTTCATTAAACTAGTCTAACCGAATTTATGTATAATGATCAAATACGTACAACCATAATCTCATCTATAATCATAACTGATATGAACTACCCTCAAATGTAGCAGCAGACTTAATTTGGTGGAAAAAAGTTTCATTTTACATGAGTTCCACAATGTGACTTTACAACTGACATGTAGCTAGTTATTACATATGCATAGTATCTCCTTCAAAATAATATTTCAAGGTATTAATAATATCACTTCCAAGTTGGAACACGAAAATATAATCGTATACAATGGTGATCAAACATGTTTCTAAAACTGACAAAGAAACGAGGTATACAACTATGACAATTCAAGTCTACTTCAATGCACTTAAGAAACATTACACTGGAAACCAGTCCAGCTGCAGCCTATGATAGAGTATCGCAGTATGACCATCCACCTCCTCAACCAAACTGCCATACTGAAAGCTGCAATCCCACCTGCAAAAACAATAAAAGCAAGTGGTGATTGAATTAAAGAATTTCTAACATTAAATTGATCATCCATAAGTATAAGTTACTCAAAACGTGTTCCATCCATCCTCATCACAAGCTGGAAAATAGATTCACATGTAGCTTCCACAATGCCAACAGCCTTCATTGCTTTACTACAACTCCTTGGCTGTATAACAAAAACATATTACATCAATGAGAAAGCTAATAACTAAATTTCTAAGTTTCTCATGTACATTAACCGTAAACATGTTCTCCATACAAGATAGTCTACTTCTACAAGCTCCTCAAAAATGCGAAGCCCTGAAAAAACACAAAAAAAAAGCCATAAAACAAGAGCAGATGGTTTAGATCTCATGATCCTTGAGGTTATAATTTGTTGTATTATGCAGAGCACAAATAAGAGAGCCAGAACAAAGAAGAAATGTTTCACCATTCTGGCATCTCACTAGACGCCAATGTTTCCTAGAGAAGACTTGATCAGAATTGTTGTCATTCGACAAGCCTGAATCAACATCACGGGTCCAGTCGAGTATGGAATCAGGAGGGCCTGTCAACAGAGAAGCAATGATCATGCTGTATCATATATGTCACTATGCAACACAATATGCTGGACAATGCATAAAAGAGATCAGTGCTAGTCCTTACCATTTCCTATGGTTGTTCTCCTTGACAAAGTAGGATGGCTCTCTTCCTCTTCTTCCTCTTCAGGACTACACCTACAAGAAAATATTAAATTCTAAGCAAAAGAACTAAAAATTTGTTGGCATATGTGAATTTAGTTACATTTTTCATAAAACCGAAGGAATATAATCAAAACTGAGATGAGAAGGTGAAGAAATAGCCAGAAAGAAGCTGTCCCACCAATAATTATGAATCACAGTATGAGAACACAAAATGATGCAGAAATTAAAATATGAATAACATGAACCGTGGTGAGTGATTGCTACAGAATCTTGATACTATATCTATAGCAACAAGCTGTATGAGTCCCAAGAACATCATAGAAAAAATTATAGATATGTACTCAGAAGACCCAAAAGTTAGATAAAATAAGGAACAGGTTCATTAACTATAGAGAGAGAGATAGATGATCATTTCCATCTTTTTAACCAACTTTCCTTTGTTCTTCTTAAAGTATTAGTTGAATAAGTCTTTTATTCACTTAAATAAATACATCAAAGAGAAGTTCAAAGCCAGTTTAAGAACCTAAACTAATATTCAAGCATCATTATAATCAAACAGAAAGGTACATTTTAACTTCATTTTTTATCCATTTATTAACAGAATAAAATTTTCAAGAAGAGTTCAGCATCATTATATACTACCTTCAATTTACATTCATATATGTAATACAGTAATAGTATTCTATTTGTCCAAACCAATAAGGAAGCATGAACCCACAACAAACGTAGAAAACATGTCTCTACATCTGTACAAGTTGTAGAGAAATATTGGCAGCTTGGCATCTATTAAAGTGAATTACTGCTAATAACATTTTATAGATATTTATGTCAGCAGATCCTAGAAAATCTCACACCCATCAATGTTCATCTCTAAGCAGATCAGACAACGGATACAATGTATGCACACACATAAAGAATACAATCCTAATAGTCCTCTTTATGTAAAAGACAGTAAGCATTTCTACATTGCCAAACACCAATTCTCTAATAAAATCATTACAGGCAGCTATCTATTAAATAATCTTTCATCAAGTATCCTAATCGTTATCAGGATAAGTGGTCAAAAGAAGGTTTTCCAATAATCTCTCATCAAGTATCCCCAAAAGAAAACGAAAAATATATATAAAAGCAAGATACATAACCTCACTGCACCAAGACAGATGACAATTAAAATACCATTGTAGCAATTAAAAAAAAAAGCATATATTAACAGTACATCAATTGATCATGCTTCCATTGATCATGTAAACTTATACCAATATCAGTGAATACAGACACATTACACATTACTTACTGACTATCCCGGTCAGAGGAGGAAACATTCCTTCCATTATCCACCGCTGATTTATATGGAAATGAAGAAAATATCTTGTTTCCAGTAGCTGTTGTAGAATCTTGCTAGACCAATGAAAAGATGAAGAATTAGTTGATCTGAAATATCAATTTATACTTAAATGAATCACATTAGAGATGACAATTACCTTAAAAGACCAGGTCAACCACCTCTCTACATAAATTCTACACAAAGAATGTTTCATTACCAGAACTTTTAGACATCCGCTTTACCTATTTTGAATGGGATTCTAAAAATATTGATGGAACTGAAGGTCCTAATCTAGATAGATTGGCATCGTAGTTGGGTAATTACAAGCCTATTAGACTAATTTACTAATACCCAAACCCCTTGTTCCATTGCAAGAAACAAAGTTGACTAGAAAATACCAGTTCAAATTCCAAGTTTATTAATCACAATATAAAGAGGTTCTTACTGACTTTATTTATAACACTTTTGTATCCTTAATTATTCATTCTCTTTTTTGTTTAAATTTTCAAATAAAATAATTTCTTATTATGAATTAGCCTAAACCTTAAAGAAGTCAAAAGCTTTCATTGACACATGTTTATTTCCAAAATTTTTTCACTTATGTCAGCAGTATTGATCTATATTAACAACAAGGTAGAATTAATAACTTAAAGAGCTAATCAACAATTCTAGGGTAGTTAAAAAGGTTTCCCATAAATGACTAAATAGGAACCAGAGCATGGTAATATCACAAGTAAATCAGCAAATTACAATATGCACAGGAGTCTTGATTATACAAAATGAATGCCTTATAGAGGCTTCAAGATTGCAAAATCTCCTAATCAAGTGTCTCTTATTCCCAAGATTACGGTAGTGCAAACCAAGTTTAAGGGTCTTAGACCCATACTGGTCACTAGCCAGACTGGTATGGGAAGTGAGGATAAGGCCCTGCTATGAGGAGAGGAGGATGAGGCGACGAGACGTAGCAGAAAAAAAAGAGAAAGCTAAAAGGAGGATTGGGCCTGTAGTTGATAGCCAAAAGAGTTATTAACAGGTTGTTGATAGTCAACTGCTATTGACCACCAAAACAACTATCAAAAGGACCCAGAGTATAAAAAAGAAGACAATTTTGAACCAGGCCAGTTGAAGTCATCAAATCCAAGTGCCAGTTCCTGGTAGGACCACTAAATACTGGTCGGTACATACGGATCCGACCATTTTTATTTTTTGTAATGCTGATTCCAGGTTACGATTATAGCATTGTTAATATTCTTTGACAGAGAAATCCAAACAAAGAAAGTAATATTTAATGTAGACAACCATTATAACAAGATAAACCATGAAGTAATAAAATTTTCACTTAATGCACCTGATCAATAACAAGCTCAATTTTTTCCTTCCAGATCAGAGCCTCCTGAATGTTAAACGCCGCCATCTGATTCAAGAAAAAAAAGTACTAAGAACAAATATTATATGTGGACGAACACACTCTGACAGATATCAAGCACAAGTCCTTGCCTATAATTAAGAAATTTAAAGCACGAAGACCGTCCATGTATCTCAAGTGATAGAATCAATGCAAATTTAGGTGAAATAATTTTACAAAACATATGTCTGGAAAATTTCCATCAGCAATTCCATTAATCAGCAAGGGCAAATCCAGAATTTTAGAATAAAAATATATTAAATTATTTGAGATGATATTTTTCTATTTATTTGCCAACTTAGCTGATGGGTAGTTTCTAAGTGTTTATAAGGTGGACTACAATTTTTTGACATGATTACTTATAAGATAGAATCATATTGAGAGGTACCTGATGCACTGTCATACATTTTTAAACTTATGGAACACCACTACTAAACAGCAAACACCTACTCAGTGCATTAATTTAAATTTTGACTAATTTATTTCTGTTTTTAGTGCTCAAAGATTTTTAATACAAAAGACTAAGGGAAACATTATGAACTTTCAAGAAGGAATCATTTCAACTTGTGAAACTATGAACTTTTAAATGCAGTGAAACTACAAATTTTTAGTGCACTACATATTTTCGAACTCAGAAAATGTTTCAACTTTCGAGACACCAATATATCTTCAGGATTTGTATGGCACATAATGCAGGAAAACTGAGAATGTTTAACACGCATAGGCAAATTATTAGAGGGAGACAACAACACAAGAATGATGCCCAAAACTAAAAAAAGTGCACCATTGTGAATAAATGCTTGACAGGATAAGGACGTGATATGTGGCTGCATGTCATTAAAATGATGTGAAGGTTTGAAATTTTTTTTAGTTCAAATGAACTGATAGAAAACTTAAAATGAGCTTCCATATTTACATAAATATTACCTTTGTTGGCAAAATAAGGTTAACATTTAAATGAATAGAAATTTACAGTTTTGTACCTAGGAAACCCAACTAATATGGGTCAAACAGGTCAAAGTCATGGTTTCTGGTCTCTCTAAGTCATTACATCATAACTTTTGGATCATTAGCCCTGCTCAAGATCCTGTCATGATTTCTGAAGCTAGGTGACAAATTTGTACTGAAGCAGTCCATTTTTTTAGGGAAACAGAAAACAAGGTTCAGCCTACTGGACAATCAGACAGATAGAACATTCAAGATGAGTTAAGTCAGCACGAACCGTAATTCGATGATACTTCTCTTTCTTGTTGTAAACACATAAAACATAAACCATCTGCATTTAAAAAAAAAAAAAAAAAATCAGCATGAGACAAATTTAGAAGAAGAATAACAAATATCACCAAATTTCAAAAATGAACAGAAATGATCCAACCAATAAATAGGATCTGATTGACTAAATCAATGTATAAATGACAAAAATTATAAGAACAATGATACATGCTAGATCTGATTGACTTAATTAGCTACAACAAACAATTATCTTTAGTAAGTTTAAGACAACTTAGTTGGTCCCAATATATGTTTTTCGCTTGTGTGAAAAATGTTAGAGCATAAGCTTATGTGTACTATTCTTGAGCAACTCTAGCTGCTCAAAAACTTACAGCTCTAAAGGGTGGAAAATTCTTCAAACCAGATAACAAAATTTAAATAATATTTGTAGTGTTATAATGGTTAACACTACTGGTAGAGAAAAACTGCATAATTAGCATGTGTGCAAAAGCTATTTAAACATGGTTTTGGATGTTAAAAAGTTTCAGTGTGCCGAGAATATGGTATACTTCAACTATTAATCAAAAATATCAAAACCAAGGAGCCAAATTATGGGTATAATCGGAACAAAGTTATAAATACAAAAGATGATCAATGAGCAGAACTTAAGTGCATGTAAGAAGCTGACTAGAGCCATGGCATTAGATTAATTGGCATTAAACGAGAATTCTGAACAGAATGGGAGGCATGTTAAGCATTCATTCACAAATCAGGCCTTCTCCACTTAAAAAAATATGAAGACTTACATGACCATGGTGCGTCTTAAGCCCTCTATCCTCCACTCTGCAGTTTCCATCTATAAGAAGTGTCTTGATCGGCACCTGAATACCTCAAATAATAATTTAAGCGCTGAGACGTTTAGCATCTCAAATAAGAAAATAATGAAGCAACAAAGGGCGGTGAAAAAACCCTCCGAAACCCTACTAAAGATCAGATGAAATAAAACAAAAAACTAAGACAACAAGTGGGAAGAAGAAACTAAGTGATGGGGTACCACGTTATCCTGAGGTTTCCTCTTGTAGTACGCGAGGACTCTGGTCTCGAGCACGAAGTACCGCATATGGATGAACGATCGCCCAATCTTCCGCCTTCCATAACGCACCATCCATCCCTCGTAAACCACCTTTGACATCCTCTCTCTCGATACTATTTCCCAATAGATCCTACACTCTACATCAATCAAATATCATACGGAGTGAGATAAGAGAAAATCAAAGAGGGGAACATAGTAGCCCTAACGAACCGATCACAGTACTTGCTCAAAATGAAGCCAAAAAACCCTCGATTAACAACATAGATCTCAACCCGTACTTCAACTTTAACAACGACGACGAACTATCGAAGAAAAAAGACATACCAGATCGATCAAAAGGTGGTTCGCAGGCGACGAACTCCGAGTTCCGATTGACCACGGGCGCTATAGGATCACATAGATAAATCGGCTCGGACGTAGCAGCCCGACGACGATAGGATCACAAGGATCCTACCGCGTAAGAAGTGAAGGGGGATGTCGTGGAACCGAAGAGGAAGAAAGAAAGGGGGCGGGGTGCTGCTGTGACGGGTTTTAAATGGCGACGGACGATGACCACGCAGAACAGAATACAAGAAAATAAGACTCAGCGCCTACCGAAAAAGGAAACGATAACCCCTTCTCCATAACCTCTTTTTGATTTATTTATTTTTTATCTCTATCTAATTATTATTTCTGGAAACAGAATATGGGCATAAAAATTCTGCAGAAGAAATTGGAGGTAGAAATATGATAATAAATTATTTTTTTGTTTCAATAATGGAGAAAATTTGATAAGGGAGTTGGTCTGCGCGTGTGGTGTGTAGTGGGTCATGGAGGAGTCTACGGCGCTGACTATGCGGATGTGGAAGGCATCTCTCCGTCAGCAACACCAAGACGAAGGAAACAGTTGTATTCACCGGCGTTTTCTTAGGAGAAGTACGTTTTCTACTGCCTCTCACGTACGTTTTCTTAGGAGAAGAAGTACGTGCGAGAGCGTCTCTGTCTTCGAGGCCCATGTGAGTCCAAATCAAACACGGATCAAAATGTATTCAAAAAGATGCGCCTACCAAGTGTGAAGATGTAATAAGGAAGCATGCAAGAAATTAAAGAGTTGACAAAGGTGTTATAACGTGATCTGGAATTAAAGAGGACGGTGCATGATCTGGATTTTGAATCTTAAAGTGAGGAGGATCAAAATCCACTTTGAACTCGGAGAAGGATCCATCCACGCGTCGGATCACTCTCGTGAATTGTAATGCCTGCTTAGTGAGGTACATCGAGTTCGGAAGATCCGTCTCTGCAACCGATTTCAGATGCACATACTAAAGATCCGTCTTTATAATCTTTTTTTATCCTATGCCATCAGAATTGCTGGATGGGTTGGAGCCACACGTATATAATAATATCAATTCACCTGTGGACGTGGGTTTGTGAGTAATCACGTAAAATGGAAAATGAGAAGTAACACTAATTTTCTTCATTTATCAAACAGTCACGTAGAATGTATCCTTTGCTTGTCCCATGGCTTAACTGGGCCCAAGGCATAATTGGGCCCAGTGAGGACAGTTAGCATTTGGGCTGTCCTTGCATTTCCGATCGTAGTTGGCGTGCCCCGATATATATTTTTTTATATGTATATCATATTTTAGTTCTGCTGAGAAAAGAGGGAAATAGACGAGAATCGAAGTGGGGGGTTTGTCACGCTGACAACAGGTACAGCAGCATGCTTGTGCACTCACCGAGCAAGGTGGTGACGATGATATGGTCTTCTGTGGCCGATACGTACCTGATAGTAGACGTGACGGTGCATGGTTCCCTTGACCGACTGGTAACACTAGTGGTCAAGGCGGAGTTGGAGTGGTCAGGCGTTGGAGGGCTACGGGGTACGGCCGCCTACTGGCCACGCATTTCGGCACCGATGAGTCGCTAGAATTAAAGCCATCGATCCCCGGAAAAGAAGTTAACGAGATTAGCTTGCCTGACTGAGCAAGCCAAGTTTGTCACTTGTAGGGCCTGATCCAAGCCAATAAAGTGGGGAATCGGTCTAAGGAGTGCGTACGGTTTTCCTGTGGAGGACACCTTTACCGGGATGCTGTTCTGAAACCGGTCCATCTATACAAGTCCGAACTGGAGAGGAAATCATCCAAGTACACATGCTAGCTAGTGCCGTGGGCGGAAGGATATTCTTTGACACGCTCCGAAGACTAAGCCTGAACCCAAGTCCAACCAAGTCCATCAAAATTACTCTATCTAATCACACTTTGCTTTCAAGACATCTCGTCATGCCTCAAATAACACGAGAGATGTACAGTGGTCCTGCTACTTTGAGGTCGTGCTTCACTTTCAACACAAACATCCTGTCTTGTCTAAAATAACATGGAAAGAGAGCGACGTCTGGTACTACCATGCCTTTCTCGGGTGGGAGGGACCTGCGCCGGAGACTCCGGACGCAAACGAGCAACAAAAACAAAGTGCGCAAAGGCATTCAAAACGGATGAGAGATCGCATTCCTATGGCAATAATTCCCTTTGGGCCTTGCGTTGTTAACAGAAAAAAAAAATAAAAGAAAAGATAAAGAAAACTTCCATTTGTCTCGCTTTTTATAACTTCTGTAGAACTCTCATTATTACATGCAAACGGAAGGGAACGAAGGAATTATTAGTAGCGTAGCGTAAAAGTTGCACCAGCTCTCCATCCCAAGCCAATTTAACCCACAACAGCTGTTGCAGCATAAAGAAAAGAAAAAGAGATGCAAAACACCGGCGACGGCCCGCACCTCCGTTGGTGCTGCCCGCTTAATGACCTGTAGCTGCCGGTAGCCCTGCAGTTTAAGGCTGCGCTCCGTGCTGGAGCCTGACGTCCTTAAATGTCACAATGAACCGTCCCAATATCAGGACGCGAATAAAAAACAGGTACATATCAAGCATTTAATATATATATATATATATATATATATATATATATACAAATTCCTGAATTAACATAAAATACGTTCATTTTTAAAAATCTTCCGATAGTGATTTTTTTTTATTGAAAGATATTTTTTTATCCCTCATCGATCGTCTTTATCTTTGCTTAACTAATCCAATCTCCATGGCCACTTTACCATCATCATCATTATTTTAGTGAAAGAGGGCATGAGTGAGTGAAGGTGAGGACGTGCAGGTCTCTCATTCCTCTTATGGGTGAGGACAACGATGATAATAAAATAAAAAAATAAAAATAAAAATAATAGTACAAGATAAAATCAATAATCGATGAAGCATAAAGAGATGAGAAGACAACCATAATTAGAGACAAATAAGAGACCACCAACAAAAGAAAAAAAAAAACCCACTTACAAAGGTACTTAGAGCACTGGACTATGTGACCAAGGATGGTAGGGATGCGAATGGAGGCAAAAGTGAAAACAAGAATTTACGAAGAGAGAGAGAGAGAGAATCAATGTAAGGGCTCTCGGTTGGCTGGACTGAATTCGATATCACTTCAAAATTGTTGACACCTCTGTCGGTGTTATGCGGATCATGCGAGCGCGACAACACATCAGTTTATGGTAGTATTTTTTTAATGTTTTGCATCACATGTGATATATCACCTTCATTTGTGGAAGCGAAAAAAAAAAACCAAAAACACAAGCAAAAAGTAAAATCCCTCTTGTCGTTTGTCAACCGCAACGCAAAAGAAGAGAGGAAAAAAAGAAAAAGAAAACAGATTAGAGCAGTAGTCAAATAAGTTACAAACTGGTTAACAGACGGAGTTGTAGTGGACACGCACCGATTGGACAACTCGGGATCAAAAGACCAGCCCGTCAATTCTCCAAATGCTTTTCCTTATGGCACTGGGCGCCCGTACGGTATCGTGATCAATCCCGGCCGTCCACCTGGGCGCGCTCCTCTCGGTGCTGCCTCTGGATCATTAATTTGTACTTTTTAATCAAAGGTTGATTCATCTGACGGTCCAGATCTGGTGATGTCACTCGGCCCGTGCGCGTGCTTATGTTAGTGGGCCGTTCCATTAGGACCTATCAGCGGCTAGTAAGGGTTGGGGTGACAGTTCCCCGTCATCCTCTGGCCGACGCGCCCGTATTGTACGGTTATAGAACCCATCCATCAGTTAGTTCAGTAGGAGGCACACCGCAGATCAGCCCCGTCTGATGGATGGGACCAATCGAAGGGGGAGGGTGACAAGACCACTCGATTACAGGGGTGCCACAGGCGATGAACGACTCTGATTTCTCAAGGCGAGCCCTATTCACATACCTTTTTGTTTTAATTTTTTTACAAAAAAAATAAAAAAGAATATTGTATTTAGTTAGCATTCGTAGTAAGTACGGTGACGGGGCAGATAGCGGCCGTCAACGTCAAGAAGAAGAGCTTCTGTTCTAGAAAACTGGACTTATTCAACGTTATTCTATTCTAGTATGCTATATATAGTAGAGCCTAGGGAGCGGGCTTCTTCGCCCATTTCAATTACACTTGGCATTCCCGAACGGGAAAACTGAAGTGTGACGAAGCGGAGGCTTTTCTTCCGCTTTGGCTATTCGAAACTACTTTTGCTGGGGTAAAGGTAGAAGTAGAACAAACAAAACGGTGAAGCTAAAGATTTAAAAATATGGGAACTCTCTCCCTCTTCGCCGCAAGGTCACTGCCATTTTGCTTCTCGCCCGCGAGCCGCTGACGTCTTCTTCGATGCGATCTCGGAAGAGTGAAGGAAGCAGAGCTAGCGAAGAGGTGTTGTGATTTATCGGTGCGGCGGCAGCGGTAATTGAGGACGCGGAGTTGAAGAAATCAGCGATCGGAGGAAGGTAAGAGAAGTTCGGACGTTATCTCTTCTCGATCGAACATTCTCGTGTTGCTCTGGTATTTGGTTTTCACTTTCTCCAAAACGAATCGGAGTTCAAACTTTTTTGCTATTTGTTAATGAAATGGTTGATCGGGTGGCCTTGCATGTGGTTTCGACATGGTGTTTGTTCTTTTCATCCATTTTCCTTGTTTGTTTTTGTTTCGTTTTCTCCTCTGTAAATCCTGTTTGGTTTCTTAGGTCCTCATCCGAGTACCTCAAGAATTTCAACAGAGGTAACTCCTGTAGCAATGAAGATACAGTAGTCGAATCTGATCTGTCACAAATACTCAAAAGATCTGATCAAAGAACAGGAGGAAGATTCTTCGAAAGAAGAGTAAAACTTCCACGATCTGTGCAGTAATCTAATATGTAAGGTCACTATTTTTGCCCTGTTTTATAAAGTTTTGTTATGATTTTGGGTTTAGATGTCTTTTTCTACCGGAGAAGGAATCTTGGATCTTCCTTCTGGTTCCTTCCCTATGTTCTTGTATGCCTGGGGAGAAAAATGTGGGGTCTACTATGAGCTTGCATGGAAAAAGGGCGAGGAGAACACTGAGAGGAGAGAGACGAGACAATGGCATGGCCTCTGCTCCTCTCATTGGAAATCTTCGCTTCTATCTGTCTTTCCGTCAACCTATGGAGTATCGAAGCGCACGCTAATATGTCTCCTGTCCACCTATTTATGGAACGCTCCTTCCTTTACTCTTCCGGCCCTGCTTTCCTCCAATTAATTTTCAGCAGTACGATTAAAGCGGGATGTGTTTGATCCTTTCAGAGTCAGAGGCGACAATTTATGTAGTGAACGACACAGTGTTTGTCCTCTCCCCGTGCTCGCTAAAAGAAAGAAAGAAAGTCATGATGGCAGGATTGCCGAATCTTGTGAAAACAACACAACTGCAGAATGCTTGCTTTTGTCGGGCACGGCCAAGCCCTTTCCTTTGCTGAGGCGTACTGCCATATGAGAGATTTGACCATTTCTTTTTCTTGCCCTTGCAGCGGTTTCTGGTGGTGGTGAGAAGCAGGGCGGACTCCAAGATGTTGGCCTGTATCGCCTGTTCCAAGCACGACCCGGAAGATGGCGGGGACGACACCGCCGCGCGTGCGCCCACCAATCCAAGCTCCAAAGACCCCGTCAGAAGCCTCACTTCTCAGGTTCTCTCTCTCTCTCTCTCTCTCTACGTACTCCGTGCAACACACGCAAGTAGTTGCTGCTGGAGTAATAATGTGGTACTTGGATGGACGAGACCATTTAGGTGGGCAAGCGTGGCGCTGCATGGGAGTGGGTAGCAGCCAAAGAACGAGAACGCCAGACCTATATGTGTCCGGTTCTACCACTACCACATCGTCCACAACCCTGTTCCCACCCACCCACCCACCCACCAACAGAACAAGACCTCGACCCCAGACGACTCACGCAAGTTCTCAGCAAAAGCAGAAACAGGGCAAACAAAATGGCACATTAGTTGGTGAGAATAGAGCACCGGGATAATAGCTTGCTGCTTGCCAGCAAAGCGCTATAAAGGTTTGGGATATCATCACAAGGTGACTCGTCCTCATGGGTCCCCAAAAAGAGAGGAGGTAAGAGATGTGGGATTAGATGTAATTTCGCTTTCTCTATGTTGTTTTTGGTCTTCAAAGTAGGGGGAAGATATGGTCTCGGGTCTTCTTAAAAAGGAGTGCTCTGATAGAAAGAGATCCATTGGATGTAATAAGGACGACGATTGGGTTGTGTGCACCAGCAAGGGAAGGAATAAAGTGAGAGCAGGGACAGACTGGTGGTCTTGGTTATTTCCCAGAGTGAGCGAGTGACTGAATTCTTCTGGTTTTGACTCTTAGACCGCATTAGTCTCTTTGGAACCTTACCTATGGTAATTACCTTATGATCAAGGCAGCAGTTTGGCGCGCCTGCCTTTCCTTTCTCAACTCACATTACCCGGCAACTTTTGTCGCATCTTCGAAATCAAATTAATGGTGAGCAGCTGTAGTCTACAGTGGAAGAGCGATAGTGCCACAACATTGCCCTTGTAAAGCCGAAGGATTGGGCTGCTTGTCTGTTAAAACCTGTTTTCCCTTTCTTTATTCTAACCATCATCTTTTACATGCGGGTGTGTTTGCGTGACGTACGAATTAATTAGATAAGATCGTAGTGACTGGAGAGAGTACTAGTACTAGTACTGCATACGCATTGGACTCCTAAGATTTTGGTACAAAGAGCTGCTCCCATTAACAGGTAGGCCCCTTGGGTCGTCAATGAACGGACATGAGCTGCACACGCAGTCGTCTAGCCATGTTAGTTGGCCGGGATCAATCGCTTCGTGTGGGTTTGTCCCCCATGCCAGGCTTTGCTCGCCGAAGAGGGATGGTCAATTAATTACGTCTCCTCGTAATGCGTAATAGTGAGCGGCCACTAGTTTGTCGGCCTCACCGATGTATGATGGGCGAAGGTGGTGTTCATCCTTCCGAGACCGGCAACTTCATGTAAACGGGACTCGCCTATAGTTGCACAACCCTAGGGTGCAATGCGCGATATCATCCTGTGATGGGCTGGCGCATCTGTGGTCGTTAATTCAAGTATTTCTGTCAATGGGAGGAAAGGGTCGCGACTTTTAGATAATTTTATACAGAACAAACATTTACAGTTGAAGGACATGGTGTTGAAGTTCTCCGGCACGCATCGACATTGCAAAGGTGGTAGTAGCTCTTCGTTCGGAAAGAGCAAGACCCTGCATCATCACCAGTTTCGCGACCGCAGCTCCTACCTTGACAAAGACGTGGCCTCCGACGCTGGCAGCCAGTATGACTTCATCCGGGCGGCAGCCAGCTCGAGCTCGACACCCGCATGGGATTTCTCAAGTTATAGCAATGACAACGTGGGGCAGTACGAGGAAGAGGGCTCCAGTTACGGGGGCAAGTGGATTCAGCAGCAGGTGGAGGAGGACGCAGTGGTGGTGGAGGAGGAAGGCGACCCCAAGGAGTGGATGGCGCAGGTGGAGCCGGGCGTCCACATCACGTTCGTGTCCCTCCCAGGCGGCGCTGGAAACGACCTTAAACGCATCCGCTTCAGGTACGCGTTGAGAGGATATTTTAACTCGTCATTCAGCTCTTCTCTTACTCATGGATGGAACGGGTGGGATGACACAGCCGGGAGATGTTCAACAAGTGGCAGGCGCAGAGGTGGTGGGGGGAGAACTACGATAGAATCATGGAGCTGTACAACGTGCAGCGATTTAGCCGTCAGGCTTTCCCAACTCCGCCCAGATCCGACGACGGCGAGGTTAGTGGTATATTGATTGCAAAATCCTTGTTTAGCAAACAAACAAAACAGAGAGTAACACTCATCATAATCAACCCATTGATCAGAGAGAGAGAGAGAGAGAGAGAGAGAGAGAGGTTTTCAAGCACATGCATCCAGGCTTTCGAAGCCGGCAGCTTTAGCAGTCCGTTCGTCCTCGCCAATGGCCCAAACCCCAAACCTCGTGCGTAAAAGAAAGAGCAAATCCTTCTTTTGCCCTGTCGTCCGTGTGAAGTTTTACATGTACAGGACGTTAGTCACTGTAAACTTCAATCTCCATCCCAAAGGTGGGTGCGAGTGTGGGTTTCATTGCTTCCCTATGAGCCCACTGGATTGCCCTCAAGCACACAAAGGAATAGGAGGGCTAGAGACCACGTACAGATATCGCCAGCAACGTCCTCCATGGCAAAACCGTACGTGTTCCACCACGGTAATGACCACGTGCCACAAAAATCGCTCAACAGTTTATTTGACTTGTGTATGCAGAGGGAGTCATCGCCGCCATTCTACACCAGGGATAGCCAAAGCAGCCCTGTCAACCTGCCTCCAACCGGCAAAGAGCGACTCAGCAAAAGCACGTACGGGCCACCGTCCACCTCCGGGAGGGGGGCCTACTGCCCGCCTGTCCCAGATCCTTCCCAACATCTCCTCCTCCCACAGTACTTCTATCCTGCGGCCTTCGCCACTGCTCCCGCAGCGGGTGTGAAGGGAGAATGCTCCTCCATGGACGCGTCGAGAACCACCACCTCCTCCAGAGCCTCCGTCTCCATCAGCAATGCCAGCGATCTCGACGTGACTGAGTGGGTGGAGCAAGACGAACCCGGCGTGCGCATCACCATCCGTGAGCTGCCAGATGGCACCCGAGAGCTTCGCCGTGTCCGATTCAGGTGAGACATTCTCTGATCTCGTTTTCTTTTTTTCCCTTCCTCCTCCTCATGTGCCATGCAAGAGTCGCTGATGACGAGAGCCGATTGCCTCAGCCGAGAACGGTTCGGGGAGGTGCGCGCTAAGCTGTGGTGGGAAGAGAACAGAGAAAGAATACAAGCTCAGTACCTTTGATGGGAGGCTCCCGAACAGTTAAAACATACCTCTTTGAACAGCTGCTGACCGTGATAACCCGGAGGGCCGAAGCGGATCTGCCTCACTTATTATATAAATATAATTACATAGAAATGTACGTTGCTCCTGTCAATCTAATCTAAGGTCATAGTTTGCTTAGGCTAGCTAGTCTTATATGG
The DNA here is from genome assembly GCA_900464855.2 of Musa schizocarpa. Taxonomy (NCBI): domain Eukaryota; kingdom Viridiplantae; phylum Streptophyta; class Magnoliopsida; order Zingiberales; family Musaceae; genus Musa; species Musa schizocarpa. Next base: position 41,349,237 of record LS990919.1, read on the forward strand.
TATCTGGTCCATTTTAAGGTCACCAACACTGTAACCTCACATCTTTGGTGTTTAAATGAATGCTTCGCCCAGCTGACAAACACATTCAATGAAGAACCGTCTTACATCAAACTCCTCAGTACACACATCTATAAAATTAACGTTCTGATAGTAGAGTTCATCAGGATCCTCTAAAAGGCCCTAAACCCTCCATCAACTCAGGGCTATCTCTAGCATCAAAGTGAACACGCAGTGTATGATCATGTAATCACGACTTTATGGTTAGAAAAGAAAATGACAGACGAAAGAAAAATTGCAATTGTTTTCCCAGAAGATATTATCCACAAATCCGACAAGCATGCAATTAACAACAAGATATAGTGTTTCAGAACAAACATACTTGATTACAAAGCACTGAAGACAGGAATCACTTGTTCAATTTGATATCATATTCCAATATCTCATCTTTCGGTTACAAAATTAATGCTCAGGAGATCAGATACATCAGCTAAACTGCAGATAAATTGGTGATCAGATCAGTCGCATACTTGCTCTGTGTAAATGCTGAAGAGTTTGACTAAGAATATTTTGTCCTAACCTGGATTACCACGATCGCTCTGCTGGTTCTAGGAAACCACGACTTAATTGACTCGTGGATCCTGCAATCAAACAATGAATTAAAAGAAAACAGCCCTTAACGATTCTTCTCTAGCAATGATCAATCAAACTAAATATGTATTGATATGCCAAACAACTGATTCGATGCCTAGATAGATCATACCATAAAGAAATCTGGAAAGGGAAGGATCCATCTCTGCTCGGAAAAGAAGAAGGCAGGATGACCATTTCGAACAGACAACGATCAGCTACGTTTCCGACGCCCGTAATAAGATTCCAGCAACGATTGCATCACCGGTTGGCGAGAATGTCGCAAGTTACAGATACGTGACAGATCATCAAGAGAAGAATAGGGAATTTAAGTGGAGTGGAGACCGCAAACCGAGCACAGAGAGCAATGAGCAATCAAGAACTAGAGCCACATTCCGAAGCCCTACATCACACCGATCAGGATTAAACCCACGGGATCGGCGAAGCGAGAAGCCCTAGATGCACCAAATATCGAGTCGCAGAAGCCAACACGAAGGGATCTGGATCTCGAAGCGGACCCGGAATCGGAACCGGAACCGGAACCGGGTCCGGCGAGGAGGGAGCTCGATAGCGGGGGGAGGGGCGAGGAGGGAAGGGAAGGGAAGAGGAGAATTAAGGGGAAGGGGATCGACACCTCTCCCTGTTTGTTTATAATATTCTTTTTACAAATTCCCCAAAATATTCTTTTAGTTTTTCCTGATAGCATTTATTTTATTTATTCTCAATAAATTGTTACGTTTTATGATTGTATCTAATTAGGTAAAATATATTATATATTTAATTATTAGTTAATAAAAAAAATCTAATTCAGATGATTTTGGTGGGAAGAACTCTTCTAATTATCTTACATTTGCATTCGTCTATAAATAAATATAACATCTTAGGACTAAAAATATAATATGTAAAAACATGAATAAATCATATTAGTCTATCAAGAATATCTACTCTCCTTACATATTAGCATCATTGTAGTTTTTAAATTCGAGAATAATACCCCGAATTTTTTTTATGACATCAAAAAGTATATATTATAAATCTGATTTATTATTACTTGATTTTAATCTAGCATTAAAGTTTTTCTACATAACTATAGCATATTATAATTTTTTATGCTTACAATTAGTATTAGAGTAGAGTTTCTTAAAATCAAATATCTTAGATCTATTGGTTTTTAATTTACGATACTTGAATGATGCACGTATATTATCGATATATCATGATTTTTCTCTTGATTTTTCAGAATTCATGACTTAAAATTTTATTTGAAGATCTATTACTATTTGATCTCCTAAGTTTTTTTTTTATTATTTAAGAGGAGATTTGTCAAAATGAATCATGTCTTTTAGTATTCACATGATCTTTGATATTATCTTTAATGACGTGATTTTTATTATGTATAATTCCTTTGTATTCATGAATTGTATTTCTTATCACTAAATTAATTTTTCTTGATATATTTCATGTGATGATTCGATAATTGATGTAAAGAAAAATGAATTGCACCATTGTATTATTCCTCTCTTCTTCTTTCTTTTTGACAATGACAAAATGGTTGAAAGATATCTTGCACATCTCTAAAGCTTACTAGCTTGTGTATTCTAAAATGATGCAAAACGTATTATCTTACTAGCTTGCATAATTAAAAATTTGCTAGTTGTACTTTTCTCATTTTTGTTGATGACAAAGGGAGAGAAAGTATAATGATGATTTGAATCATGTATGATATGATGTAATTTGATATTTTAAAATTATGATTATATATATAATACTCATAATTTTATTATGATGATGTATATGATATATTACTTATGATGTGAATCATGATTAAAATTGCTTTGACTTGAATTTAATTTGAATTCAAGATTCATTTCAATATGATATATTAATAGGGGGACTTATTTAAACTCTATCATCAATTGATTATTATCATAAAAAAGAAAGAGATTGTTGAATCTCGGGTTTTGATGATGCAATCAATTGATGAGTTTATGATCTAATCTATGTTTTGAGTGACGCAGGACTAACTTCGATCATAAAAGGTAAATTAATTAAAATAGGAGGAATCAGACGTTGGGTCGGAGTGGAACATATCAAAAGATTGGACGTCATGGAAGATCAGTCAATGTATTGGTAAAAGGCTTCATGCCATGAGTTCGGGCATCGGGCTGAAGGATCGGACATTGTGCCAAGGAGCTCGGAAGTTGCAGGAGTCATCATGCTAATTGGGCAATATGCCGAAGGAGAGGACGATGCACTCAAGGATCAGACGAAGAGCCGAATAAACCAATGATATGCTGGACAATATATGATTCATGCTTATAATTGTTAGTCTAGATTGTGTTAGTTTAGGACTAATTGAGTTAGTTTTGGGATGAAAAAATGCCAACTCAATTAGGGGCCAATTGAGTCTGAATCAGGGCTAAATTGGGCCTATTGTTTGGCTTATTCAGTGACTTATAGCAGGGTCTGGCGGTGGTACCGCCAGGACCCATGAAACATGAGTTTAAGTCATTGGACGTCTATAGATACCCAAGATATTTCTGCTTGACTATGAACGAAATTGAGTTAAAAGGGGGGAAGATTACTTAAGAAAAAATAGAAATTCTCTTAAGATTTAGAGTCTCTTCCTCCTAGAGTTACAAGTTTTTTAAGATGGGAGTGAAGTCCAAAAGAGAGGTGTAAAGGTTCTTGTTGAATCTCGTATTTTGATGATGAAACCAATTGATAATTGTATTTATGTTTTAATCTGCGTTTTGAGTGACATAAGATGCTTCGATCAGGATAAAATAATTAAAGCAGGAAAAATCATGTTGTGCCAGAGAAACATGTCAGAAAATTGGACGTCAGGCCGATGGATCGGTCGACGTATCGATAGAAGGCTTCAGGCCGTGGACTTGGGCATCGGGTCAAGAAGAGCGGGTATTGCGCCAAGGATATTAGAGTTGCGGAGTCAACTGGTCGATTGGGCAATAGGCCGCAGGAGAGAACGATGCGCCGAAGAATCGGACGAAGCGTCGAGAGACCAATGACATGTCGGACAACTTATTTAATTGCTTAGGATTAATTGTCTCGATCGAAGTTTTATTTTAATTATGCAGAATTAACTATGATAACGATGAAGACATAAAGCAAAATAAAGTATCGGAGTCAAGCGCGAAGGATTCGTTGCGAGTCCGACGAAAGTCCGAAGGTTCGTCGGGAACGCTACCGAAACTAGCCGAGAATGAGTTAGGAGCTTGCCGAAGGGTTTTTCGGAAGCTCGCCGGAAGGTTCATTGGAAGTTCGGGGAGCTCGCCGAGAAAGATCGAAGCTTGTCGAAGAAGCTCGTTGGAACTCGCTAAGATCAAATCGTGAAGTCTAGTAGCTTGCCGAGAGTCCGCAGAATGGTTTCCGAGAGCTCATCGGAAGACCGCCGAAAGTTTGCCGGAAGCTCGCTAGAAGAAGTCTTGACTTACGGACTTTGTAATAGCTTAGAAAATATCTTTAAATTCATAGTTAGCACGTTAATTAGGGTTAAGATTAGGTGTTAATCCTATAACCCAAGTAGGGGCCAATTGGGCCCAAGTTCAGACTGGTTTGGGCCAAGTTTGGAGCCCAACCAGTGAGCTAAAATAGTGTAGGCAATGGCACCGTCAGGGTCGACGGTGGCACCGCCCAGGAGAGGATCTCCCAGCAAAGCTAGGTGGTGCAACCGCCCTAGGCAGGCGTTGGCACCGCTAGGGCTCAATCTCCGAGCGAGACTGGGCGGTGCAATCGCCTCTGACAGCGGTGCAACTGCCTGAGCTCGGTCTCCGAGCTCTGCCAGGCGGTGCAACCGTCAGACCCCGGAATTCCGGCAGATGACAGATTTGAGCTCCAAATTCAAACTGGTTTGGAGCCTATAAATACCCCTCCAATCCCTGGGTAAAAGACACAAGCACAGAGAGATTAAAAGAGAGAAAACACTGCTGCAATCTCTAGAATTTCCCTCCTCTAGCTTAAGTGTTAGAATTCTGTTTAAGAGAGGAGAGTGAGTGCCTGTAAGGGTTGTCTCCTAAACCCAGTAAAAGGAGAAGAGGGGTGTAAGAAGGAGGTTGATCTTCGCCTAGTAAAGGAAGATCGTTAGTGGATGCCGGTGGCCTCGACGGAAGAGGAATCAGAGGAGTGGATGTAGGTCATGATTGACCGAACCACTGTAAACTCTCGTCTTCTCTGGTTTGCTTTTACTTTGAGCTTATTATCCTTACTACAAACCTCCTTCATAGCTTACTGCCTTCTGCGCTTTTACGATTACGTTTCCAAGCTCAATATTTTACGACTGCCTTAACAGATTCGTTTTAACTGCTTCTTGCCTAATCACAAGTTAAAGTGATTTACGAATCGGCATTTCTACTGAAATCGCTTTTACCGTACGAACATCGTATTTCAGTTTGCGCTTACATTCTGATTTTCATCATAACTGCGAACTGCCTTTATAGATTTGTTTTAACTGCTTCTTACCTGATCTTAAGTTAAAGAAATTTACGAATCGACTTTTCTACTGAAATCGGCTTTGTCGTACGAACGCAGTTTTAAACGTTGAAAGTTTTCCGCTGCACTAATTCACCCCCCCTCTTTAGTGCTCTTGATCCTAACAATTGGTATCAGAGCCCGGTATTTCTCATTTTGGATTTACACCCGAGAGAAATGGCTCTTCATTGCTTTAAAGAGGGTTTTTTGGTTGTTCGTCCACCGTTGTTTAACGGATTGGACTACACTTATTGGAAAACTCGAATGAGAGTTTTCTTGATTTCTATAAATTTGGATTTATGAAATATTGTTGAAAATGATTTTCAACTTCCCTCTAAACCGATGAACGAATGGTCGGATTTGGAGAAGAAGTATTTTTCTTTAAACGCAAAGGCTATGAATGCCTTGTTTTGTGCACTTGACAAAAATGAATTTAATCATGTTTCAATGTGTGATTCGACTTTTGATATTTGGAGAACTCTTGAGGTCACTCATGAAGGCACTAGCCGAGTGAAAGAGTCCTAAATCAACATTCTCGTGCATTCGGATTTGGAGAAGAAGTATTTTTCTTTAAACGCAAAGGCTATGAATGCCTTGTTTTGTGCACTTGACAAAAATGAATTTAATCATGTTTCAATGTGTGATTCGGCTTTTAATATTTGGAGAACTCTTGAGGTCACTCATGAAGGCACTAGCCGAGTGAAAGAGTCCTAAATCAACATTCTCATGCATTCTTACGAACTTTTTCGAATGAAGCCTTGCGAAACCATTGTTGACATGTACACCTGTTTCACGGATGTCGTCAATGGTTTAAGAGCTCTTGGCAAATGTTTTTCGGATTTTGAACTCATAAACAAGATTTTACGTTCTCTTTCTAAGAAGTGGGATTCAAAAGTAACTGCAATACAAGAAGCTAAAAACCTAAATAACTTATCACTTGAAGAACTAATTGGTTCATTGATGACATATGAAATGGTGCACAATGCACATGATGAACAACAACCTTCCAAAGAACAGGAAGGATTTGGAACCCCGGATAAATGAATACCACTTGAGCGATGACTCAAGTGATGAGGACAATGATGAACTTGAACTTCGAACACTAAATCTTAATAAGTTTATTAAACAAAAATCTAAAATAAACAATGAACTTGAACGGAGGAAGAGGCCAAAGAAGAAGAACACAAAGTGGGATGAATTGAGCTTCTCCGAAGACGAGGAGAAAATCAAGAAAGGCGAGGTGGCAAACTACGCCTTAACCGCCTTCAATGAAAAGGTAATCAAAATCCCCTTGATTTATTTTGAAATTACTTGATGCTTTCATGATGTATTTTCTTTTTTAGTTTAGAATTAATTTTCTTGAAAATTACATGTTTAAAAATAAAAATACAAAAATTATGATCATGCTAGTAATTTCAAAAATGATAACATTACATATTTTATAATATACAAACAAAATGATTTTGATTGAAAATATGAAATCATAATGTGTATCATGTTTGATTAACATTGTTGAATGAAATCATGTTTGATTTGAAGTAATGCATAATGATGTAATGAAAATATTAAATATTTTTGACATAATGATTGACAATTTTATGTATGAGATTTTAAGTTATACATGATGATAAGCATGTGTTATTCTCATGAGTGTATATGGCAAAATCATGTCCGAATGCATGAAAGTGTTAAATTTCATTTTCGGATTTTCTTGACCATAATAATTCATTTTTGAAAATCTATTGATCTTGATGGTTCTATGATGAAATTCATTTTTCGATCCTAAATGTTGATGCATGTTTTTATTTAACATAAATGAAAAGACATGCTAACATGAAATCAAATACTTAAAAAAGGGGGAAAATATATTATCAATGAAATCATGAATCTACCTATGTTATGAATTTTGTGAACCATAAAAGTGATTTTGATGATTTAAATTTGAAATGAGTTTTATCAAAATCATGATATTGATTTCTTGGAATAACATGAGATTATCTTTGATGATCATTTTGTTTCATGGGATTTTGGATTCATGACTTGGTCCTACATTTGTTTATGAGATGGTTAAAATCTTCGTACCTTTGAATTCTTCCCTCTTCCTTTTAATTTTTTGAATTTATGCATGTTATATGTTGAAGATTTGTATCATGCATATCTAAGAAATATTGATGTGACAAATTGAATGAGTTGAAAATGAATGATGATTTTTCTCTTAAATATAACTTGTGATATTTTTTATATAAATCATCATGATTTCTCGACATTCAATACATGAGATTTTATTATAAATCAAAATTTCTCATTAATCGATCTTCTATGATTTTACTTGATATTCTCTTGAGAGGAGATTTTCTAAATGAATCATAATTTTTTCTTCTGAGTTCTTGGAGTTATTACTTGATTTTCTTTTAAAACAAGATCTCTTCTTTGTACTCCTATGATTTTTCTTGATATTTTATTTAAAGAAGATACTTACTATATGAATCATGTCTTTTGGTATTTAAATGATTTTATCCTTCATGACACGATTTCTTTGTATTTATGGCTTACATGGCTTGAAATGTTTTGGGATGATGCATGCAATGATGAAATATTCATGAAGTTAAAATGATGTATGCAATACTTATGATAATGATATACATGATGTATTGTATATGATGTGTATCATGAATGCTTTAAATGATGAATGTTTGGTATCATGATCAACATGTTGATAATTACTTAAAAATTTTAATGTTTTGAGTTTCATGTATGATATGCCCGTTAATGATGATTGATTTATTTTCGGTATCATGCATGAAAAATAAGGTTTTTGAAATTATGTATATTTTAATTTGAATATATAATGATGCACAAATAAGATTGAAACTTATCTTTGTCATAATATGAAAATTGATATAAGGGTCTTCCCTTGTTTTTGACAATGACAAAGGGGGAGCAAGAATTTCTAACGTGAACATCATGAAAAGAGGCAAACTAGCTAGCTTGCACAATTCAAGATGAAAGCAAAAATTGTACTTCTCAAAAGAGAAGATGCAAATATAACATTTGCCAAATTGTTTGCTTGCCTCATGTAAAACATTATCTCTTGCTAGTTTGGCATTTTGCTAGCTTGCATTTTGCAAAGAAAGCAAAAATGACACTTCTCAAAAGAGAAGAAAGAGCTTGTCATCTTTAACATCACAAGCCTATCTTAAAGAACAAAAATTGTAAAAGTGCTAGCTTGTCTATCTCAAGAAGCAAAACTTGCAACTTGCACATTGCAATAGGAAGCAAGAATCATGAGCCTACACAAGAAAGTTATCTTGCATTTGCTTTCGAAGTTTTTGCTAGCTTGTATATTGTAAAACTTGTATATCGTAAAAATTGCTAGCTTAGAGTCTAAAGAGAAGCAAAAAGTTGCTATCTCAAAAGAAGCAAATGTGCTATCTTGCCTATCTCAAGAGGCAAAAATGCTAACTTGCACATCTAGCAAAACTTGACAAATTTGCATATCTCAAGAAGCAAGAGTTACTTTGTTGAACATCTCAAAACTGATAGCTTGCATATTCTAAAATGTTATAATATTGCTAGCTTGCATGATGTAGAACTTGCTATCTTGAATATTATCAAAAGTGCTATCTTGTATGCTGTAAAACTTGCATATCTGAAACTTGATAGCTTAAATGTTCTAGGCATGATGTAATACTTGCTAAATTTTCTGGCTTCAAAACTACATTATGATAAAACTTGATATTATGTTTTTTATGCAATAAGTTGAACTAATATTCCAAACACTTGATTGTGGTACTTCTCTTTTTTGTTGATGACAAAAGGGGAGAAGTATGTTGATGTCATGACATGTTATGCATAAGTTTATGCATAAGTTCATAATGATGTGTTGCAAGTATTCATGATGAATATTGCAATGACTTGAATTCAGTTTGAATTCAAGGTTCTATCAATATGACATATTGATAGGGGGAGTTTGTTTAAACTCCGAGAGTTAATTTTAACTCCGTCATCAATTGGTTGTCATCATCAAAAAGGGGGAGATTGTTGAATCTCGTATTTTGATGATGAAACCAATTGATAATTGTGTTTATGTTTTAATCTGCGTTTTGAGTGATGCAGGATGCTTCGATTAGGATGAGACAATTAAAGCAGGAAAAATTATGTTGTGTTGGAGAAATATGTCAGAAGATTGGAGGTCGGGCCGATGGATCGGTCGACGTATCGATAGAAGGCTTCGGGCCGTGGACTTGGGCATCGGGCCAAGAAGAGCGGGTATTGCGCCAAGGATATCGGAGTTGCGGAGTCAACTGGCCGATTGAGCAATAGGCCACAGGAGAGGACGATGCGTCGAAGAATCGGACGAAGCGTCGAGAGACTAATGACATGCCGGACAACTTATTTAATTGCTTAGGATTAATTGTCTCGATCGAAGTTTTGTTTTAATTGTGCAGGATTAACTATGATAACGATGAAGACATAAAGCGAAATAAAGTGTCGGAGTCAAGCGCGAAGGATTCGTTGTAAGTTCGAGAGTTTGACGGAAGTCCGAAGGTTCGTCGGGAACGCTACTAGAATTAGCCAAGAATGAGTTGGGAGCTTGCCGAAGGGTTTTTCTAAGCTTCATGGGAAGGTTCATTGGAAGTTCGCGGAGCTTCATGAGAAAGATCGGAGACTTGCGAGAAGAAGCTCGTTGGAACTTCGCTAAGATCAAATCATAAAGTCTAGGAGCTTGTTGGGAGTCCAGTAGAATGGTTTCCTAGAGTTCATGGAAGACCGGAAGTTTTAGGAAGCTTCGCCGGAAAAAGTCTTGACTTGCAGACTTTGTAATAGCTTAGAAAATATCTTTAAATTCATAGTTAGCATGTTAATTAGGGTTAGGATTAGGTGTTAATCCTATAACCCAAGTAGGGGCCAATTGGGCCCAAGTTCGAGGCTGGTTTGGGCCAAGTTTGGAGCCCAACCAAAGAGCTTTGAAATAGTGTAGGCGTGAAGTGCTGGCACCGCCGGGTCGGCGGTGGCACCACCCAGAGAGGATCTCCCAAAGAAGGCTGGGCGGTGCAACCGCCCCAGCGGTGGTGGCACTTGCCGAGGCTCGATCTCCGAAGCGAGATTGGGGCGGTGCACCGCCTCGACAACGGTGCAACCGCCGAGCTCGATCTCTCGAGCTCGCTGGGCGGTCTGCAACCGCCTCGACAAGCGGTGGCACCGCCTTAGAGCTCGATCGAGAGCTCTGGTGGTGCAACCGCCGCACCCGGAATTCTGGAGATGACAGATTTGAGCTCCAAATTCAAACTGGTTTGGAGCCTATAAATACCCCTCAATCCCGGGTAAAAGACACAAGCACAGAGATTAAAAGAGAAAACACTACTGCAATATCTAGAATTTCCTCCTCTAGCTTAAGTGTTAGAATTATGTTTTAAGAGAGGAGAGTGAGTGCTTGTAAGGGTTGTCTCCTAAACCCAGTAAAAAGAGAAGAGGGGTGTAAGAAGGAGGTTGATCTTAAGCCTAGTAAAGGAAGATCGTTAGTGGATGCTTGGGTGGCCTCGGCGGAAGAGGAATCGGAGGAGTGGATGTAGGTCACGATTAACCCAACCACTGAAAACTCCGTCTTCTCTGGTTTGCATTTACTTTGAGCTTATTATCCTTACTGCAAACCTCCTTCATAGCTTACTGCCTTCTCAACTTTTACAATTCGTTTCCAAGCTCAATATTTTCCGAATCATGTTTAGGCGTAAATCGCTTTTCTCATTTAACATCATTATTTCAATTTAAACTTTACATTCTGATTTCCATCACAACAGCAAACTGCCTTAACATATTTGTTTTAACTGCTTCTTGCCTAATCACAAGTTAAAGTGATTTACGAATCGGTATTTCTACTGAAATCGCTTTTATCGTACGAACATCGTATTTCAGTTTGCGCTTACATTTTGATTTCCATCATAACTACGAACTGCCTTTATAGATTTGTTTTAACTGCTTCTTACCTGATCTTAAGTCAAAGAAATTTACGAATCGATTTTTTCTTGAAATCGCTTTTGTCGTCTGACACGCAGCTTTTAAACGTTGAAAGTTTTCCGTTGCACTAATTCACCCCCCCACCCCTCTTAGTGCTCTTGATCCTAACAGTTCTCTCGTGAAAGGAGAAAGAGTTGTAATGGTAGTTGATCTTCACCCGTTGAAAAAAGATTTATAGTGGAAGTCGATAGCCTCGAGTGAAAAGGAATCGAGAGTGGATGTAGGTCACGACGACCAAACCATTATAAATCTAGTTTGCATTTACTTTAAGCTTTTCATTTTCATTGTAAACTAATTTCTTGCTTTCACTATGCTTACAAATGTATTTTTAAGTTAACATCTTTCTGATATTGGTTTTCATCGCATAAGAATTTCCAAACTGATGAATTTTTATGTAAGCACTAATTCACCACCCCTTCTCTTACTGTCATCACAGTCCAAATATGTCTCAGTGATAGGGTCTATCATGTATGTCATACTCTATACCAGGCTTGATATAGCGCATGCTCTGAGTGTTACGAGCAAGTATCAAGTGGATCCAGGCTTGGAGCACTAGAAAGCAGTAAAGTATATCCTTAATTACTTGAAGAACTAATGATCTTTTACTAATATATGAAGATAGTAGCCTCAGGGTTGAAGGCTACACAGACTCGAGCTTCCAATCTGATGTCGATAATAGCAAGTCTAATTCGAGGTATGTGTTCATACTAAATGGAGGAGCAATATGCTGGAAGAGTTCTGAGCAAGATATTACTACTAAGTTGATCAAAAAGGCAGAATAAATTGTTGCAACAAAGGCAGTAAAGGAGGGAGTCTGGATAAAGAAGTTCATCATAGATCTGGGAGTCATGCTAGGTAGTGAGGGGTTGATTCTCTCATATTATGACAATAATGGGGCGATTGCTCAAGCGAAGTAACCCAGGTCTCATTAGAAGTATAATCACATTTTGAGAAAGTTTCACCTGGTCAAAGAGATCATGACCCAAGTAGTTGTAGTAGTGGAAAGAGTTTTATCTGAAGATGACATCGCAGATCTACTAACAAAGGCATTGTCTTAGATTATCTTTGAGCATCACAAGTGTCTGATTGGGATCAGACACATAGGTGATTGGCTTTAGGTCATGTGAGAGATTGCTAGTCATAGGTACCATACAAGCCAATCATATGAGTGATGGCATGTGTGACATAATACATATTCTTTTTTCTTACTATATTATTTGATATTTTATCACTTTAAATTGCTTGTTGCATATATGCGTATATATATTATGATGTCCATGGATCTGTGTAACAGGAATCGGATAACGAGACTTATTCACCTTTAAACACGAAGCCTAAATAATCCTGGTCATAGGTTACTCGAGAGGGACATCAAGATAAACTGACAGACTGGTGTGCTGTATATTCGTATATATGCTGGAGGCAGCTGATCTCATAACTGCTCGTGTGAGGACATTAGGGCTACAATATAGGTGCTCATTATAGAATAAGTTCACTAATTGATTTGATCACTCATTAAATGTTGGATGGTTAATTCTATCTCATTGTCAACTTCATTATCTTAATGGTATACCTAATCCTTAGAGTTGAGACACTAAGGATGTCTTATATTAGTACTCTACTATTTGATATCAGATTTATAGGTTTGGAAGTTTCAGATATAATACATCCGATCATCGGGAGTGACAATTAATCTTACGAGGGTTATTGAGTATTGATAGAGGATCATCCGCTCTCGATATAATAAAAGGAATATCCCATGTGTTCATGCTCAGACAAATCTCTAGTTATGGTCATTCAGATTGAGAGAGAAAGAGTTTTCTAGGAAAATCTGATTAGAGCGAGACTCGAGTAGAAATCGTATGAGTCTGACAGCATTATACCGGGTATACGGCCTCTGGGATATTAAATAGATGAGAGATTATATGTACATGGTAATTGAGGATAGATAGGTCTAAAGGATTGGATTCCTTATATTGTCTAGGGGTTGCGGCGTAATAGCCTAGTATGTCTGTAGTCAGATGAGTCGAGTGAATTATTATGAAGATAATAATTCACTAAGCTAGAATGAGTTCTGATATGTATGACTTACGACTAGCTCGATATTGGGCCTAGAGGGTCACACACATATGGTAAGCGTTGCAATGAGTAGAGGTTCACATATGAGATATCCGTCGAAGCCCCTATCTTATTAGATATCCAATAAGCCATCGATTATTAGATCCTATGAGTGAGATCTAATAAGAGCCAATAAGAGATTATTGGATAGAGATCCACTAATTTAAGAGGCTTTGGTAGTTGGATGAAGATCCAATACCCAATATGGCAAGATCCATTAGGGTTAAGTAGATAGGGGACCTCTATAAATAGGAGGGAACCAAAGACCAATAAGCTAGAGGCTTCTTTGTTGCCATCTCCTATTTTTCTCGCCCCTTCTCCGAGATAATAAGTATAGAGATTTGGATAGTAATCTTATGAGCGTCATTGCAACCCTATCGTATAGATCACAACTAGAGAGGAGGGCACTTGACATCCTTCATCCTCTCTTACAGATCTATAGGAATTTAGGGATATATGATCTTCCTAGGTAAAACACAATAATCTCACATGTGGATTTAAGTTTTATGGGTTTTTGCACACAAATCTTCGCATGACGGTGAACACATTTTTGAGAAATTTAGGATTTTTGTTTTCTGTTCTTATGTTGCGCATACGATGTCACCCCTAGATTTTTATACACCTCATTTATCTAATATCTCAAAGACCATATATCGGGCATGGTGCTTGTTAGGATCGAGAGCACTAAGAGGGGGGGGATGAATTAGTGCAGCGGAAATCTTACAGCGATTAAAATCGAAAGGTGCGTTCGTTCGATAAAATCTATTATGATGCAAAAGCCGATTCACAGTTTGTATCTAAGTGCAGTTTACGCAGTTTACGTCTAAATGCAGTTTTGCGTCTAAATACAGTTTGCGTCTAAATGCAGATTGCGTCTAAGCGCAGTTTGCATCTAAAGCGCCAGTTTATGTCTAAGCGCGAGATTAAATCTAAGCGCCAGTTTGCTTCTAAACACAGTTTGCAGTTATAAATGGAATCAAGGCGTAAAACGTAAACTGCACAGAAACTCGTTTGTAAAAAAGCAAAAAAGCAGTTTGCGTTTATAAAAGGACTCAAGGCGTAAATGTAAGCTGCGATGTAAAGATCGTGCGAAAACACCGTTTTACGTCTGAATGCAGATTCGGAAAGATTAGAACTTAGAAACTTGTTAAGTAAAAGCATGAGAGCAGTAGCTATGTAGGAGGTTTGCAGTAATGATAAAGTGCTCAAAATAAAAGCAAACCCGAGATTTAGAGTGGTTCTGGTCGGTCTTGACCTACTCCACTTTTGGCTTCCTCCACCGATGAGGTCACCGACGTCAACTAGAGGCCTTCCTTCAATAGGCGAAGGCCAACTGTCCTTTTACAGTTTCTTTCCTTTTGACGGGCTCAGGAGACAACCCTTACAGATCCTTTCTCTCCTCTCTTTACAACTCAAGACTTGAAGAACAGAAAGAGGAGAACTTTTGGACTTTACACAAATTTGAGCTCTTAGAATCACAGAAAAAAGATCAAGAATTCGGTGTGGATCTGTATCTCTTCAGTGCTGAATGGGTGGGGTATTTATAGGCTAACCCGGTTCAAATTTGGAGCTCAAAAGCGATCAAATCCCGGAATTCAGGGATCAGTGGTTACACCTCATTTGGAGAGGTTGCATCGCCCTAGCGAGCTCGAAGATCGAGCCTCCTGGGGCGGTGCCACCTGTCAAGGGCGGTTGCACCTCTCTGCCAGAGCTTCGAAGATCGAGCTCGGGCGGTTGCACCGCTTTGGAAGGTTGCACTTTGGCGAGCTTCGAAACTTGAGCTTTGGCGGTGCTACCTCTGACGAGAGGAGGTTGCACCGCCGCCTCGCCGGAGATCGAGCCTGGGCGGTTGCACCTCTTGGCTGGGGCGGTTGCACCGCCCGCCTCGCTGGGGAGAGACATAGCACGGCGCCACCACCTCCAACCCCGGCGGTGCCACCTCTTTTACTATTTCAGCTCACTTGGTTTGGCTCCAAACTTGGCCCAAACTAGTCCGAACTTGAGCCTAATTGGCCCCTACTTGAGTTATAGGATTAACACCTAATCCTAACCCTAATTAATGTGCTAACTATGAATTTAAAGACATTTTCTAAGCTATTACAAAGTCCATGAAGTCAAGACTTCTTCAAGAAGCTTCCAAACTTCCGGGTCTTCCAATGAACTCTCGAAAACCATTCTGCGGACTCCCAACAAACTCCTAGACTTCACGATTTGATCTTAGCGAGTTCCAATGAGCTTCTTCGGACAAGCTTCGATCTTTCTCGGCGAGCTCGGTAGCATTCCCCGAAACCTTCGGACTTCCTCGAACTCTCGAACTTCGCAACAAATCCTTCGCAGCTTGACTCAGACACTTTGTTTTCGCTTTTATGTCTTCATCGTTATCATAGTTAATCCTGCACAACAAAAAACTTCGATCGAGACAATTAATCCTAAACAATTTAACCAAGTTGTCCGGCATGTCATTGGTCCCTCGGCGCTTAAATCCCATTCTTCTTGGCGCATCGTCCTCTCCTGCAGCCTATTGCCCAATCGGCCGGTTGACTCTGCAACTCCGATATCCTTGGCACAATACCAGCTCTTCTTGGCCCGATGCGAGAGTCCACGGCCGAAGCCTTCTATCGATCGTCGACCGATCCACCGGCCCGACGTCCAATCTTCTGACATGTTCCTTCGGCACAACATGATTTTCCTGCTTTAATTGTCTCATCCTGATCGAAGCATCCTGCGTCACTCAAAACGCAGATTAAATCATAAACATATATCAAGTAGTTTCATCATCAAAATACGAGATTCAATAGTGCTGTCAAGCCTATAAGGTTTCTACTCGAGTCTCACTTTAATCGAATTCTCCCGGAGAACTCTTTCTCTCTTAATCCGAATGACTGTGGTTAAAGATTTTCTTGAGCAAAAATACATGAGATATTTCTCTCGTGACATCAAGAGTGGATGATCCTATATCGACACTTAATAGCCCTCGTAAGGTTGGTTGTCACTTTCGATGCTTAGTTGTTCTAGATCTGAAACTTCCAGACTTATAAGTTTGGTATCAAAGAGTGAACTACTTATATAGGATATCCTTAGTGTCTCAAGTCTAAGGATCAGATATACCACTGGGACGATGAAATCACTATGTGATAATGAAGCTTCGTCAATCATCTAGCATTACGTGAGTGGATCAATCAGTGAACTTATTCTCTAATGAGCACCTGTGTAGTATTAATCTCATTATCATGATCTCAACATGTAGCATTATCATCTAGCATTGCTAGTGTCCCCACACAAGCAGCTATGAGACCAACCGCTTATATTATATCGATAGGTATATAACGTACCAGTCTATTCGGTCATCTCAATGTCCCTCTCGGGTGACCTATGACTAAGATTATTTATGATCTATGTTTAAAAACGAATTAATCTCATTATCATGATCTCAACATGATCTGATTCCTATTGCATAGATCCATGAACATCACAATACATGTAATAGGTAATATAAAGTGAAAAAATATCATATAAATAATAAGCAAAAAGAGAACATATCATGTTACACATGCCATCACCCAGCTTGCAAGGCATCTATAACTAGTACTTTTTTCTCTCCCTTTATGATAAGAAAAACAATCCTAAACTCCATTCTCTTCCTTTATGACAAGGTAGGACATTACATACTTTCTTCTCTTCCTTCGAATTATAAAAACACATCATAAACAGGGAAGGAGAACTCAATCTTTTGAATTATTTGAACCTATATTTGGGGATCTTAGATTACTAACTTGAGAGTCAGAAGGATCGAGGTAAGAAACCCCTCACTATTGACCACTTGTGTAGGTCCCTAACGCATCTAAGAAGCACCTTGAGGTGAGGCCGAATGCTCCCAGGCATGGACAAGCCGCACCTCAGGACGACCCCAAGCTCCCTTTAATAAATAAGTCGTACCTCGAGACAATCATAGAACCATCACCGTGAGCCAGCAACATATTGGGAGTCCACCTGCCATCTTAACCCCTTGTTCGAGTCACACCCTCACCTCGAGAAAACTCCTCGAACAGATCTTCGCTTTTGAGACCAAAACATGCCGTGTTGGCTCCCTAGTCAATGACACCAATGTAACAACATTTTAACTCAAGATAAAATATAACTTAACATATATGAATGTTGATAAGTCTTCCTCGTACAATTTATTCTTAATTCTCTTTCTCCTCAATTTGATCAATTCAAGATTCACTATAATATAAATAAGGATAAGTGAGACTTGAATGAGCTAATTAATATATGTGTTCAAGAAGAATTAAAATTAAGACAGGAAAGATCTCATAATATTCTAACATTTATTCAAGAAGTTGGTAAAAAGAAAAAAAAAGGTTGATGTGTCATCTATCAAATAAATTTATTGGGTATGAAAATGTTAAGTTGACTAATGAAAAGAAAGTTGTCATAGTAAAATATTTCTTTTGTGGTAAGAAAGAAATGTAAGGGACATTGGAATCAAACATTACAAAATTTTCTTCTAATACATAGTTGATTATATTCTGATGCTTCACCTTATGTTGTCAATAATATGCAAGGATTTCTTTTGATCGAAAACTAAAAATATATGAAAGATCCATCATTGTGGGAAATTCTCTGAAAGCGAAAGTAATATTAGTAGGAACTTATTACCTATACTTAGAGACGAGTCATTTGATAAAACTTGCTAACATATATTATGTTGTACGATTTCTAAAAAATTAGTTTTTTTTATCTAGAATCGATGAGTTAGGATATTGTCTTTTAGTAACGGTAAATTCAATATATTTTATGATTTAATAAAAATTAGTTTTGAAGTTTTGTGTGATGATTTATATAGAATTAATTTGAATTTTGAGTTTGCAAAGGCATTAGTGACCCTACAATCAAATGTTAGCTCAATATGTGGTTTCAATAATGAAATATCTTCTATATTGTGACATAAACGATTGTAGCGTATCTCTAAGAAAAGAATTAAATATTAGTGAAGGTTGATATTTTAAAAGATTTAGACTTCACTGATTTTGATATTTGCATAGATTGTATTAAAGGAAAGCAGACTAAGGATACAAAAAAAAATATTACAAGAAGTAAAGAACTAATTAAAATTATTTATACTAATATCTGTAGACCACTTTATATTCCATATTTTAGTGGAGAAAGATATTTCATCACATTTATATATGATATATCTGGATATGGTTATGTGTATCTAATACATAAAAAATTTTATACTATTAACACTCTTGAAGTATATATAAATGAGATCGAAAGACGATTAAATAGAAAAGTTAAAATTGTTAGATCGATGATAAATTTTATGACAAATCTAATTAATTTGATTAGAATATTGGTTAAATTCTTAGAAAAACAAGGTATTTGTGCTTAGTATACCATAACAGGTGTGTCGTAACATAATGACATTGCTAAAAGTAAAATTGTACTCTTATGGACATGATTAAGAGCCTAATGAGCTATTCATTTTGTACTTGAATCTATATAAGTTGAAGCTCTTAGGACAACTATATATATTTTGAATAGGATTCTTAGTAAGTCAATTCGATCAACTCTATTTGAGTTATGAACCAGTAGAAAATCTAGTTTGAAGCATTTACATATTTGGAAGTGTCTTACAGAGATAAGAGTCTTCGAACCAAAATTAGATCCAAAAATTATTTTTAAATTTTTTATTAGTTATCTAGCAAAATTTAAGGGGTATAGATTTTATTACTCTAATCCTATTATGATGATAGTAGAATCTGATAACGTAATATTCCTAAAAATGATAAAATCAATGGAACTAAAAAATCTTAAAAAATTAATTTTGATATCGAGGAGTATAGATTAATTCTCGTTTATCATCTCTTATTCGAGAGATTAAATCATTGAAAGAATTAATCAGGGTAAACGATAAAATAAGATTAATTAACTCTTATATAATATTGATGTCGTCACTAATGATCTTGTAGATCAACTACAATCGGTAATTTTGAGAAGATCTTAAAGGAAAAAGTGATATATCATTTCTGATGATTATATGGTATATCTACAAGAATTAAATTATGATAAAGGGATGAAAAAAGACTCTATCATTTTCATAAGCTATCTAATATAATGATTCTAAAAAGTGATATGATGCGAGGAAAATAGAGTTAAAATTGATTGACTAGAATGGTGCTTGGATACTCGTTAAATTACCTAATAATTGTTAAAGAGTTTAATGTAAATAGGTCTTTAAGACAAAACATGAGTCAATGGGTAATATCAAAAGATATAAAGCTAGAATTATGGCTAAAGTTTTTTTTTTTAAAGAAGACATCGATTTTTATATAAAGCTAGACTTATGGCTAAGGGTTTTTTTCAAAAAGAAGACATCGACTATAATGAGATATTTTCCTTAGTTTCTAAAAAGGACTCATAGTAGCTCATTATGATCTTGAGTTATATTAAATGGATGTGAAAATAATATTTCTAAATGGATATTTAGATGAGAAAATCTATATGGAATAACACGAAGGATTCATAGATAAGAGAGAAAAAATTAGGCTTGTAAACTTAGGAAATGTATTTATGACATTAAAAAAACTTTCGGACAATGATATATAAAGTTTTATAATACCATTACTTTCTTTAGAATTAAGAAAAATATTATTAATCGGTGCATATATTTGAATGTTAGTGGGAGCAAATTAATTATATTGATATTATATTTGCTTGCTAGTAATGATCTTGGTTTATTACATAAAACCAATATATTTCTCATTAAAAATTATAAGATAGTTGATATAATATAAGATAGTTGATATAAATGAGACAGTATATGTTATTGATATTGAGATATTAATGAATAGATCTCAATGATTATTAGGACTATCTCAAAAAAAAATATTGATAGAGTCTTAGAGAGATTTAGTATGTATCATTGTTTAGCTAATAATATATATGTTACTGGAGGTAAAAGATTCCTAGTGTCCAAAAAATAACTTAGAAATGAATCAAATTAAGAATATTCTTTATGTATGCGTAGTTGAAAGTCTATTATATGTTCAAACATATCCAAGACTAGATATTAGTTTTATAGTTACAATGCTAGATAGATACCAAAGCAACCTGGGAATGAAACATTGGGAAGCTGCAAAGAAATTAATGAGATAACTATAGGAGATAAAATATTATATGCTCATATACAAAAGATCATATCAACTTGAAATGATGAAATATTCATATGTTGATTTTGTTAGGAAATTCATTTCAAGATTTATATTCATGTTAACAGGGGTAATTTCTTGAAACTGCATAAAGTAATCACTTTTTGTATTATCAACAATGGAAGCTGAATTTATGATATACTTTGAGACTACAAATTAAACTTTATTATTATGAAATTTCGTCTTAGGACTTGGTGTGATCTAACTCAATTATTGGCCCGTTGAAAAAATTTATGATAATTCCACATTAATTTTCTTCTATAAGAGTGACAAGTATTTTAGTAATTTCAAGCACATCAAGATAAAGTACTTGGTGGTTAAAGAAAGGATCGAAAAATAATAATTATCAATTGAGAACCTAAGCATCACCTTGATGATTGCTGATTCATTTACTAAAGCTTTATGAGCAAATCATAAAAGATATAATGATGTATATTTGGGTGGATGTTATTATTGATTTTTTTCTTAATTAAAGTTATTTCTTTTTACTATCCTATTTATATTTATGTATATTATAATTGAATATAATAACAGGATTATCTTAATAAGATAAATTTTAAAAGTCATTATGGATTATATTGGGAAAGACTAACAATGTTATGGTACATAAAAGAAGGCATAACATTAATGATATGTAATCGCTATAACTCATGCTAGTTGAACTTAATTTAGTATTATTATACTTATTGGATTTATTACTTATTTTAAAATTTATGACCATATATAAAATACTTTTCAAAATTTTTAAGAATCAAATTTGGTAAAGTTGTTTTTAATACTTGTTTTTAAGAATCAAAATTTTTATTTTTTTTTATATCTTATCGATGAGCCAAGTGAGAGAATATTAAAGTATGTGACATATCTAATTAAGTAAGATATATTATAGATCTAATTAGATTTTAACGATGGTTATTAGCCAAGAAAATAAAATTCTATGATAGGATTCCTCAGGAGATGACATTGATAGAAGGGACTCTTCTAATTACATATCCTAGACCCTCTACTTTTTCCTATAAATAGATAAGATTTGCTAGGGACTAAAAACATAATATGTTGAGATGTAGATATATGATATTATTGAGAGATTATAAATCTTCTCTTATCTCCCCTTAGTTATATGAGCTATTCATTGAGAGATTATAATTCTTCTCTCATCTTCCCTTGTCCCTAATCCACCAATCATAGTGCTCATATGAAGGATAGGAAGATGGGAGAATGGTACTCTAGTTCTCATCGACATCATTATGATTTTCAAATATGAGGATGGTACCCTACAGATTAGATTAAGGTTTTTTAGATGATATAAAAAATTATGCATTATAAATCTAATCTATTGTTATTTGATTTCAATCCTAACATTAACATTTTTGTGTAACAATAGGGTATTATATTTTTTATGCCTACAAAAACCCTTTTATTTTTTAAAGAATGAAATTGCCCTTGATCTTTGCCCTCTCATGCTGTCACTTGTTGCCCTCACCTATTCTCCCCTCTTCCTTTGTCACCCTCGTTGACTATCGCCTTCGTCTTTCCTCACTTGTGTGCCCTCTCCCTTGTTGCTATCCTCCACTCTGAGTTGTAAGAGCCATTGGTAAGACATATTACCATTTTGCTTTCGAGGCTTCATTATATAAGAGAGTGTCACCTCGCATATCCAACACTATCATCAAAAGCCAAAAGGTGTCATTGTCTTTCATCTGAAGTGCATAGACGATGAGAGATGACAGTAGCAGCCAAATGTGACAATGGAAGAGTGGAGGAGAAGCGAGGGCCATAAGACCTTGCAACAAACGATCGATGACATCGAGTGATGAATGTGACCGATTAAACGAAGGCGAGGAGCAATTGTACCTCTCAGAAAATAAGTGACGCTTCACATGAATGAATGAAAAAGAAATACTACTCAGAATAAAATGAAAATAAAAAACTTTTTTAAAAAATATTTAAAAATATATATAACTTTTAAAAATAAAGATTAAAAGCCTAGCTACATTTTTTAAAAACTATATTTATAATATTATAAATATACTAATTCAATCCAAAAAATTTAAACATATTAAATTATACAACAAATTCAAAATATATCATACAACTCCTTTCATTTTTAATAATAGACATTTATGCTCTTACTCCTCTTTCAATCTTCACCTTCTCATATAATATTTACTAATAATTTGATCTCCGATAGTTGCTTATTATAACATCGAACGCTCTGGCAGAGAATAGATTATGTAAATCCCTCCTTGAGCTGAGCAGACTGCATTCACCCACAACAAAGCTAACCAAGACAGAGTAAACAAGGCAGTGATAAACATGGTTGCCAAAAGATGCACCTTATATTTCACCTTGAACATACATTTTGTCATGTAATTGAGTTCATCTCATCCAACTCGAAGCCCACAAACTTATCTGATATACACAATAGAAATGCTTTTTTTAACCCTGACTTTCCATACACCAAAACAATTTATAATCCTACTAAAAAGAATATGTGAAACTTAAGTAAACTATTATTCCAGTAAACTTCTCTGGATGCCATGTAACAAATCTCAACTACGAGCAGTAAACTTTTTCTAAGCCATGCATGATGTGAGAAATCTGCATATTCCTTGGAAAAATTGATGAATTTTGTTATGTTTCTACTCCAGAGCTGCATGATATGATTTGGTGTCTTACTGCTGACTTCGCTTGGAATGCCAAAGTTTCTTCTGACATATTAACAGCTTCTCCTTCTCTACATTGTTTTCAGTGTCATGTTTCTGGCAACCCCACCTCATCCCTTTAACAATGGCTGCTATGGAGTCCACATAATACTTTGATTCACGAATTATCACATACCCATTTGGACGCAGAATGCGATCCATCTCAAAGAGCACATATTTTGTTTCACATCTGAAAGGAAGATGACAAATGTCAAGATACATGCTTATACATGTGCAAAGTTGCATTTAGTCTTACATATATATATATCCAACACTTTTTTGGTCCTTGCCCGTAATAAATGAACATGTAGTTCTGTTTATGGAAACTTATGGAAATTCAAGAAGATAAATTAGCAATTAGCATAGAAATTAGTCGCAATGATGAATAGGTTTGCTTCTCTATGAGGCTGAATAGTTGACAGAACGTTAACATCTTGTGGTAGGCCAAATAACTCACAACCCCCACCAATGCACATCCACAGACTCTTCATTTAAGAATCATTTGGCATGGCTAAGTAAAAAAAAGAGAAATGACCAAAGAAAAGGGAAAAATATTTGGTGGTCTTTTGAGGGGGGAAATGGAAGTCTAAGATCCCAACCCTGGGCCATTTTCTGGGTAGATCTGAAAAAGGAGATTCTCACGTAGAAGAATAGGCATCAATATTCCCTAGGAATACAAGTGAGAAGACAACAACAGCCCTAGGTCAGGAACAAATGTATATTCACAAAAGAGACGAGACAGTAAGGGTTCTCCCTCTCAAGGCATGAAATGAAGTTAATTTCGGATTATCAACATTCTACAGTACTCATTAGTGTCGTAACATCTTCATTCAGAATTGGTGCCATAAAACATGTCTCAAAGGAGAGATCTGGAAAGATACTGTCGCAGTCTAGTAATCAAAGCTATGAACAAACTTCTTCCACCATGAAGTGCAATTTTCTTGAAACCATTAAAGTGTTTATTCTTCTAAAGTGTAAGACAAACTTCACATTGTTTGCTTGGTTTCTATTATGAACACATAACTGTTACCTTGGGATGGTAGAAACTAGGAACTTCTTATTCCGTCAAAAATTGTTTCTATAACGAGAGACTTGCCTAGTCACTTCAGTAGTCTCTACAGTGTCAACTAAAAGAATCTCTCAATGCTTCTTTAGATTTCTTGCTCAATTATTTTCTCTACAACACCAACGGAGCATTGCATATATGTTTAGCCAAAGTTTGTTATGTGGAAGCCGTCAATAAACAGGTTAAATAAAAAAATGAAAAACTTCTCTAAATGATTGCAATGAAAACCATATGAAAATAATGATCAAACTTGCTTGTGTCTTTTCTCACTTTTACTGCCCTGAGATGCATAAATTTTTAATGGCTCTTCAGCAGATCTAGTCATGAAAAATTGACACAATGACATGTCCTCAATTCTCAGTTCTTAATGAAGTGTGGTTCTGTCATGACAATATCAGATCTTGACTCGGAGAAAAAGTTGTGGACTTGAGATATATTTCAGTTTTCAATTTACGTTGATCACTGCAATTGTATATGATCTTTTTCAATTTCTTGGGGCATATTTGAAGCATTGGTTGAAATATGAGAAGCCACTAGCTCACAGCTAAACAAGGGAAAACGTCAGGAACTAAGTACTTACCTGTGACTTTCAGCAGTGAATAAACCATCAAGATGCAGGAGGTCATAAGTCCGAGGATATGTCGAAAATGCTTCACACCTACATGCAAACATTCAGGGATCATAGTCAAACAATTTGGTTGAATTTCAAGAATTCTTCTTGCTACAATGTATGGAACTTTACTATGTATTTTGCACTTTATAGAAATGCAAATGATCGACAAAGTGCCAATAAAATATGCAAAAGTGCAATTAAACTTATGTCGGCAGCATTTACTAGATGATACAAGAATATTAGAAAGATAAGTTCTGAGCAAGATCCATAAGTAGATTCAACAACACTTAAAGAAAGTAGGTTGACAAGTGAGAATACTGAAGTCTGCATTATTTTTTCCACTAACAAATCCAATAAAAAAAGGCTACTTATGTGGCTGACCTGGAAATCTTCTATTGTAAGGACAGTGAATCAAAGGATTATAATGATATGGAAAGAGAAAGCTAAAAGTGCTTAAAATATGGAAGATATTCAAGAGAAAAAGTAGAACACAGATACGAATTTGTCATTCATGTTTCAGGACATCAGTTCATCAGAGCCTTCTCATTTTGCAAAAGTTCCACATATGGTACTCAGAAAGCAAAAGCATGAAGACAATCCCAGATAGGTTATGTCTCTAATGATTTTAATTTAGAGATCTTTTAACTTGTTTCATGCTATTCATTAAGTTTTATGCACTCAAGCATTATTATGTTACAATTTCTTTTTTCTGCATTCAACATAGTGATGTAAGCATGTAACAATCTTTTTTCTGGTTCTATTGGAAAATTACACACTTTCTTGAGACTTGAACAAAGAAGAGAAGACACCAAAGAAAGCACTTGCAAAAGATAGTCTCTGACATGATATATAGTGAGGAAATTGGGAACTCAGCAGATTATTCAAAGTCAAAGATAGTATTTGGTAATGAAGACATCCGAGCTTTATTTATTTGAGAACTCCATAAGCATTGTTTTGATTAATAACTTCTATGTGTATGCCATGTTGTGTCATCTTCTGCTTCTAGAAGGAAGAAAAGATTTAGCTGCTTAGATCACATTTGATCATGTATGGATCTAGATTTACTCACAGTAATCTGTATCAGCAGGTAGTTTAAAGTATTAGAGTTTTTAGTTATCAACTTACCAGTCATGGTAGGTTCCAATTAGTCCCCTGTCATAGACCACACCGAGGGAATTTGGACCATACGAGGAGACAACATTCATTACCCATACAGGATAACTGATGAGTGCTGCAGCAAAACCTCCATATAGTGTATTCATATCCATAACATTCCGAATTTTATCAATTCCAAGGGCTGAAAGCAATGTCTTATAGTGTTTTACCCTCACTTTCCACTTGCTGTCATCATGCTTGAATCCACCAGAATTCCCACCAGGAACCATAGCAATGCGTTCTGGAGTAATATGCAATCTTTCAGGCCACCTTGGAGCAGATTCTAGTGCCAACTTCTTCAATTTTTGGCTTGGAGCATTCAAGCAAGTTCGAAGTGGTATATACCATGCTGAATCTGGATCCATGCTGTCATCACACTTTGGTGGAAAAGAAGCTAGAGTCAGTTGATCATAGCAACTATCTGAAGATTTCTGCCACACAGCAATGTCATCCTTCATAGTGTAGAGTTTGAAGCACATGCTGGTTAACAACTTCTTTAATTTTTCAAAGTCCGCTTTCTGCTCTTCCACTGTTGTGTTCCATCCACGCCATCTGTTTTCGTAGTTTACAGGTGGTCCAGAGAGCACCCAGAAGCCACCAGGTCGAAGTATTCGGTGTATTTCTAGTAGATAAAGTCCATCTGCAATATGATTGTTAACATTTAGGATCATTCATCTGAAATGTAATCAGACTAAAAGTAAACACTCCTTTATGAGTACCACATATCTAAATTGCAAGAGATGACAAGAACAGGGTATATATTTTGGTATAAAGAAATAATCAGCCATTCCATATCAGGAAAAAGGACATCTCAGAAGTAACAATTTATAAAAGGATACCTCGATGATCACCTAAAATGCTTAACAATGTTATAACACTTTAACTGCAATTTACTATTAATTAATGAAATATGAACAAATCTATAGACGTGTGAAGCATGAATTTTTTTTAATGAGAAAAATAGACATCAAACAAAAAGTTCTATGCAATTTACCAAAACATAAATAATGCAAAAACATGGCTAAAGAGTAGGGAATACTATGTACTGATAAACCCTCTTTCTTGGTTCTCAAGAAGGTTAAACTCTTAATGTATCTCCTAGTTTCTATGTAAAAACATAAAAAATAAGAGACTTTTCCTATGATATCTCATAACCTACAACCAAAAACAGAATACCACATATGGACCACAAATATATGCTTATTGCCGAGCCAGAAAATTACCAAATTCTGTCCATGGAATAAGACATCTGGAGCAGTGCGCCATATCAAATGAATTTGATGGGAATGGGAGGCGCTGAGTAGAGATGATGCCTAAAATTGCTGGAATGCCACGTTCCAGAGCAAACTGTACTTGAGCCTCGTGATTATCTCTGGGTGCAAGAGAAACAGTTAAAATTCCACGGTCTAACAAATCACCTCCCCAGCTTGCAACCTATTGCAGAAAATATGCAACTTCATTTGGTCATGACCACTAAATGTATCACTTGTGTAATGTCACAGTATAAACTTAAAGAAGAAAATAGCAATATACAACAACGTGTCACTGAAAGATTCTGTGATTAAACATCATGTCCTTGTTACTTGCCGTGAAACTTTCCTACATCAAACATTTGGCTTCCTGATTTTTCTTACCACACGTGAGGTTCAGACCCACATCACAACAAAAATTATATTAAGTAATGTTGGATCTGGGAGAAAAGCAATGATGAGCACTACAATTCACCCATTTTCACAAGTTTCTATCCTTAGGTTCAAATATACAAAATAATGCAGAGATAAAAATACATACCGGAATGAAGCTTCTCTACCCAATTAGAACAATAACCATGTACATACATGCTAGCATAATTGATGTCATAGCCCACTGACCAAATTTCAACTTGAAATTTTAAAGCCAGAATAAATCAAAGCAATCAATCAATCATTGATTAGAATCTCCTTTAAAGACATTTGTATGCCAGTTCTGGCCATTTTTGCACCCATAAACTATGCGGAAAGGCATTAGGAAATTTATCATTGTTAATTTCACTTGAATGTAAATGTTGAGCACTCACCCCACACCCAGTATCAATGGCAGTCCGGATGGTTCCATTCTTCATTCCAGGGATCAGATTCTGCATCACGTCAACATAAGCACCAACTCCACTGGGAAACATAGTACCTCCACCCGGAAAAATGAACTTTTCTCCTTCTTTTCTAAGCCAGTGCTGATTTGATTTCTCATTGTTTATCCAGTCATATGGAACATTTCTGAATTATTTGCAAAAAAAAGGAAGAAAATAAAGCTTTCATTTTTACCAAGTATAAACATGAAAATGGTCAATTCTGCAGAAATACACAGATAAGCAAATGAGGACCCAGTAAAGAATGTGATTAGAAGGAAAGAGAAAGAATACCTGTACCAACATTGATCTCTGCTCTTCGGCCATCTAATTGGCACCTTATATGCAGGAGGAGGAGGCACTAAGCATTCTTTTCTCTCAACCATTGGCGGGCAATGGCGCTCCATGAAACTAAGCCTGTAATTACCATACTTCCTCCATCTCTACATGAAAAGAAAGAAGTTGTGACTTCCATGAGAAGCCTTTGCAGACAGTTAGGCTTATCATGGTTGTGCTTTCAGCATGCTGGCAACAACCATACACATTTAATTTTCTTATTTCTTTGAAGTTGAATGTCTGAAAATTGAAATTTCAAAATGAAATATGAAGTACCATAGACAGACAATGCTACTCTGCATCCAGGATTAATAAAGAAGGAGAAACATAAAGGACGTTATTGACAGAGTCCAAGGAAAATGGAGGGAAATGGTTAAGGTAAAGAACCACTATTTAACCAGTGATTAAACATTAATATGAATAGAGTGGAACTGAGATAAATGAATCTAAAATAGACAACACTTATCTATTGATAAGTTGGCAGAACGAGTCAAACTTTATCATTAACATCCTTTTAGAAATTGACCCAAGTAAGCACAATTTTGCACCGTGTTATTTAAGTTCTGATGTCTCAGATAGTATTACATCTGGTGTGAATCACTGGAAAGCAGAACTTGGATATACCTTGGGGTCTGTGCAAGGCGTGTAATCTTGATAATCACTACTGCACTCAGGGACTTCAACAGACTCGATCTGATGAGGGGCTTCCACAGCTTGCTTACGCAATTGAATTGCAGGTGCAACATTTTGCTTAAAGAATCTATTATTTTCAGAGTAAAAGATGCCTCCAAGATAGAACGAAAATCCACATAGTACAATGAGCATTAGAGTCATTGGAATGATCCTAGAACTTTTATCAGAATATGCTGCAGATTTAGAATCTTTATTCTTCATTCTTTTTTTTCTTCCTGAAATGAAAGGATTGGAACAAAACAAGGCAACATAGTAAAACATGTAAGGAAATCAGAACCAAAAACTATGATCATTCCAGTGAAATTGCACAACAACATAAGTTTTGAAATGTATTATAATGAATATAACGCATTTCCCATGCATGAGATGAAAAACCTAACAATAAAAGTCATCACTTCACCAAATGAACATCAACCAAAAGAAGATTAGGACTTTCTATGCAAGAGTCATGTCAAAAGACTTGTTAAATGTAAATCTTGTTAAGTAATCTAGAATGTTCTGGTTGAAAAATGTAAATCTATTTGTCAAAGTCTTAAAACAACATACATAAAAGAGGTCCAGCATAGCTTTTGTTTATGGGCATGTTTAATCGCATATTTCTTGGCACAGTGAGGACAACGTCAAGGAAACAGTAGAATTACGCAAACACAACGCAAATTGATTGTTTTTCAGTTAAGCAAACCATTTAACACTGTTTTACTACTCTACTCGTTTCAGGGAGACCCAGAAATATCCCTCACTCATTATGCTGAAAGTACACCATCATATAGTGATCTATTCTTCAAGAGATGAAAAGGATCTTTGATCTTGTTAAATGTTTTGGGAAAGCAAATGTCAAATACATTTAAACAGATGCAATGCTGCAAGACTCGTTAAACTGCAGAAATCATCAACTAAAACAGAGCCAGTCACCTCCTGGCATAGATCTAGTGCCAATTTGTAGAGCTCGTAGATAGATCCACCTGGCAATTCCTCTTTTTTTTTTTTAGGTAAAGGGGGGAAAGTCCAAATTAATGAGCTATAGTTAATGAGTAGAGCTGACGTAAATTAAAAGTCAACAGCATTGCCATAACAGAAAACTGGAGTGACAGATAATAGCAATGTTTTCCACTTGAGAACTTCTCGACGGAAAGGGCCCTCAGACCCCATTCCATAAAACCAGCGACAGAATGACTTAAAACCGATTCGCACCCCACAATTAGAGACGGAGAGTGCCCGATTCGGTTACACGACAGAGAAGGCCAAAAGGATCGGCAAGCGGAGCTGCCGGATCGGTATAATGGAGTACCGATCGAAGGTTTCGTGCCAGGGAGAAGCCAAGAAGTTCCTGACTGGGTAAATAATGTACACCGACAACGAGATGAAGATATCAGACCCCGGAAGGATTCAAGCAACAACATAAACTCGAAGTTAGCAGGAACCAAATCGCAAGCCATATCGGGAGTCAGATCTACCTACGCCATCAGTCGGAGAAACAAAGCGTACCTGGGTAGAGCCTCTCTCGCTCGATGCTGGTGGTGCCCCTTCGCTCTCTACCCGCTCTCCGTCTACGGAAGATACGAAAGAGAGAGAAGGGAAGGGGAACTCCGTCCACCCGAAGAATAGTTGATGAACCACCGCCGAGCCCTCCACTGGAGTCACTGCCATTTATAACCCGAAACAGTCGCCCGAGAGAGAAAGCAGTTCGATCTTTTCGATTTCTAATTTGGTTAACAGCTGGCTGTTGTCGGTGGGGGCCTCGCGCTCCACACTCACTTGCAGCAGGTGACCCGAAATGGACGTATTCAGAACACGGAGCTTACTTATACGGTCATACGAAACGGATAAGAAACAATAGGCGAAAGAGAGAGAGAGAGAGAGTATGGAAACGGGTGAGGAAGCTACGGGTTCTTGTCAGCAAAGTTTTAAGAGGTTAACAATACGAAAGGAATCGGTGACGGAACGAACTTTCCTGCGCTTCCTTGACTCGTACTCGCTTGATTAAGAGGGGTCGGATTCCGTGCCCGTCACGCATCGGTTCCCGTCTCTCTATCTGCACGTGCATGTCGGTTTTCCACTACATGTTCATTTTCCACTCAGCATACATATTCGTTTACCAATACATTGGATCCAATGGACATCTCAGTGTTTTGTGATAAGGATTACGATGAACAAAGATGAGCGTGTCGCAAGCAACGAGCTGAGGGAGAACAGTTAGTTAATCGGAGTGGTTCTCTTTTTCTTCCCTTCCATCATGGTTGACGTTAAAACGGACGAAGTGGGCCTCGCAACGCTTGCAAGCTACTCATCTCTCCGCTTGGCCACGCCGATGGAAAGAAGAAGCCGAAACAAGTTACCGGGAAAAGGATGAGGTCTTTGCGCTTAGCTTTGTGGCGAGGCTCGAGAAAGGTAATGAGAACAAGGCATGGCTGATGAGCAACGAAATAATAAAGAAGACGAAGCCGATAGCGGAGTGCAACGTGATGGTGTCTTCTAACCGTCTTGGGCTCATCATGGATGCCCCTCTCTGGTCCCCAAAGTTGTTAGATGATGGGAGAGCGACGGCTGCGAATGGAGACGTTCATGTGCTGCCATGTGACTACTGTTCTGTCCGTGCTCTTTCCGAGGGAACCAGTCATTTCCATGGCTTCCCTGTGGCACCGACTTCTGCGTGAATCGTGTCCATGGACTCGCCCGTGTTCTGATGTCCCAAGAGTTCACAACCCACGAATCAGGCTCGACCCGGCCCAATTATGGTGACCCATCCCAGCTAGACATGTTCCACGTATAGTTGTGGTTCGAACCATCAGTTTATTTTTCTAATTAAAAATAAGTAAAAATCTTTTTTTTTTTTTTCTAAGTTTGGATCATAATGTCACTTTGAAAATTCAATACATGTAACGAGTTTACTAATATAAAAATTAATTAAATTATATATTTTTGAAAAATTTTAAAACCCTCAATATAAACTAGAATTGAAACTACTGACTCCGGTTCCAAAAATCAAGAATCGAAATCGAATCATCCAAGTTTGATTCTCATCTGTCTGCCCGGAACATGATAGATACCAACAGTATACTATGTGCATGTCATATTTACTTTTGATTTAGTCGATTGATCCAGTAATTGGATTTACTAAAGCAACAATGACCAGTCCTTGTTGGGAGTGCAGAGTGATTTGTTCTTCAGTAGCAGTTGTTGTGGTTGTTGTTTGTACATCGCTGTGGTCATCGTTGAAATTATAAATAGAACAGTAGAAAAGAATCACAGAACGAGACAAAGATTGAAGTGGTTCGGCAACGTGATGGATGATGTGCAGAGTGAGCAAGTTACTCCCACCATGCGCAAAAACTTACGCCAGTCTCACAAATCCAAGTGCCTTTCACAAGAGAGAAACAGCAGCAGGTCCGGGAGTTCTGGAAGCAGTTTCATCCTCCAGCATATCTGCAAGTGCAATAAAAGCAAAGCAGGTGTTAAATTAACTCTAGCAAAATAAAATATAAAAGGGATCGAGCCTCAAAGCAAATCGAGTAAAAATCTAAACTGTAAATTCCCCATGCAAATGAATTTTGACTATTAAAAGAACTGTAAAAATCTAAACACTACTTCATGTTGATTTTAATAGGTAGAAATCCCCCCTTGAAGTGTCAGCAGATCAGCAAGCAGATGTTTCCACAAATTTTTGGCCATTAGACTAAAATAATTTAGAAAGTTGGTGTTTAATATTATCAATTCCGGTTTCAAATCGGATGAAAAAAAGTAAAATTATATTAGATCTCATGAACGTGAATCTTGGTGAGATTTACAACTTTCTTGTTGTCATTGTATTTTAGTAACTTGATGATAACAAATAAATAAAAGACAGGTAGATCAATAATGAATTTGAATTTACGAGCAAATTACCTTTCTGTAGATGCTGGTCGTTTCTTCGATCTGGGCAATAGCAGAGGCTGTATTGCTTGGTTCAACTTCCGCTTAGAACCCTTCGCGGACACCCTTCGTTCACCTGATGTGATTGAAACTGCTGAAAGGTCCTGTACTAGTGGACTTTGCCGCAGGCTTTGGTGGTTCAGGAGTTCCAAACACGTTCCAAAATCGAAGCGTTTCATCTCCTGCCGCAGATGCAACAGTACCGCCAAATGGACTCTGCAAGTTTAGCGAGAAACCATCAGCAACCTAATAAAAACCCTGTTTCGTCCTATATCACCATTAGGAAAACCATCGATCTTTAACCTACCTGGGCCATGAACAAAACCCGACAAGTATGGCCCGTGAGCTCGGCAATCTTAACCATAGAAGGGTACTTCCACAAGGTGAGTTGATTCTGAGTGAACCCGTGAGAGCTGAGCAACTCGCGCTCGTTCTTGTTCCACAGCAGGGCGCAAACTTGAGATCCTGTGTCCACCGAATTCAGACAGGCACCGGTGTGCGTGTTCCAGAACTTGATGCATCTGTCGCCTCCACCACCGCCGGAGGCAAGCAAATTGCTCTGGAATGGGCACCAAGCAAGAGCTTTTACTGCGGCCATGTGATCTTCGAACCTGTGGAGCCACTGGTTTTGACCTGGAGATGGGTTTGAAGAGGCCATAGATACGTCCCATACGTGCAGAAGGTTGTCGTTGCCACCGCTCGCCAGTTGCTGGCCTGATCCGGACCACTTCAGACCGCACACCTCCTGTTGGTGGCCTCGATACCTCTGAACAACATGAGATCTCATTCTCACGTCATTGTTAACGATCATGCCGTCCATTCCTCCTGTGGTCAGAATGTTGCTGTTCCACGCCAGAGAACCAACTCTCGATCCATGTACGCCTCTCAGAGTCCTCATCTGTAGCACGACGGGTCATAAAACACTACGTCAGAATCTGATTCGCTAACTACGATCAGAGGAGGAGAAGAGCACAAGGCACCGACCAAGCGATTGGAGCTTGAGTCCCATAGTTGGATGTCTGAGGAGTTCAAGCCAACCGCGATGTGTCGCCCGTCGGGAGCCCAGCTGACACTGGTGACAGGGCCAGCATCGTCATCCACAGTCATAAGCTCGGAAGTAGACCCATCTGAAGCGTCCCACAAGTACACGGTGTTCCCGAGGGCGATCGACAACACATTGCTGCTTCCCCAGTCCATCAAATTCAAGTAGTAGTCATCCACGATATCGGGCGCATCTAAGGTCCTCTCCGCTGACTGCAAACATCGAAAAGAATTTACCTGGACGAGTAAGCGACGAAGCAGCAGAATTAACCAGCAACGAGGAGGCGTAGGCCGGGAAGAGGAGCAAGAACATACTTGGGGAATATATCTCCGCTGCTTCGCAGGCTTAAGGTGATGAGATGAAACATCGACTTCCTGAAAGAAAGGCTGCGATGGTGTTGGAGGTTTGTTCTTGAAGGTAAGAATTCTGGTTCTGTTCTTTAGAAGGTTCTCAGCAAGAAGCTTCCTGTATGCCTCTTTGGAAGGCGAAGCTGCGACCGCGTTCTCCTTTTCTTTCGTTGGCTCCGTCAGCAGGTAGTACGCCACATCCATGTCCATAGCTGACCGGTCAGGGATGAATCTGTCTCCCTGTAATTTCCCAAAAACAACAATTACAGAATCTCAATTAGGAGGATCCAGTAACTTCAAAAACTCAGACAATCCATTAAAGAAACAATATAGGATTGATGATGGGAACATCAGCAAGCCACAAGAACGAGAGATGATCCATAAGAACATCATTATTAGTTTCATTGCAGGGAAGAACAGGGCTCACAGTCTGCCAAGAAGATGGATTCCAGGAGGAGGTATGCATCGAAGGCAAGAACGGCCTCGAGGGAACGTCCCGAAGAGCGGATCGACGAGATGCCGATCGGCCCTTCTCAGAAGAGACGGAAGAAGAAAAGCTTCCTGCATCCATGGTATTAGAAGAAATCCAAGAAAACAGACGACACAAAAAAAGGAATATAGAACAGAAAAAACCAATTGAACGAGACAAATTAGATATAGAAGGCAGCCCCTGCAACCAAAAACACGGTTCGAGAACAAAGCTAATAGGATATATATATGCACAAGATCAAAAATCAAATAAGTATGACGGCGAGGGCTGATTGATTGCGAGATCGCTTGCAGAGCGGAGGAGACGAAGATGCCCTTCCTCTGGTTCTTTCTTGTTCCCAGAGAGAGGACGAGGAGGTGCAGACCGCGTCGATGTAAGTAAGTTTGTATGGTGGATCGATGTATAAATGCTTCGGCGTATATAAAACAAACTCGAGGATGGGAGAGGCGCGGCGTTTGTTGGTCAAATACGACCCCCACCCCCCCTAACGGCTTGGTTACCTTCTGTGCTTCCTTCGACAGCTGGAGAATATAGCCGTTGGTGTCGGATGCAGGGAAGCGATTCTGTTAATAAAAGCATATCAAGCGATTCTATTTCTACAATCATTCCTTAGAATATTGAAAAAGCATATGAAGAGAAAACACATTCCAAGCTCCATTTCGAAATATATTAGAACGCATGTTACAATTCATCACCTCATTCATATTAATAAAAGCAGGCCAATGATTTAAGTGGTATGCTAGAAAAATCAAGATTCATCCCAAATATTGATACTTAAACTATCATCGATCAAGATTCAAAGACCCTCCATAATAAATACTAAAGAGGAGACGAGTTAGATCCTTTGCTTGGGTAAAAGAAAGTAGATCATAGGTTATCTGATTGTTGAGAAGAGGTGAAATGCGCTTAGTGTCAATAAACTTTTTGACAACGTGAATACCACGAACATCAAGACCCCGAAGTATTACGATCCCAATTAAGAATATTGAGCTTATTATAAGAACTATCATTGTTTCAAAAAAAAAGATTTATTTTTTTAAAATCTTTTTTGGATGCTTTTGTCCGATATGCAAGAGGACACGACTCTAATAAGTCCTACCTATTTTATTCATTAAAAAATATTTTATTAATAAAAGAATTTTGATCGCTAATCGGGATCTTAGATGGGCTGACATAGTGTCACGGACTTAGTTGATTTTTTCTAAGTCGTGCGGTACCCTTGCGTGTCCGTCTGTAAAGGTCAAGTCTCCCCGAAGCCTCCCATGATCTCTTAGGACCTATAAAAGATAAAACGAGTTAGATAAAATGCCTCACTCGGGATCCACAAGCAAACATTTCCGAAAACACTTCATAGACAATGCAAATTATAAACAGACTTTACAAGCTTTGAACGGTTGCACAACAAAGGGACAAAATGATTCACTACAGATCGAATATCTTTCATAAGTATCAACATGACACAATATTTATTTATAAGCCTAAGAAGGCCATCAAACCCAACTAAAATAGACATATTAAACCTTCGACAGAACAAATGGTCAAAATGATCCATTACAGACCGAATATCTCTTACAAGTATCCACATGGCATAACATCTATTTACAAGTCTAAGACCACCAAACCCAACTAAAATGAGCCTATTAAGCCTTCAACAGTTCCTCTACATGCTGTGCAAAACATGAACAAATAAAAAGACACGGACATACATAAATATTACATCTTATCCCGTTGTGATTAAATATTTTTTATCCTGTTGTGAATAACTTGAACTAAAAAAATAACGTTTCTTGATTAAAACTATCTTAGAATTAAAGAAAAATATGCAAATTCAATCAAAAAGTCTAATATGAATAATTTATGTTAAAATACTAAATTTAAATAGCTGGTTAAAAATATATTTTAAATCTTTATTAACTCAGACAATTCATCCATCAGAAGCCTAAAAAATAAATAAAATTATTTTATTATATATATATATATTTTATAAAAAAATATATTTTTAAATTATACTTACATTATGCTCACACGTATTAATTTATTATTTTTTTGGGTGATAATAAATATTATTAAAAAGTGGAGGAATTCTTATGCGTTAACAAAAGTGATCATCACATAACTGCAATAAATATTATTGTGACATTTACAGGTGACAATAAAGTGAAAGGACGAGAGGACACAAAAGTGGGGCGGGGGAGGAGGAGGGCAGGCGCGGAGAGATGGGCGACGGCCGAAGCGGCGGTGGCGGCGGAGGAGTGAATCGGCCGGCGTGGCTGCAGCAGTACGACCTCGTGGGGAAGATCGGGGAGGGCACCTACGGCCTCGTTTTCTTGGCGCGGACGAGCCTCCGTAAGTGCTGCATTGCCATTAAGAAATTTAAGCAATCCAAAGAGGGCGATGGCGTCTCTCCCACCGCAATCCGAGAGATCATGGTGCGTATCTTTCCTTTATGACCTGTGGATCCATGGATCTTGGTCCTCAAAGGCCCAAAATCTAAACATTATTTTCCCCCCTCCTTGATGATGTCTTAGAGACGACTATATGTTGGTAAGTTAGGTTTTCCGATTATAAGAATGAAATGAGATTTCCTCATTTGCGATATTTGGTTAGGGGCAACTGTTTTATGTGATAAGTTAGTAAGTTTTGTTTTCCGTATTATAAGAATGTGTCGTGGATGATTCCCGTCATACAAACAAGTCTAATTTGGGATGGGCAGGTGATGGTTAGTAGACCCTGGAACAAATTAAGGTTAACATGATTTTGCTACATTGTGGTCCTTGCAAATAATTATTTACACCTTCTGGGGAAAAAAAAGGAGTATAGAAATAACTAGTATCTAATCAAAGGATATTCTTAAAAATGGTCAAGGATTAGACAACTGTTGTAGCTTGAAATATCTCAGTGGAGGTGGAGTCTGGTACTAAATTGGATCTTACTCTTACAGAAACATAACTTTCTTGAAAGGGGAAGGAGCAACTGAGTTATATGGATTTCTTCATTTTAAGATTTATGTGGTTTCTTCTATGTCGCAAATTGATTATGGCCATCCTTAAGGAGCACTGGTGCCGACCAGAGTTTGATAGAGCACCATTATAAAGATTAACACAGGAGCCGTTCAAACATTTATGTGATGAATGTTTTCATGTTTGGTAAATTATGCTTGATGGCTTGTTACATTACTCATCCATTCACTGATTGACTCATTCTGCGTTGTTCTGTTCTTCATGGTATAGTGCATGTGCATAAAACAATTGATATGGTCTAAAAGAAAATTACAAAAAGAAAAAATTAAACATTGCAGTAGATCTATTTTGCTATTGTTGTAGTAGAGATAAGATCCGTGTACCAGGTTATATTTCATATATATTCTCAATCTATTTTGTTGTCATTGCAGCTATTGCGAGAAACTTGTCATGAGAATGTTGTCAAACTGGTGAATGTACACATCAATCATGTGGATATGTCTCTCTATCTAGCATTTGATTATGCTGAGTATGATCTCTATGTGAGTATTCTAAATTTCTAATTACCTTGTAAGAGAAATTCTGTCATACCAACATCACTGGTTTCTAACAGAAAGTATATTTTTTGGACAACAAGCATGTGATTCGTTAAATCAAGTGATATTAAGAAATAAAACAGGGTATATACATATTAGTTTACTGATTTATAGGAATATTTGCAAGTAGTATTTAGAGAGATTCATATCCACTGACATTCAATATGGTATAGACCAGTAAGATTGCTTTCGTGTGACTTTATTGTGGAAGGTTTAATTCATGGAAACAACCTATTTGTTTGAGCGTGATGTTGTGTATATTCGTAGAAACAACCTATTTGTCTTCTTCTTCATCTTTCTTCACATGCTTGTTTTGCTTGACTCAATGCTTTACTTGTACATAATGCTTCTGAGATGATATATTATTCTAGATTTGACAGAAAATAGGTACCTGCAGGCTGCATATTTCTTATGATTGGCTTTTGCTTATAAAACCTTGGTTGTTTGGTTCTAGCAACTGCACAAAATACAAGGTTATTTAGAAATGAAAGTGAGGGTTTACAGAACAGATGCATCACTTTCCATAACGTAGTGGTACAACCTGAAAAAAGAAAGATGATATCATAGTTGAACAAACAAATTTAGATGATGCAAACTGACGAAAGTGTCCAAGGTAAATCATTTGAATTGGACATTAAGAGTAATATCCTCTTTTATTGCCCAGTTTTAATTGGTCTGAGCTTGGGCATTGCAAAAATTAACTCAAGACAATAAAGAAACTTACTACATTGTGTATGCTATCAGCATTTTCAGTTATTAGATTTTGATTTATTATGTCATCACTGTTCCTCCCTTTATTCCTGTGCACTACAGGAAATTATCAGACATCATCGAGAAAAGCTTAACCACAGTATTAATCAATATACTGTAAAGTCGTTGCTCTGGCAGCTGCTTAATGGACTAAACTATCTTCATAGGTGAGAGTTTTACATGCAATGGGTTCATTGTTTCTTGTCTGATTAAACATTATATGCTCTGGTGTCACTATTGTCATTGCACGAATAGCAAATTGTAAAATGTTAGGTGGGGTGCTGAAATTGTCAAGTACCATTTCTGCTTGCAGTAATTGGATTATACACCGTGATCTGAAGCCATCAAATATTCTGGTATTGCTTGGATACATTCTGTTCTAAGTTTAAGAAATTAAGATTTCTTAATGTTTCTTCATGTGTTGGACAGGTTATGGGAGATGGAGAGGAACATGGAGTTGTAAAAATTGCTGATTTTGGACTTGCTCGAATCTATCAAGCTCCACTGAAGCCATTATATGAAAACGGGGTAAAAATTGCCTTCATCACATGCAAAACTTCTCACTTCCAAACAGCTAGTTCATGAATATGATTTATCACCTGGTAATATTAATATGATATGTTGCTTGCTTACGTGTTCATATTATTCGTCTTCATGCTCATTTTCCATTGGGCTGATACTGTTGCTTTCCATCCCAACCTTATGATCTGACAACAGAGTTTATTAAAACCTTCTAAATAAAACCTAGACCCTTCTTTAAGTCAGGGCTATCTCTATCACGTGTATGCATACGGTGCATAATCATGTCATCATGACCTGATTGTTGGAAAGGAAAATGACAAATAAAGAAAGATTGCACAACATTTTCATACAAAGTATTATTTACAAAATCCACAAGCACACAATTAAGGTATAACATTTTGGTACAAACATACTACTACAAGTGATTTAAGACACTAATACCTCTAGATTCATTTGATATAATATTATTACAATATAATTTTTGAATCACATAATTTATACTCAAGTGATCAGATGCATCAGCCAAACTGCAGATTCATGAGTTTAATGAGTCGTCAAATACTTGCTCTTTGGACAGGTTGTGGTAACTATTTGGTACCGTGCTCCTGAACTGCTACTTGGTGCAAAGCACTATACAAGTGCTGTTGGTATCCTGGTGCACTGTATGTGCTGGATCTAGACTTGTCATATTATTAAGTTTGAGATCCTTAAATTGCATTTAGATATGTGGGCTGTCGGATGCATTTTTGCTGAGCTATTGACTCTGAAACCATTGTTCCAAGGAGTTGAAGCCAAAGCTACTCCAAACTCTTTTCAGGTGTTAACTGTTTAGATTTCAACTTTTAAATTTTGGCTCCTTGTTTGCTTAAACTTCATTTATCAGATGGGCTGTTCTATATAACGTCGAGTGTACCTTACAATTTTACTTATTGATCTCTATACTCCGAAATGCTTTTTCAGCTTGATCAATTGGACAAGATATTCAAGGTACTAGGTGAGAAAAAAATAGTTAATCTTCTATGTTTCCTACAGAAAAAAAAATCTTTCCTACAGAAAAAAAATCTTTAATTATTCTATGTTTCCTACAGAAAAAAAATCATATGCAAATATTTTACAGGGCATCCTACACCTGAAAGGTGGCCTACATTGGTCAATCTTCCATATTGGCAAAATGACCAGCAGCATATTCAGGGCCATAAGTAGTGAGTCATCTCTCTTTGACATTTAGGGGGGTATGTATTTTCTTATAAAATAGTCATTGGCTGAGGTAAGTTCTTTTGGACTTTTATTTTGCAGTGATAACCATGGTCTACATAATTTTGTTACCGTGCCTCAGAAAAGTCCTGCATATGATCTTCTATCGAAGATGCTGGAGTATGTAATTTTTCTAAAACATTGGAGACTTTTTACCATCATAAAACATTGAATATTTTTTCTGTCGAAGATGATCATAATAACTCCATGCTGTTGAGATCTAAATAGATGTATAATAGTGATTTCTCATTCATTGCCTGTTTAAGTATGGGTCTTTTAGGCCTTAGATAATTGTCATTTAGGATCTTTTGCTGGCAAGGTTGTTAAAAGCAGTGATGGTGTTTGTGCATCTGATTCTCTGGCAACCTAATTTGTTGCCAACCATGTATGTTGTGTTCAACTTCCCATTCTGCCTCTTCTAAAAAACATGTGGAAGGTTAGCTTTAGACACCATCTAGGAAATGATAGATATAGTAGCTAGTTGTACCTCATGGCTTCCTGGAACTTCTTTAACCAAGGTCTGTTGTTTTCTTTATTTTTATACAAACCTAGGTTCCTCGATTATTCAAGAACATAGTCTCTTCTAGAACATCATTTTTGCTCAAAGATTCTGAAGTTCATAATATTTATTAACAAAGGGGAACTTCTTTCCATAGGAAAAGCATTTGATGGGATTGTTTCACTCTTTCCATAAATTTATCATGATTCCTGTGAGTTCATGTGATGTAGGCATAATTTATTTTTTCTTAGTTTGTTCCCTCTAATTTTACATTTAGCTGTCATTGTTGGTCAATATAATTTTAGTTTTCTTTTGTAGTAATTACATCATTCATGTATCTAAAGTAATTATGTGGTAGTTTCATTCAAAGATTTTATTTTGTCTTTCTTCTTTTATTGTTTAGTCAATATTTAATGTGAGAAATGATTGGCTGGAGGATAATGAATTCATCATCTTATGAAACTTGTAAATAGAGTATTAGTGTTTAAATCCAATCTATATATTTTAAATGTTGACAGAATTGAGTTCTACCATTTACTCACTAAGGTGCATCTTGTCCTGGTGGTCTCGATTGCTAGTTCTTTTATTTGCATTGTGTTAATTGTTTTTGTTCTGTATGTTGGCAAAGCTAGAACTGATCGGGCAGAAGCCCTCAAAATCAAATCCTCCAAGGGGGTACTAGTCAATCACAGATTTAATGGTTGTAAACTTATTCTTGGTTGTGATTTGGGGTTGACTCAATTTCCTTCATCTTTTTGTGCATTTTCTTGATCATTTACCCACTTAGAGGTGTATTTTGTAATTTGTATTAGTGATTTTTACTGCAAATATATTGAATGAAAACAAACTTTTAGTTATCTAGTTTGTAGAATTGAAGCCAAACCAAAATACAAGGAACACAAAATTAAAGTATACAAAGTCAGTCTGGTTGCTTGGTATTTGAAGGACAACTAAGATATTATCTCAACACGTGTTCAGCATGGAGTCACAACCAAGGATTGAAGTTTTTACTGTATCGGTTGTTTGTTGGTATGGACCAGTTTAATCTATCCAATAACTAGCCATTGTGAGGACATAGTAATTTCACCTGATTTGGTCTAGAGCTGAGCTTGTCACATGGTAGGCTTATCGTACCAAGTTTATCAGACGATAAGCTAACCAATGCCAAGATGTGTCACCACAGTTATATTGTGACATCACGTTACCAAAATGCTGTCCCACTCCACATTATTGCATTCTGCTGCATATATTTTTTTCTATAATAATATACTTTTGATGGTTCGGTTGGCACGAGACCCAAATGACCTGAATTGATGCTCGGTATACTGTGTGGAGCACTGATATCCTACCACTGATAGTTA
Source organism: Musa schizocarpa (assembly GCA_900464855.2). Lineage (NCBI taxonomy): Eukaryota > Viridiplantae > Streptophyta > Magnoliopsida > Zingiberales > Musaceae > Musa > Musa schizocarpa. Next base: position 41,392,098 of record LS990919.1, read on the forward strand.
TCAGTACTGGATCAAGTTTATAGTCCTTGTTCACAATCCGATGAGAATTAAGACTTGGATCTATGTGGTTTTGTTGAAGAGATGGTAGATTCAACTGTCACTAATGAAGCCTCTGTGGTTGATATAATAGCAAAGATGGTGAGCTTGGGATTGATGGATGATTAAAAATTGTTAGGACCGAGATGTGGAGAGGAAAAATGAGAGGAGAGAGACAGGTGGATTAGAGGTGATGGAAGAAGAAACGTGAAGAAGAAATATAGGGGGGAGAGATGTTTAAGAAAAATGAAGTAAATAGTAATCAACCAACTACATGGGGCTTGAGGAGGATAGTAAAAATGTGGAATAGTCTTACATACGGTACCTCAAGCAAAATCAACAAATTTAGAATGCATCCTGTGGCCCAAGAACTCCAGGATAAATTTGGATAAGTGAGAACCAATGGTTCAATTTTGTTAAATCTAAAATATAATGGTGGATAACTAACATTTAGATGCAAGTTGGACCAAACATTCCATTTTGTCCCCTCTTTTGGGGTTTTCATCATAAGAAAACTCAAACTGAACCAAATATACTCTATTGGAATATTTTATATTATTCTAATGATTTATGCTTGTTCTCTTTATGGTCTCATTTTTCATTCATTGATTGTATTTTATCAAACAATTTTGTGATAGATTGCCATTTGATATTCGTATTCTTTTGCGAACTCATTGTTGACATTGTCTCAGTTTTTTAATTTAATATGCAACTCTGCTTTGTGGTATTACTTTTGTTGTTTATGATTTCAATTATTACTTTAATTACTGAATGGAACTGCACAAATCCATCATCGATCATTTTTTTACTGTTCTTTTGACATCTTATTGTAATGACAACCAAGCCAGATTCTCTTCCTTTTTCTATTTTTTATCCAAGGATTGTGAAATGTTCCATATTTAGGTTCTTGTCAGCTATATTAATTGCTAATAGTTGTATCATGTTCCTGAAATCAAATTGCACTGAAAACTCTTGCAATTTCGTATCACAGACTCATCTGAAACATATTATTTTGGCAGATATGATTCTCGAAAGCGTATTACTGCAGCGCAAGCTTTGGAGCATGAGTAAAGATTGATTTTTTTTCTTTTTATCAAATTATGCACTGTCTTTCTGTCTTTTGTTTTTTGTCATTGTTGAAGTGTCTTTTGATTATTCTTCTGCCATGGTGACTAGCATCAGTCATCCATATAGACGAGTCTGTTGGAGCCAGAAATTTAGGGCCATTGTGCACGTTGCTGCTGTTGCTTTTATTAACATTCATAAACTTATTCTGTTTTTTGTTTCCTGGAAGTGCCTTCATTATCTTTGAAGTTTTAAAAGTAGCAAGTTCCTACTTCCAAAAGTCTTAGAAAGCCTTGCATGCTTTTCTTTTATGTGCTGTTGAAGTTTTAGATCTCAGCTTTAATTGACTTTACATGAAAAATAATTTTCTAGAAAGTGAATCAACTCTAGGTTGTCATGTTTTCATACTACCATTGTGTTTTGTTATGATAATTTTGGAAAACAGTTCATGAATTTTATGAAGTCCTTACAAATTATAAAAGGAACCACTCGTATTGAATAGCATTCACTGAACCTTTTCATTGGCATTGTTTGTAAATTTACTATAAAAATTGTGATGGAAATATTCTATACAAATTTAATTTTGTTTGTACCTACTTAATAACATTTGGCAAGAATTTCCTGTAAATGTTTTATTTCATATCTACCTTCTTAATGACATTGGTAACTTTTAATTCATTTTGCAGAATTTTCCAAGCAGTGCCATTGATGGAACCTTGTTCATGTCTAATCAGATTATTGAACTTTGAAGGGCTATAAATATTTAGGATTGTAATTAGCATGAATAGAATTCAAGTGCTTGTCATATCATTTGTGGCTTTTGTCTAAAATATACCATAAAAGAACTTAGAGAGTTAATTAATGGGAAAATGGGATGAACTCTACCTGCATGGGTTTGTCATGGCTTGTTTATAATGCTGAAAAGCTGCTGGGGCTTAACTGTGCTCATTACCTCATTGGAATTGGAAAATTATTTGTAGATCTGAATAGACTGAATCTTCATGAGGTATAAGAGGTCAAGTTCAGTGCTTTTGCATAGAATTGTTTGAGATTTGTAACGGAACTTGGAATAGCTAAAGTTTCAGCTTATACCGATTGGTTGTTGTGAGTCACTTGGTTTTTTCTTGACCACTTTTTCATGCTCTCCATGCATAAAGGTATGCATTCTTAGGAGTTAAGAACACCGTTGGTGTATTTTCTGCATGTCTTTTAATTGATTATTAAATTTCCATAAAAGGTGCATGAGCCTATAATTTTAGATGAGTTAGGTTACCGCAGGTAGCCATTTAGATATGGAGGAACTTCAAGAAAATTTAATGGTGCATTTGAATTATATAAATATTGCATTGTGTCATCTAGGCTTTTATAGCAAGGGTTCTAGTCCTGAATATCTATGGCCAAATATTCTAAAGTAATCCAGGTCAAACTAATTCTTGAAATTGTTATTTGGAATTAATAGCTGAATAACCAGTTATAGCAGAATGAAGTGGATGTTCAATGTGTTGTTCTTAATCGTGTGCCGGGTAACTAACTACGACATCACAATGATTATTTACTGTCCACTATGTGAATGCTGAAAGATTATGATGATGGATTTCAATGCTCATGACAGTTATTTTAATGAATACTTTGACGATATAACAAAGATGCCACCATGTATTTAGTTATTTCTAGCAGGGAGTTGTATTGTCAATATGGTGTAAACTGTTGATTTTACATATCATAAATGGTCATTACAATTTGTTAGACCTGCTAGCCCAATAACTTGAATATAATAGGTTTCAAAGAACATGGTTGATAATGCTTGAGCCAATGTTACTGGTGATGGACCAATTAAGTCTTATGGACAAATTAAGTCTTATTAACTCATCATCAACTACGTATGTGGATAATTGGTATTACAATCTCTTTTACCAAAAGGGGTGATGTTTTATTCAGGCCCAACTATAGCATACATGGCTTAATTCATTTCCTAGCAGGTGATGTGGAATATAGTACCATAGAGGGGTTCCATAATGTAACATGCCTCTTGCATTATCTATAGGTAGCTATTTCCTACTAGATTAGTAATACAAACATCCTCTATTGTTGATTTGATACCGTAATTGTTACATCTTAACTCCACAAACCTATTAGAAATAACCTGATTGAATGGGTTATGGGCCTTGTGTGATGTGGCTTAATTCATTTCCTAGCAGGTGATGTGGAATATAGTACTATAGAGGGGTTCCATAATGTAACATGCCTCTTGCATTATCTATAGGTAGCTATTTCCTACTAGATTAGTAATACAAGCATCCTCTATTGTTGATTTGATACCGTAATTGTTACATCTTAACTCCACAAACCTATTAGAAATAACCTGATTGAATGGGTTATGGGCCTTGTGTCACATGACCAAATGCATAAACCAAGTTGGTAATTGTGTTGTTGTCTTATGTAAGAATCTAACCCATCAGCAATGTCCAATGTGAGACCACCCTCCTAAAAGATTGTGCAGAAAGGGTTGTTCATCGAAATTCAGCCCAATCCTGTAGGATAACAAAATCACTATTCGAAAACTTCATATTGCTTTTACTGGATCATTTTCGTATCTTGCAGTTACTGAAAATGTTATCCAATGCACTCCTTGAGTCATTTGTGCATATAATTAGGTTTCTCGAGAGATGTTTTGTGTCCTTTTTTCTTCATTTATTTATGGATGCATTGATTGGATTTTAGGCATTTTTCCTTTTCTTTTGATTTTAACATTCACAGTGAACTGTTTTTTCAGGTACTTCCGGATGGATCCTCTGCCAGGACGGAAGTAAGTTGTTGTTGTTGTTGTTGTTATTTGTCACATTGAAGAGACTAGTTTACATCTAGTTTCTTCAATTAGTTATACAAATCATTTCATCTTGTGCTTTTTTTATAAATGCCTGACAATAAATGATTTATGAATGTACATTCAACTATGTTTTATCATAATTTAACAAGGAAAATTTGCTGTTCTTTCTCAGTGCTTTAGTACCATCTCAACCAGGAGAAAAAATTGTTAATTACCCTGCTCGCCCAGTTGACACCACTGCAGATTTTGAGGGAACAGTCGCTGTTCAACCTTCTCAACCGGTATCAAAATCAGATCCTGAATATAGTTAGCAACTTCAGTCAAACATAATGAAATCCTTTTACTGCCATATTTGATATCCACGCCAGGTACCAAGGACTGGGACTTTTAGTTGTGGATATTTAATGAAGCCACACACAGTTTTCTCTGTTTTGTTTTGCTGTCCAGTTGTTTTTTTTGTTTAGTCAATCTCCTGATTTGCTGTCCAGTTGGTTTTAGTGCAATACTTAAACATCAAAACCATGTTTGTATGGTGTCTCCAGGCTTTAAAATAATTTTAAGCAGAGATTGATACCTTGATTGCAATTCAAAAGATTACTGAGCCAAATCAGGAGATTGACTAACAAAAAGGGTGTAAATCATGAAAAGGGATTTCAGAAAATGATATTCATTACCTGAAATCTATCTGAACTGGTTTGACTTAACTTGGAGTTCCAACAATGGAATTAGGTTCAAATTTTAAAATCGATAAGTTTGGAATAAATGCCATAAAAGCATAATGGGAAGACATGTCAAAAATTTCTATTCTTGATGAGGCCCAAAAATCTGTATCATATACTTAATAACATATAAAATTAAGTTGCATGAAACAAAAAGTTGTGGACACTCCTTTATCTGATTCTGCAACTGATTGGGTTCCTTTAATTTATTGTGATAACATGATTCTGTTACTAGGTATCTTCTGGAAATGCTGCTTCTGGAAACATAGCAGCTGCATCTGTTGCCCCTTCAAGATCCATGCCTCGGTCTATGCATGTAGTTGGAATGCAAAGGATGCCAAACACAGGCATGTCAACTTTTAATGTTGCACCCCAAGCTGGCATTGGTGCTCCAAGTTCTGGTAATATTCCTATTCCAAGGGGTGCCGCAGTTCAGGCCCATCAGCAGCAGGTAGTCTTTGCAGCACTCCTTTTTTTTTTTTTTTAATGCATATTTTCTGTAATATGGATATTTGTATGTTTATACATTATCCTTTTGGGAATAGCTGAGACGAAAAGATCCAAGTATGGGAATGCAGAATCCTGGTTATCCTCAACAGAAGAGGCGCTTTTGAGGTAATTGCCCATTCTGGTATCATGCTTCATAGTTTCACCATGTTGCCTTCTTTTTGGTGTTGTTTCTGTAATAGGTCCCTTGTATACAGAGGACTCCAGTAAAATATTCAGTAATGTCGAAGTCAAAGCTAAGCCAACTTTTGTCCTTGGCAGGAAACCCAATGGAGGCCGTACATGTCTTTTTGAGGTACAAATTGTCCAACTTCTGACTGGATAACTAGATTAACTCAGTTTTTTAAAGTGAAATATCCTCTTACTTTTGACAGATGCAACTCAACTTGTCTCTAACTTACCTCTCATTTGGTACAAAAGAAGTTAAGATTTTGTCAGATTGATTCTATAAGGTTTTCTTATATCTAAACAAAAAGACGTACCTAGGGCATGAGGCTTCCGCTAATGTGGAGTCTGGGAAGGGTCAATGTACGCAGTCTTACCTTTAAATATTTAAATATACTATTTCCGTGACTCGAATCTTGATCTCTGGTAAAGGAGCTATCTTACTATTGTACCAAGACCCACTCTCAAGTTTTATTATATCTGGTGAAGGATAAAGTTTGTAAGTAGAAATCTAATATGTGTAGCTTTTCATTTGTTTGTTTAATTGCAATGTCTTGAACCAGTGGTGAGCATTGATGCTTCTGACGGTATGCTATTAAAGGGTCATTTTGTTGAATTAAGATTTCATGATAGATGATCGAACACTCGATTTGTGACATGACTCTATCTACTGATTCCAATTGCTGCAACATACACCTCATTGCTTTAGTTTTCGTTTACAAGTATTGTCTTTGGGATGATTCCGTATCTTCCACTGGAGCTTTTGGGTTTGATTAGATAATCACGTATTTGTACACTTGCAGATTGCTTGAGGACCAGATGTTTCTGCAGAGTATTAGAGATCTCATCAGACACGGAGGAAAAGAAATCATGCAAGTCTTATACTATACCATGCCCGACCAAATAATGGCTTGGAAAAATGAAAGAACAAGATGTGCAAGAAAGAAGCTGTGACGCCACCCTTCTTGCAACACGGCAGCCATCTTTCTCAAAGACGGTGTTGTAAAAATGTGATGTACTGGAAGTATGCTTCTACAATATGAGAAACACCATATGTAACCATATTTCTACAAAGAGACTTGGTGGGCATGGTTGCTGCCTGAGCTTTTTTTTCCTTTTCTTTTTCTTTTTGCTACTTTTGTCATTTGATCTCAAGTTCTGAGATCCTCGGAATCATCCTGCTGATTCACCGTTTTCGTATAGCACACTTTTGTGATGTTTTCTGAGTCATCCTGTCTCCTATCGTACAGAGCCTCACAGCTTCAGGTTATATGGTAGCGAGGTGAAGGGAACCTAACGACCGTGTCAATCTTTTTTGCATGGATTCCTGTCATTGTTTGTGTTGGGTTGTGTTTGGTCCTATGAGGTGTCAGTAGGACCAAAACATATGTACATGCTAAGATGTTTGTGTTGGGTGGTATAACATGGTTTAGTCCTATGAGGTGTCAGTAGGACCAAAACATATGTACATGCTAAGATGTTTGTGTTGGGTTGTATAACATGGTTTGGTCCTATGAGGTGTCAGTAGGACCAAAGCATATGTGCATCCTAAGATAGGATTCGAACCCAGTGCTGACAAAATCTTCATGTGTGCATGCTATATAATGGACTTCGCCAGGGCTGTGCTCTTGACGCAACACAAGCTGAGCAGATCAGAAGACAATTCTGTAGCACCTATGAAAGATAAGCAAAGAATCAACAAGCCAAAGCTGTGGAGATACATTTAGATAGGCAATCTTGCTACTTTTCTGTTTGTGAATAATGAATGCTAAATCGAAAGCACTTCAGACTCTGCAAAATTATGACAATAGTAAATGCGCCCTTTAAACAGAAAAATAGGGTAAAAATTGACTCTCTCTCTCTCTCTCTCTCTCTCTCTCTCTCTCCATAGAATAAGAGCTGTGTGAAGAAACAAATACCATTATTACATGCATATGCAGGCAAATAAACTTTATTGTGTAAAGAAATCATAATTAAAATTCCAGGCTTTTTTCTAATAAAAGAAAAAAATTACGTCACGATGCACAGCAGCACTGAGAATGTTCGATACACGCAATCATAAGCCTAGATGCACAAAGAAACAATCTCATCATCGCTGCGTCGACAGCAAATTGGTTATCAAAGAGCAGAACGCTTCATGGAATATTATCACCCGACTTTGGAATCACCTGGACTCTCTTCCAAGAGGTCTTTCACATGACGCCTACCTGCTGCTATATTTGTACAAAACAGATTCACCATTGTGAGGATGAGATTATTAGCGTAAAAAAAAGTACAACATAGCTGATGCGCACACGTACAATAGCTATCCTAAAACAAAGCCCAAGGAGTGCGATACCACAGCTTAGGCCAATATTTCACAAACCCTATGAGATGGTGATGGGGTTAACGGTTAAGAGTTCTTGATGCCTCTTTCTTCTTCATATTCCTCCATTTATCTTTGAGATCCCCTGGTTGCCGAGTCTTATGAATTACATGGCGACCAAGTTCTAAAATTTTAACCCATGGGATGCTACCATCGTTTTTTTCGCCCAATTCATGAACTGCCTCCTGCACAAGCAAAAGCACTTCCCAATGATAATTTTGCCAGCTGCTTTTTGAAAGATTCAACTCCAATGCTTTAATGGATGAGAAGTTGGGCAAACTAATTACTAGATCAGTTGAATAAAACCAACAAAGATTACTTTCAGAACCAAAAACTCGCTTTGAAACCATACCAACACAAGTGACCCCATAGTAGCAAATGGTACCAAAATAACCGACAGTAAATTAAATCTCAGAAATTAGATTGTCTAATATAACAAAGGTAAGAAAATGACAGCAAATGTGTACCCTTAGAAATTCCTCCTCCTCCGGAGTCCAAGAGAGTTTAGTTCGCCGAGTAGGAGGGAGTATCGGATTTGAGCTGCAATACAGGAGAAAGCATTCATTTTTTTGTAACTGCATCTATTACCCAAAGAAGAGGATACCACTTTCAGGATTTCAACAAAAACAAAAAAAACTATTAGAAGGAAAAATATATATTAACAGTAAGATATTTCAGAAGCTTAGAAAAATTATGAATTGGAAGATGAACAACAAGAATGTTTCATTTGTTTTGAAGATATTTTTCAACATGGATGAAAAACAAGAATCTTCTTACCGGAATGTCACGGATAAACTTCTAAACAAGATGTTTGATGTAATGCTTATGTATATCCGTGTCTTTTGGTAAGTTCATACTTTGACTAGCATGTAGAAGAACAGCCGATGACTTAATAGTATCATTTTAGTTCGGTTTGTAATGGATCATTTTACCCTTTGTTATGCAATTGTTCAGAGCTTGTAAAGTTTGTTTGTAATTTGCATTGTCTATGAAGTGTTTTTAGAGATGTTTGCTTGTGGATCCCGAGTGAGACGTTTTCTCTATCCTGTTCTCTCTTTTGGGGGTCCTAAGGGACCATGGGAGGTTTCGGGGAGGCTGACCTTTGCGGACGGACACGCAAGGGTGTCGCACGACTTAGGCAAAACCAACTAAGTCCGTGACAGATGGTATCAGAGCGGGACAAGCACTCATGAAACACTTAGCATGCAAACGCGAGGGACCCTAAGCGGTCAAGGGGCGAGGGCGCCAAGACACGCGCCATCGACCGTTTGGGGAAAACGGGCATGGAGATGTAGGAAAAAAAGTCGCCGAGGAGGAGTGGGCATCCGAGATTCGCATTCGAGGAATGGCCAACCCTTCACGCAAGAGGCACCACGAGAACGCATAAGCTTGGAAGAATGCGGAGCGCCTGAAAGGTTGGGATGGTCGAAGTTTGAGCTACTACCAACGTTAACAACTATACTTGATGGTGCTCCAAGGTAAGCGGCGCTTGGTAAAGGATGAGACCACGCAAGGTGGAATAAGTTGCTCAACCACCAAAAGAGTTATCGCAAAGCTCACGAGGTGAGGGAATTGCTAGCTCGAAGAATTTGGTACTTATGCATGGGCTCAGATGCGGACGATGGAATGTTCGTGGCCATCCCAAGGCGACCAAACTTGGTACCATGGAGCATCAAACTTTCTCTCTTGGCATGTGAAGGATACGTCCGTAGGAGGTCAAGTGTCGCAATGAGTTCAACATGTTGCTAGGCCTTCGAGTGGTGCAAAATGGGTCAGATTGACGCGGAGTCGCAATATAGCAAGGTTCTGTGAGGCGAACAATGCACGTTTGTTCGCCAGACGGAGTAGTCCAAGGGGATGGTGGTCTCCTAAACGAAGAGAGATGTTGTTCCAACGGACAAGTATCCAGAGGGATAAGTCCCGCTCTCCGTGAGGAAGAATCATGTGGGACGGACCTTATAAGTCGAGGAGTACATTAACAAACAACAACTCCACGGGCTCAATGGATCGAAAGCAAGCGGCGAGGAGTCGTCGATTGTCTCGCCGAGAGAATGCATCGGTGGATGCATCATGAGATCAAGTGGGAGAGTGACCCAAAGCAACACAAATAAAGGCACACTTGAGTCGATATGAAGATCGACTCAAGGGGAGGGTCAACCCGTGGAATAGTGGGCGCGAGAGCCACCATCAACTCAATGCAAAAACGAGGAGCGAGCAACTTGGTGTAACTCGGCGAAGCACCCAAGCCGCATTTAAGGAGCCAAAGATAAAGATGGAACACGGAGTGGAAGCATAGTGCTTTCCTCGACAAAGGTCAAGGATACGAACTCTTCGCAGAGGCAAGAGCGGGATCATGTTGTTCCACGGGTCATTCATTCGACGGAAGCGGACTCATCTTGCATGGTGCCAAAAAAACGAAGGGAGCTTCGGGCACACGACTTTATCTCTAATGAAAGTTTGATGGAGAAACCAAGGCGACTCAATTTGCGGAGGTGAAGTTGGGTTCAGAAGGCCTTAGCACGGGGCAAGAGGACGCAGAGGCGGGTACTCTTGAAGAATATGCTACAGTGTTGCCATTCAAGTTACTATGAAGGAAGCGGTGTGCAGCGAAGATTATGCTGGTAGGGGTAGAGGCCCAGAATCTAGACAATGGTGCACTAATTGTAGCGAAGTCAGGGAACTTCGGGAGCTATTAGGCGACGGACTGTCCTAAAGCGGTGCTTCATCTAAGTGTGACCCAAGAGTGGGTCGATGAATGTCGATTACTAAAGGAGCGAACAAAATCGAAGGTGGAAGAGACCCTGCGATGTATTGGCAGAGGCCACACATGAAGGGTTCACAATTCGAGTTCATCCCACAAGGATCAGAATGCAATAGAGATGTCACCAGGAGGCAAATATGGTGCGCACGGATCGTGGGTGGAAACAGCTTCGTGGCAATGATGATATACACAACCTAGTCCCGTGAGGGACTAGATCAAACGGAGGTATGACGGAGCTACCGGAAGCTTCACTTTAGTGAACAACACGACGACAAGAAGGGCTATGGATTCAAAGAGAAGGCCGGCCACGGTATCACTGAGACGACGGTTCCACCAAGGGAAAAGTTCGAATCGCAAGTACTAATGAGTCCCACGGGAGGGACTTGATCATCAGAGGTATAATCGAAGCTTAGAGAGTTGGACCGCCCAGAGCTCATATTCGCTTAAGGGAGCCCGACAAGTCCGGAGGACAAGGTCGAAAGTGTTAACGTTGTTACCAGGAAGCTAAGGAGAACGAGAATCCTCTGCAAAACCCTACAACGTGATGGTAGAGGCCATGCGTGGGAGTTGCTGCAGTCGTCTTTCCATCGACCAAAGGGAGCCGCTTGGAGAACACAGAGTTGAGGCGCCAGCCAAGTCCGAAAGGGCGAGGAAGCGACGACGAGTCCGAGGGACTTAACTACCCAAAATCAAGCATTAGTTAGAATGGAGGTGGACTCCTGAGGAGTACCACGAGGCATATCTATCGATTGTGAAGAAAAGGGACGCAGAATCGCGAGGCGACGGATAAGAGTGCCACGGGCATGGCAAACCGCACGGGTACCGCAGAGGCGTGACTTCCGCGAAAGTCATCGATCCTCGCTTCCTCACGGAGGAGAGCGCCAATCGCGGAAAGGGTCGAGGAGGTGGAGTACGCAGGGCAAACTCCAAGCACCGAGACAAGGTTGAAAAGGCGAGGCTGGCGAACTTCGAAGACCGGTGTCAATGAAGTTTCATCAAGATAGTAGAAAGTGAAGGACTTCGGTCATGAAAGAGTGCACGACCAAGGAACGGTAGACAATACGCGGTCTTTGTACCTTCGCTACTCGGGGAGTAGGCTTATGGGTCAATGGAGAAGACGGTGCATAATCCCGCAGGCTTACCGATTTATTAGAGAATTACTCCAAGTCAGGGGTGAAAACTTCTTGCATTCCGTAAGTTCATGGCATCGAGAAGGTGAATCACAAGAAGCTAACTCAACGCAAGGAGTGCAAAACACTTCAAGTGCTTCTGTGTGAGCAAAGAGCAGCAAAGGCCGAGAACCACCACGATGCATGGAGTACAACCTCAAGGAGGCGGCGAAGTCAAGTAACCTTTCGCCTTCTCAACTCTTAAAAGAATGGGCTAAAACCGAAAATTCCCCAATTCTCTTATCTATCCAAAGAGGAGCTCTACATATGTTCAAAGACCCTTCAAGATAATGGAAGACAATAGTTGTCAAATCCTTATAAACGGTGATCGGTGTTATCGAGAATAGATTGTCCGCCATTTCCCAAATCGAAATGTCAATCGAAAAGCGGAAGTGATACTGAACCTACTTGGATGTGACAACTAAGTGAAAGAAGAGTCAATGAGCAAATTTTGTGGAAGGACCCAAAACTTCATAAGTTTCATGAGACGATGCTCAAGTAAAGCTCCAACAAGCATCCACCCAATTCAAGCAAAGATGAGACATTTGAGAGACTCATGTAGTGATGGTCTTTTCCTTCATCCGAGGATCCGCAGAATCAACAGGGATCAACACAACTCACCAACCCCACACTAGAGTCGAGTCATCATGAAAGCAAGCAAAGATGGTGGATCAAACGCTCGACTACTAAAAAAAAAAACAAAGAATGGAGAGCAATTGAGCTAAGAGGCGATTATCAGAAAGGAGCGAAGATCAAGACTCAAAGAAAAGCGAGGAGTTGCAATGTCGGCAAAGGCTTCAACGAGGACGTCGAAGGAATAAGTGGGGGAGAATGTCATGGACAAACTTCTAAACAAGATGTTTGATTTAATGCTTATATATATCCGTGTCTTTTGGTAAGTTCATACTTTGACTAGCATGTAGAGGAACAACCGAAGGCTTAATAGTCTCATTTTAGTTCGGTCTGTAATGGACCATTTTACCCTTTGTTGTGTAACTGTTCAGAGCTTGTAAAGTGTGTTTGTAATTTGCATTATCTATGAAGTGTTTTCAGATATGTTTGCTTGTGGATCCCGAGTGAGGCATTTTCTCTATCATGTTCTCTCTTTTGGGGGTCCTAAGGGACCATGGGAGACTTCGGGGAGGCTGACCTTTGCGGACGGACACGCAAGGGTGCCGCACGACTTAGGCAAAACCAGCTAAGTCCGTGACAGGAAGCCCAATTCCGGTAAGAAGATTAATTCTGGACTCCATCTGCACAAAACCTCCATATACTCGATTATTACTCATACTATAAGGTCACATAATATTTGTTTCTAGTGCACTGTAAACTGAACTATTAATAGATGCTGCAAGAAAGCTTCTATGAATAACAGAACATCAACCAAATCACAACAAGAATGCCTGACATTTTCATTCCAGCAAGTGCTAAAAATAAGGCCTTGTGCCATGACAAAGAGAAAACTGGAACTAAACAAAACCAATTAATCCAGACAGCAGAATGATTGGTTGACCATTCCAAATGCTGATTTACTGGTTTCACAATTTCCTTGTAGAAGAGTAAACCCGAAGCCCAACTTTAACCTAATCTATGAAACTCCACACATATTCAAGACAAGTTAACAAAAAAATCGACACCAAAAATTGAAATCCACACATCAAGCTTAATGGAATATCTTCTATAGAAATCAGCCCCTCCACCTCGATTTCCTTGTCAATCTCTAGTTATTCTAGCTAGTATTCCTTAGATCTCTCCATCTTACCTATCAGATTCCAATTATCTCAATCCTCCAACCTTGTGGATGATCGAATCCTGTTGGATCAGACCACTTCATGCATGGTTTAGTAAAACTGCACCAACAGCAAAAGTTCAGATTAGCCCTAACCACGGTTCAGTTCAAACCGGAACCGAACCAGCCCAGCGGTTCGCCGGTTCCAACCAAACCAGAACTGGCGAGGGGCGTTTCGATTCTAAATCACAAGTTTGGGAACCGCCAGTTCCGGAACCGACGGTTCAAGAACCGGAACCACAGGTTCGGCAGTTTTTTATTATAAAAAAAAGCACCCAGTCAAATAGGCTGTTGACTGACCGTTGGACTCAAACAGTCAGGTTTAACAGTCCACACTTGGCCCAATGATTGGCGAAGGGGCAAATGACAAGTTTGCCCCTCACAACAGCCATGTAAACCAATGTCTGCAGTATCAAACTGTACCGCCCGGTACAGGCGGTATATACTGGTCTGACAGGTTGCCGATACGCGGACCACCTGTTACCAGTCCGAGTGCACTGTAGGTATGGGCGATACATACCGGTCCGACAGGTTGCCGGTATGCGGACCGCCTGTTACCGGTCCGAGTGCACTGTAGCACTGTAGCAGTACACTGTAGTACTATAGCAGAGCTACAATACTCGGTACACCTGGGTGTACCGCTCGGTATACCGTACCGTACCGATACCGAGCCCAGGTCGAAACACCGGTACGGTACGGTATTGCGAACCTTGATGTAAACAACTATATTCAAGGGTATTTTGGCCATTTTACAATAAAAAGGAGCTTACTATTTAGAGCCTCCTTACTTTACTATTTAAAAATTAATAGTATTTTAATAAAATAATATTTTACTATTCACAGCCCCTCTAATTCTGCTTTTACCCTTCTTTTTTTTTTTTCTTCACCACAACCCTTGCCTACGCACCCTATTGCCAGTGACTCTTCCCATTGGTCGCTATCGCCAATGGCCACCCCCAGCTTGTCCCCTGTCGCTCCATGCCGCCTACGCACACTGTTGTCCCCAACCGCTTCTTGCCACTATGCACATTGCTTCTGCGGACTCTCCCAACCGCTAGCTACCACTGATCTCCACCCATGACCTGCAACCCACCACTCCATGTTGCCAATTGCTGCCCCAATTGCTCCCCATCGCTCCCTGCCGCACGCACACATTGTTGCTGCCGCCGACTCTCCCCACCGATTATTGCCCCCATCACCACCCCTAGCTTGCCCCCCACCATCGCTGCCTCTAGCCCACCCACCTGCTGCCGACACTCCCTCCTCCGTCGCTGCCGACCTCATCCGATGTGGAGGAGAAGAAGGGGGAAAAGAAGAAGAAGGGATTGTAGATAAGGAATGAAAAGATTTTATTGGAATTAAGTTATAAATTGAGTGCATATATGTCTATTTACAAGGGGATAACTTGGGAATATTTAAAGTTCTTAACACGTGGTTATAAATAACAAAAACAAGATTGTAAATAGCAATCTCCTAAAAAGATAAAAAATTCCAAAAAAAAAAACAGATTTGCCCTTTCCAACAGCTAAATAACAACTAGTTTTGGAGGCATTTTAGGAAGAGATCTGAAAACCCTATAAATACCCCTCAAATCACTCGTTCTTCCCCACACTTTTGATTAAGCACTCATTGAAGTTTGAATGCCCTTAAGCTCTCTTCTTGATCCGATGGCAAGTGGAAGCCACCATTACCACCGAGAAGGCTTTCTAATTAGTAGCTTCTAATTAGCTATAGAACAAGCCAGAGCATTCTAATTTGCTTATATGATCAATTGCATCCTGAAGAAAATGCCAGATATGATAAAAGCATAAGGTAACTTACTAGCGCTTGGCCCGAGAAATATGCCTTTTAGATTTGGCTGGAGAGGATTTGTTTCTACCATTGTTATCAACTACCAAGATATCCTCTAGTTGTCTTTTCCCATGCTTTTCACCAGCTGATACCTTGTCTACAGTAGCATGGCCTTCTTCCTCAGGAGTCTTCAACTGTTGTATATTAGAATGGGCCTCAATCATCACAATGTCATCTTGCCTGACATCATTAATATCTCTAGCATGACATGGATCCCCAGGGCAGTTAACAGCAGCAGCATAAGGTTCTCTCAAGTGCTGGTGTTCTGCAACCTCAACTTGTTCCCTGTTACTTCGTGGAACAATATGCCCTTTGCTGAGGTCAGCATTACCATTTAACATGAGGCCTTCTTCCTCAGGAGTCTTCAACTGTTGTACATTAGAATGGTCCTCAATCATCACAATGTCGCCTTGCCTGACATCAATGTCTCTAGCATGACATGAATCCCCTCGGCAGTTATCAGCAGCAGCATAAGGTTCTCTTAAGTGCTGGTGCTCTGCAACCTCAACTTGTTCACCATTACTTTGTGGAACAATATGCACTTTGCTGAGGTCAGCATTACCATTTAACATGAGAGAGGTGCAATTATCACAAGCACGTTCACCTTCTACTCGAGAATGTTCATTGACTTCTACTGAAATTTCATTGAGCTTATTCCCCTTACACTGACTTGAGCCGGCACTATGTTCACTACATGAATTGTCAACAACTCTTGTTTGATTTGTTTCTTTATGAACACCTGATGGTGACACCTTTCGATGTCCTCGAACAAAATTTCCACCAATAAATTCCGAAAGGACTCTCCTTGCTTGAATAAAATTTTTCTTCACTTTTCTATATGAAATAGCAGCTCTTGTATATGAACAGAAGGGGCAGTAAAAAAGTCCTGATGTATCAAAAATTGGTGACGACCCTAAACATGATTCATGAACAGATATCAAACAGCCAATGCCACCACAAGTCAACAATTCTCCGCCTTTATCACACTTAATACACAAACCTTGTTCTGTACAACCACCAATGGCAGAATCATCATTGATATGTACTTGGGAGCTCAAAAGGCGGTGCTTCTCAGCAGCAAATGTATCATTATGTAGTTCAGTATCAGAAAGCACATTACATGAGCCATCCCCATCTCCTGCTATCTCTGGTGTAACACTAAGCTGAACATTTAAACGGCTTTTCTCAAAGAATGCAGAATTCATCTTTTCTCCACTTCCATCTACAGATACATGTTGCAAACTTCCACCTTCGTTACAAGGTAACTTGGTAATGGTAGCATCTTTCATCAAATGAGCATGATCATCATCCATAACAAAAACATCCAAGGGCAAACGTTGTCCAACTCTGGGAGAATCTTCTTGCATGATTATATTGATATTAGCAGGAACTGGACAAGATGAAATCTGTTGTGGTTGTGGCATTTGGACGCCACCAGCATCAATGTTTTCTCGACCAGGCAGCTCACACATGGAACCCTGTATAATAGTTTTATCATTAGTTGCAGTAACATTTAGCTTAACTAAATGCTGCATGGACTCTGAAGCATCTTCTTGAGATATGACAGTATTACTTCCAGGGGCAAGGAGACCTGAATCTTTTTCATTTGACTGGGCATGATAATCTTTAGTGCTTAGCTTAATCTTCTTCCTTTCATTCCCAGTAAACTCATTGATATTTTGATAACTGCCACCATTATTAACACCATCTCCTTGTAGCATCCTCTTGAAGCCTTCAACAATCTGATTTGGAAATTGCGGTATAGATCTAGTGCATTCTTCTTGCAGTAGTCCATTGCAACCATCAGGTGCAGGAGCAGCTGGACTCTGTCTCAATGATTCCATTTCAGTGTTGTATGTGCTTACTTGAAGCTTCGTTGCCCTTTGAGACTCATCACTGACCTTGCCCTGAAAATTATCAACTGCATTTTGTACTAGCAAGCCACTGATTTCCTTCAACGGCAAGAGAGCTTGACAATGGCCCCGTAGAATGGCTGCCTTTATCTGACACATAAATTTGACAATATTAGACAGTTCACATGGAGAAATTGCCTGTGCACTTCAATTTAATACAAGTTTAACATACCTTGTCAAGAGAAGATCCTGATAAGGAAGCCCTCTTTTGAAGAATAAACTTGTGAAGGTCAGGAGTGAGCAGGTTTACCTTATCCTTTTCAAGATTAAACAATCTTGCTACCTGAAAAAACTGTACACAAATCTTAACTGTCTGATAGTATATTAACGATAAAAAAGAGTTAGAAGGCACTGAAACGATGAAACAAATATAGCAAGCATTTAGATTTTAGCATGACTAAAATCAGGAGTGCATAACTTTAAAAGATCATCTAAGAAACCCAAACTAAAATAGACAGTGAAATATGAAACCATAATCTAGTGCACTTTGTTTGCAAAATATTCATTGGAATCTTAAGCCTACTCCATTACAAACATGATCAAATATTCAGATTGGTTTTCCATCTATTTACATTTTTCTTTCAACTGTGTAAAATGTTTGTAGAAGAATTATAAAGGTCTGAAACATGTTAGGGTAATTTTTTACAATAAAAAGATGAACAAGTAGGAAGTCTTAAATTTGACTAGGAAACAGAAATGGCCATCTACCTTTAGAAAAAAAAGAAAGAAATGCATGCATAATGTTTAAAGAAGAGGGGCATATAACAGCTTGACAACTAACTTTAATTATATAAAATAAGAAGCATGTTAATCATGGAAAGCACTAGCTGCAATATTAAGATCTATCCAAAAGGTTGTCAACTTCATTATATATTTTCTCAAACACTTGATCTAAAATTATTTATCAGAAATACATAAAGTACCTCTAACTTTCTGTCTATGAGAGAACCTCACATACATGATGGAAAGCATAATTTGTTGTCTATGTTCTTGGCAGAACTTAATTTTAATGTACATGGTCATAATAAGTCGACCTGCAATTCTTATCATGCATAGACATGGACAATCATCTATAAACATCTCAGACACCATATTTCTAGCACCTGGAAGCCACATGCATTAGGTGCACCCTCTTTGCATCCACTTCAATCAGAAACAACAAGATAAAGAAACGTCGATCTACCCACCTTAGACATTGATCTTGTAGGATTGAGCAGACCTAAGTCATATCTGATTCCTTATTCAAGATGTGAATCCTACCAAACAGCAAATATCTGCGTGAGCCTTGGTCAAGGTGTGACACAAGGTGGCCGTTTGAATCATGCCACAGCATGCCATAGTCACCAACAGAAAGAAAATAGTATACATTTACATTTACATTTACACGAGGATAAAAAAGGGGTCAAGGGGAAATTTGAAGATGAAATAGCATACAGAAAGATCAACAGATATGCAAATCACGGGATTCACGTCAAAAAGAAAATTTCCTAGAGCTACAACCATGACAAACCCACACATGAACCAGAACGAAAGGAAAAGCAAAGAGAATACCTTCCGCATCTCCTGGGAAAGAACTTCCTCGCATGATCGGTTGACATCGATCTTACCGGAAGAGGCCCACTCCGACGGACCCTCCTCTCGATCCACATCCACGAGTTTCTCCAAGTACCTCAAAGCGACCTTCTCCCGCACAGGTACCGGGGCGCCAATTAAGATCTCCGCGTCCTTCAAGATCAAATCTGCAAATAGAGGTGAGATATAAAGAAGAAGAAGAAGAAGAAGAAATTCAACCCTAATGATCAGCAGCTAATTCTAGAGCATAAGGAAACTGTAGAAACCGCAGACTTGGTTACCCCCGAGGACGGAAGTGTCAACTTGCTTGCAATTTGCTAGGGTTTCAATGACCCAATGCCACGGGAGAGGGTTCGACGTCATCGAAAAGCACAAAACGAAGGAGCAAGGAAAAAAGAAGCGCCGGCGACGAGGAGAGGGAGGCGGCCTCCGGGGAAGGTGGCAGTGGCCTCTGTCGACGGGGAGAGAAGGCTGCCACTCTTTTGGACAAAGGGAAGAAGAGGAGGATGCGATCGGTGGGGCTTCATCGGAGGAGACCTTGAGCGGTTCCGTTGTGCTCCGTTTGCCACCGTGATTTTGAACGGTCAATATTGGGCTCGTTGGTATCGAGCCGGACAATGAAAGCAGGTCGACATCCGGCCCAGTTACTGCAACTGGCCCAATTTGCGGGCGGGATCGTTGTCTCGGCCTCTGCACGTGCGCGTGTTTTTGATTCCTACTTGGCAGTTCTATTCCATCACGGACTCGCAAAGCTGAACCAAGACGACACCCACTCTTATCACAAGCCATTAGAAATATAGCTTTTATGCATGTCCATGGCACACCATCTGCGATATCATCATCTCCTCGTCCCTGTTGCGTTTTCGTTGGTCTCCTCGGTGGAAGAGCTCCTCCCAAAAGGTAAACAACTCCTCGCCCTCTCCTGCATGATTGATTATATATTGTTACTATTTCAGTACTTAGGTTTCTGATCTTTTATGTTTTCTGATATGTGCATCTATTTGATGTTGTGTTTACTGAAGATGATGCGTGTACTTTTGTTGGTTGCCCATCTATTTTTCTTTATGCAATGTTCCTTTTTCTTGGATAAATAATGATTTGAGAGCTGTATATACGTAATGCTTCTTAGCAGCAATTAAAAACTCTTTGTAATAAAAGGACTTTCTTTATGATTAATAAATGATCATATATTGGGTTCGCTTTTGTTTCTTTTTGTTGATTGTAGTTCTTCAGTTTGATACTAAACTCAGGTGTCGAGTGTTCTTTTGGACATGGATGAGTTTTATGATGTTGAGGATAATTTCAGAAGGTTTTCGTGTCATTATTCGAGGTCTTATTTTTTTATAAATTAGAATAGGGGATTTATGATAAGTAATAGTTATCGATCATATCTTTTTTTATTGATCGAAATCATAATAAGAATCCAATCATATTTATAATATATATTATCTATTTAATTAAATACAGTCACGTAATTTAATATTTTTTCACTTGTTTAGTAAGATATAATTTTTTTAAAAAAATAAAATAAATAAAATAATTTTTTATTTAAGAATAATATTATTTAATTAGATTATAAAATTTTAAAAAATATTTTATATTAGCATAAGAATTTTATAAATAAGTTAATAAATCTAATGAATATAATAATATCATATTAAGTTTGATTATCAATGTGAGTCATAGCAATTATATGTCATTAATGTCATGTATAATAAGATCACAAAACTATTAGCTTTTTAGACAATCATAAAATGACTTTTGTGGTACATACATGAATATGAACAAGATAATAAAAATAAATAATTTTAATTATGAAAATAAAATATTAATTATAATATTCACTGAAGCATGTATCACTATATCTTTTATGGGTTACTTACAAACTTAATCATAAAAATATATTCTTTCAAATATTTTAGGGTGTAAGGTTTTAGTGAATGGATCAACAATTAATATAATGAAATTTAAATTATTAAATTGACATTAATTATTTTTGGACTCTTTCTGTAATCAAGTATTTTATATCATAATACATGCAACATAAAACTATTAGAGTATTTATAATTTTTAGAAAAATAAACTACTACGATATGTCATAAAATATCTTCAATGACTTAGTAATTAAGTTTGGTCATACTGAGTCCTAAAATAAAATTTTACAATTATAAAGTTCGATTAGTGACATCAAGGCATACCACAAAATATACTTTTATTATTGATAATGTAATAATATGATACTTAATTTTTTTAATAAATTATCCATCTAACTAATAAAAATATAAAAGTAGATTTTATTTATTATCAAGGTAATTTATAAAATCAAAATATGAAAATACTATAATTTTATGCAAATCTATTTTCATATATGTGAGCATCCCCTCAAGATATTTTATTATTTTTTTTATAACCCTTTAGCGTTTCATAGATACCTTTAATATATATCAAGTATTTTGACAAATTGATATTTGGTCCGATATAGGTTTGAGTATGTAATATACTAAATATTTTTTGTTATCTATTTTAAAGTTATTTTAAAAATAATTATGTTGACTAAAATATTTATTTTTTAATTACTGAACAAAGTTATATATTAAATCTTTCTAAGATTTGATAAATATGGTTCTAATAATCATTCAAATCTATCCTTGAATATCTTAATATCAATAGCATAAGATATTGATATTGATATTTATCTTAATTCATTCATATCAATATTTTAAAATTCTTCATAAATTTTTTTTTGTTTTGATATAATAAATCAAGATCATTATTAACAAACAAAATATTCTCCACATATAATATTAATATGATAAACTTACTCCTATTGATATTTAGATATATGCATATGGGTCTTTCAAATATTACATACTTAGTTTATTCGTTTATTGGTTATTTGCTTTTGCAGGTTCGACGATGATAATGATTTGGTATCTCTTTAAATGCTTTTGCCTAACAGCTGATAATATGTCAAAGTTTGTTGGCATAACCTGTTTCTTCTTCACCAGCAGATAAAGATGAGCTGCATTGACCTGGTCAAGAAGTAGTCGAGGCAGATAATTGAAGACAAATTGGCTGAAACACAAGGTTAGATTTCGCATGTCATTATGCTGGAGTCAGATTTTCCAATTTTTGAAGCTGCAAGTAGAATGATGTAAAAACAGCTTGATAGGGTTATGTAACTCATAGAATAAGAAGAAAAATCAAACTTCCATGATGTAAAAACAGCAGAACATTTGCCCTTGGGATGGGGATGCATCATTTCAACTTTGAAGTTTGCTGGTCATAGTGGTTACCACCATCATTTCTTTATGTAGCCGTAGTTTTAAGATGTTACGATCTCATCATACTTGATACTTGCAATTCTTGAAAGCTTAGCTTCCTTGACTGACACTACGAAAAGTACACACACACTGCTGCAATCACTAACTTTGGTAACTGTTCAAGGTATGACCGAATCATAATCTATACAAGTTACTTAAATGTTAGCAAAATGAACAATTTTTTGAAATGACAGTGTAATGAAATACAATTAACATGGCTGCCATTAAAAAAATAAATAAATGGAAACAGGCGGCTGGAAAGAATCGTGTCCAGCCAGCGCCTCATTTGAGGGCCTGCACAAAGAATCAAAGCCTGCTCTAACTCAAATCTCTTCCTCTCGCTCTCTATTGTTAGCGCCCGGTTAAAACCTCACATTAGTAATCAGTCTGATGGCACACGTAAGGAGGCTCAGGAAGGAAATTTACAGCTCAGCTGCTCCATCTGATGACAAAGAGGGCCCTCTTTAACTTTTAAGTTCACTGGACGGTGGATCTTCCACCGCGACAATGGTGTCAGGTAAGTTGGATTGAAGATTCACTTTTAGCTTCACCCCAACTTGGCCGCCGTCGGGTCTGATTTTGGAGGACATTGGAAACATGCCTCTGGAGGTCCTGCTAACACCCGATTCAAAATTCTTTTGAAAATAACCACTAGTAGCTGGAGCAGGATGGTCTGCCGTAGCCAGATGTCTTCCTTCTCGATGGAGCTTCTTCAACCGCTTTAGCCCCTGCCAATTTTAAATCAAGAATTAAATGCAACCAAAAAATATCTTTCTTTTTTCCACTAATTAAAACTGCTGCTTAAGTGATAAACGAATCTGATAGTTCTGTTGCAAAAGAACAACAAACATATCTTTCTTTTCTCCACTGCAAAATCCTAATGTACAGATATTGCCAGCAGCACTTTTTAAGCATATTTTTCAGTAGACAAGGTAAGAAGCTATAGAGAAGACAGCACCGAACTGATGTGAATTTTTTAATCCTAACCAAAAGAATGTACGCAATAAAAAAAAGCTAATGTTGGCAAAACCAAGGAACTACAAATGCATTTATCAACCAATAAATCATGTTTCATGTGATGCCAGAGACTGCAAGCCGGCATTAGATATCACGATCCATTAAAACAAACCTGGTGTTCCGGGAGGTTTGAGTCTACATCACCAGTAGATCTCTTCCCTAATTTTATTGCAGACCTGCGCTTGACTCTGAATATTTCGGAGTCAGAGTCATCACTGTTTTGCATGACTGAAGTATCAGAAGAACCAGCTTGACAAGAAGATGCAGCTGCACGCCTCTCTGGAATTAGGACCGCAGATTGACATGAACTGGGCGACCCGGAGCAAGATATTATTCCTATATTAGATTTTGCATAACCCTGCAAACACATACCGAACATAATTAAAACAATAAATGAAACAAAAATATGCTTATACCCAAATATGAACATAAAAGCATGTAAATAGGACTCCAACCAAATGACGTACAATATGCAAGGAACCTCCACTTAACCGCACAGATGATGTCATTGTTCCAGGAGAAGATAGAGATTCCCATGCCACATCCTTGTTAGAGCCCTCTAAGATGCAAACTCCTGAGCGCTTCGGATTGTCACCCCTAATATCGGGGCTTGACTCAAATTTTATCTCACAGTATGGAACATATCCATCATGTTCAGCATTGTAAAACGGGCTTGTCCCTAGATAAAAGTCATCACCTTGTTGAATTTGCTTTAGAACCTCCTCTAGTACATCAATCTCTTGTTCAAACTTCCGTGAGATGGCCTCCAATTCCAGAATGTCCCCTCTCAGGAATATAATACGATCGAAGCCACAAAGGCAGCTTCTAAGCTCTCTCTCTTGCCAGTATAATGAAGATCAAATAAGTCAAATCATATTGTACTGAATCCCATAATAAAAACAAATAGAGGTAATACAGATCAACTTCATACCATGGCGGAGACAGATTGGATCCTTGATGCAATTACACCTAACATAAGAAATATAGCAGTCACGTTTGCAGATGCTACATAGTACAGTCTCTGTGTTAATAAATGCACAGGCTCCTGATTTCATGAGCGACCACCGAGCACGGTGCTGGAAGCGCATTAAGTACGCAAAAGAAAATTTAATGCAACGTTGCGAGTTAAAGTCTTCAGTTGAAGGGTGAGGACTTTTAGAATCAGGATTTAACAATATCTTTGAAAAAAACACTGCTTCCCTACAAAGAAGTTCCTCATGAGGGAGCAATGGCATCCTGTTCAGAAGTGCATATCGTTGGCTAGCCACAGTACCCAGTGGGAACCAATCACCAACAGCAAAATTCACTGCTTCACCGCAATTAAATCCTGGAGATTCAAACAAGAACAAGAAACTTCAGATAAAGCTTGAATCAGTATAACATCTCATGGTAAAGAAAGCGAACACACGTCAAAAATAATAAAAGAACAGTCACAGGCTGCAAAAATCACCCCACCGTGACTGAAGCCTGCATGATAAGCTCGAGGAAAAGTAATAATGAATTCTCCAGGTCTTTGTACAGCTTTATAAACAGGAACATTATGTTCTAATAGAATATTTGGAGGAAACATTGTGGTCTTTCCCAAAAGTACATCGAAAGCTGCATCTTCTCCTTCACCTTGCAAAATGTCAGCATCATATACATGATTCCAGACCACCTTTTCAAAATCTGTAGCAGCATGGCCTGGGATACCATACCATGTTTTGAAAGCTCCACAATGATGATAATTAATGCTGGAAGGATAGTTTAAACCATATATCAGACAACTCTTTTATGTCATGAGAAAAAGAACCCGATAGCTAAGATCTGACAGTTCCAGCCAATACCTATACAAATAGTGATCTTCGACATGCCAAGCGAACATACTAAAAAGCATTCCAATGTAAAGCATGGGATCTGTTACACCCTACAATGGACCGGAAACCAGTTACAAAAAATCAAATGTACAATAAGTGCTTGACTACCGAAAAACAATTGGTACTTACTGGAATTGCATTTGCCAGATGCCGAAGTACACATTTTGGTAGCCGAGAAAATCTCTGGACACAAAAGGCTGTCTTAGTACAACCAAGCAAAAAATATTTTCTAGATTCAGAAGAGTTCAAAATAATTAATGCTTTTAAAATATTATGCATCGTACATAATTCATTATTAAAATAACAATCAGCATATTATAGTGTAAATGTTCTTCACCAATTTACATATAAGTATTCAGAGCTACATGAAAGTCTTAAGGGTCCATCAGAAACTCTGTTACAAAACAGAGAATTCTGTATGAAAGATATAGAAATTTCCGAAATACATAATTCGGTAAGAAAGAACTCTGCAACATATAAAAATTTTCAGGTAGTAAATAAAATACAAAGGTAATGAAAGATATAGAGAGGCAATCGGTACATGATACCAACATGAAAAACTAAACCACATAAAATATCAAAATTTCCAAGTATAAAGCAGTGAAAGCCACTCTTCCTGGTATGTTGATATTGCTCACAGTAGATGGTGGGAAAGGTAGATGCAGGTCCCTGAATAATCACGAATAAAAATACTATTGCTGCATAGCCTGACTACAGCCAAAATTGGAGAAAGGGAGAGGCAGAGAGAAAGAGAGGATGGGAGGAGAGAGACTGGGCAGATCACAATCACCTTCAAGTTCCACTTGCTTTGTCCAAGTTGATCTCTAGGAGATGATGAGAAGGCACTTCCATCAATGTCACATGCATACTCAACCATCTCTGTCTTGCCAAATGCAATCTCATGCCAGAATTGCTCTTCCATAAACTTAGCAGGGAGACATCCAGCACTTGAATACCTTCGAGAAAATACCTTGTTTGCCATCTTCTCAAAATCCCGAAATGTATACTTCCTGAAACCACCAACTGTTGGCATACATGCAAGCTAAAAATTCAAGAATCATATACCAACAGTTAACTAACCTTCCACTCAAGAAAAAGGTGACCTTGTCATCTGCAGCCCACTCGGCAAGACGTAGAGGCTGCACTCTGGTAGTAAACTTAAATCCCGCTTGCTCCTTCATTAAAACAACACCAGCAGGAACTGAAGCACTTATAGGGGAAATGATCTTACATATGCCTGAAGCATGTCAATAGGTTACAAATAAACAAAAGTATTTGAAGTGACCAATGCATCAAGAAACCACATTGGGGTACAATAAGGCACCAAAGTACTTCATGATAAATATGATGTGTGTGCTAAGATAACCTAACCACATTGAATAAAAGATGAATCCATAATATGAATCGCATAATTTCCTCCTCTTGCACAGCACGATTAACTCAGGTTACATGCTTGAGTCCATTGTGCTTGGAAATTGAGGGCATTTGCTTGAAAAGAGAACAGTTGCTGAAGCACTTATTGTAATAATCTTCAGTTTTGAATTGTTTATGATATCCATGATTTTTTGATTATTTTAATATGATAATTTATTTATAAATTTTTTAAATTAAATAATTTCTCATATTAAAATAATAAAAAATCATGGATATCATAAACAATACAAAGATGAAGGATATTACACTATAAAAAAAATTATAAATATCATAAACAATTCAAAAATGAAAGATGTTACACTTATGGGCTTACATATGCCTAAAACATGACGATTGATTAAAAATGGAAGAGCTATACACATGCTACAATTCTCCGATCACATTGAATGGGTCAGTTCCATTTCTTTTGTTGATAAGACTAGAAATTCAAACATGTTTCTATAGAAATAACCGAGACTATTTAGTGTTAATGTTTCTGAAACCTTGGCTATGGTCATCAGAATTTAGATTTCAGTCAAATTGGCCAATTTTGTTCCAAAAGCACATTAAGGAAAAGATGGCCAAATCTTTCTTTCATTTAATCAAGATTAGGCTACAACCTATCAATACAAAAGGGCTGCCTTCTGAGACCAAGTACGGACTGTAATTAGACAGTAAAGGTATCATACTGCAAATCATTTCTGGAAGAGGTCATACAAGAATGGGATTACCTTAAGCAGTGCAAAGAATAGGTCATACAAGACTTTTGAATGGGATTAGCTTTCAATGACTTTTACATCAGGTTTGAACTGACAGATTCTGTAACAAATTTAAATAAAGAAAGCAGGTGCAGGCATAGTGTCATTTCACAAAAGATGATTGCTTAAAAATAATCATCATACCATATCTTGAAGCAACAGGAGCAATCCTTTGAAGATAATCTAAGGGGTTCTCGAACTCCTCCTTCGAGGGACTAAACACAGGACATTCAGGGATCTTCTCGATCCATTCTAAGTCAGACATATCAAACTTTTTCACTTGGTGCTTGGAAAAAGCATCCTCAACAGAAACACTAACACGAGAAAATGCATCAACATTCCCATGCATTCTAGTACCACATGATGCTGAAGTTCTTAGAGCATCCCCTCCACTTCTGGACATTGTATTACTTGCATTAATAGCTTCAGGTATAAAGCCAGACTTTGTCCGCTGAAGCCTTTTTCTTTTCAAGATTTCTAACCCATTTTTAACCTCTCTAGACAAGCAAGACCTTCCTTCCACCTGTTACAAGATAAGATACAAATGGACAATGAAAACTGATCAGTACAAATGGAGCTGAAACCATACAAACATCTCTTACTTTGTGTAGAATAAGTGAACAGAAGAAAACGATTTAGCAGGCAAGAAACTGTAACAATCTTCATATAGAAGTACAAGAAAGTATAATTGCAGTTAATGAAAAACGAGGTTAAGTATCATCAGCTATGATAAAACCAGGCAACATCGGGCATACGGAAGGCACAATTATTCTATGGGAAGATGATGGGCTCAACTGGAAACAAGCACAAAGTATTAAATCCCGAGTCCATTTCACACAGCATGCCAATCTGATGAACTCAACGGTCATATCATATGGAGAATATGGCTGAGAGTAAGGTTGAAAATGAAAAATTAGATAATTAAAACCAGAAAAAGGAGTTTACACTCAAATGAAGAATTAATGTTAGCACAAAGACACAACGGGCCTGTTGGAGGTTGTATTTAAAAGACATATTTAAAAAAGAATGAAAGTTGAAGCGGTCAAATGCAACTCTGATGAAACTGCCGGTCAGTCCGTCTGAGAACCATCATAATGTCATACAACGTGCCAAACACCAAGAAACCAATATAATGTCTAAGCATGAAAATTGTTTTCAAGCATCTTCAACGGATTGGAATCAGAAAATAGTCTTTCCTTTCCAATCTAGGCCGTTCTTTTCCTATTTGCTCCTGTTGCTGATCAAAAACAAAAAGGCCGGAGTTCATGACATCCAAGTCCAGCAAAGGAATAAAACCTCGTCATCGACGTCTGATTCGACAAGAACTATCTTGACCTACCAGGTTCACAAAAGGACGGCAAATCTGAGTGCAATGCCGTCCTATTGTCTGCACCAAGCTCTACCACTGAAGTCTACATCTGTATCTAGATCACTTTTACTGTTTCCTCACATATATTAGGACATCTCAAATCAAGAGCACAAAGTTGTGGCTCCGGCTAGCGGAGACGAGACAACAATCTTGCTTTCAAGAATCGACGGAGGCAAATACGAAATAGTAACGAAATCAATTACGAAAAATACATTTCGAAGGAAAGGAAAAAACATTTCGAAAGAGAAGGAAACCGTAATATGGTCGCATTCGTACAAGCAGAAGAGCCGAAAGGGCAAAGAAAAAGGAAGAAGGCAGTGAATTTAACATTAACCCTATAATTAGCGAAAAAGACTCCTCCCAGAATAAAGAAAAGCAAATCAAGATCCCCAAACAACTCCCGCGTGGTGAAAGAAAAGGAAAGGAATAATTATCATCGAATTTCCCAGGCAATTGTGACAGGAAGGGGAACCAAGAATTCCAGGTTTGTCGGCCGCTTACCATCTCATACCGATCGCGGATCCGTCCTGTCCTCTCCACCGTCCGGCGCTGGAATCAAGAAACCCGACGAAGGATTCCAAAAATCCCCCGCGGGAGAAACGCTCCGCAGGGATCAGAGAGCCCACATTACCCTCCGAGACCGAATCGCGGCGAGATCCGAACCTTTCGTCGCATCGCACGGCACCCCACCGCGCGCACCGAGAGAATCCACGAAGAGGATGCGAGCCCTCAGCCTCCGAAAGACGGGTGGGAGGAAAGACACGGCGGCGAGAGGATGGGTTTCCCGGCGAGGGAAACAGGACGTTTCCGGCGAGGAGGAGACGGAGGACGAAGGTGGGGGAAAACGGAACCGGAACAGTGCGGAAACGGAAGCGAGTTCTTGGAAAACCGGAAACAATGAAAAGAACGCCTATTTATAGTTATCCCATAAAATAATGCCCCAATAGCAATATAATATTTTGTAACACCGCATTGAAAAAGAGAGAAAGCGGTAGTTGTTGGTGGTTCCACCAAACGCCAGCCCTGACGGAACCGCGTTTCCCAGGCCACGCTCGTTACCAAATAACATTTATACCCCTTATTCCAGAACCCCGTGAAGGGTTATTTTGGTAAGATCATCGAAGGAGACCGCCAAGTCCGTTCTTGGACAGTTTAGAATATATCGCGATATATACGATAAATAGGTGATATGGCGGGACGATGGTAGGGGGGACGGGTCAGGTAACTCCCGCGAAATAACTGGCTGTTCGGAGGGGCAGACCCGCCGCCGCCGCCGCCGGTGGCAGGTTCGGTTCGGCCACGCGGCGTGCCGGAAGAGCTTCGTGATGGGATCGGGCGGCTGTGGGGTCGACACGCGGCGGGGCTGTGTGTTGTCGCGTCACGGCTCAGTTAAGAGGGGCGGTAGGGTTGCCAGGGAGGGGTGAGCTGGGCGTCGAGCGACGGCGTCACGGGGTTGCGTGACCGCCACCGAAGAGTCTGGAGCACCGCCGGAGACTGTAGCGGAATCCCGTGGGCTCCAGGTTCGTAAGCGTCCTTAATTCGCTACCACCATGAAGTTGATGTGACCATGGCTTGAATTCAACAAGTCAGGCTCCTTTTTCTTTTAATTTCCTCTCTCTCTCTCTCTCTCTCTCTCTCTCTCTCTCTATATATATATATATATATATATATATATAATAGTCAGAGGCGTCATGATTTCGTTGAGTTGGGGAGTCGATCGATTACATGCAAACAACTTCCCAGGAAAGAGAGTGAGGAGCCCGCCAACCCACGTGCTTGTTCTTTGTTGGGTTGCGTTACGCGGTCTGACGAGGGATGGCTACAAGTCCGGGTGGGAGAAAACGATTTGGGAGATGCGGCTCGTGGTCGAGTCTATTTACTGAGCAGTAACGCTGCTCCCACTGCGTTGATTACTTGTGACTCGTGATTGGTCGGGTCAGGAGATGAGGTTTGAGAGCGACGCCCGCATGCGGCATCGATGACTCACGTGTCGTCTGTCCGCCATAAATGGTGCCCCCGGAGCTGGGTTGGGTGGTTGGCATGCTTCTTGTGGTTCGGGTGCGGTGAAGCTACCAAACTAGTAAAGGACAATAAGTGGTGTCGGGTTGGGTTGCACTGAACCAAAGCAAACCAAACCAAATTAACATCACATGGTCCGGTGGATACGTGGGATGGTAATGGCAATGATTTGAGGTGATTGTACGTGTTGACTCCCAGCAAAGAAGCTTTCGTTGGACGGGAAGAGTGACGTGACACAATTGTTTGACATGATCGCTGCCTTCTTTTGACGATCGACTTTTTTCCATGCTCGGAGCTAATTGGCCAGTTTTCAACCCACGAACTCCGAGCCTATTGGTTTAGTAGAATCCCAGAATTCTGTCAGATGTGACCGAGCCGAAATTTGACCCGATAAGATATCAACCCACACATTAATCATGTTGGAGAGTGGAGACTATTGGATTTTTTTTTCTTCTTCTCTTTATCTTCTTATTATTTATCTGACATCCCTGAAAGTACGTGTTGCTTTCAGAAGGAAGTAGAAAAACGAAAAAGGAAAAGAAAAGACACCACTGATGAGACCAAGGAGTCAGGTGGTGTCATTAAAACAGGAGTTATATATATGTATATATGACGCATGATTGGCTTTGTCTGGAGGACGAGATACTAAAATGAAGTTGAATACGGATTGGAATTTTTTATTGACTGAAAGAAAGCATCTGATGAAGCAGATTATATTTGAGGTGATGGAGAAGGATCCAAGGCAAAGGCAGGCATGTATGCCTGACATATGACGAGAAATTCTATCTGCTGGGCCTTCTTATCCTCTCCTCCGTTTTCTCTGGTGGAGCATGAAAGATTCCTTCTTTGCAACTTGTTATTTTTCCTGGATTAAAGCCACCGGGACCGGGATGAGTTTGTCTCCAAGGGACAAGTGGCTTGTCTTCGACATTAAATAATGGCATAAGCTCTGCACCTTCGACATTAAATAATGACATTTATAAAGTGTACAGATTGGAGGCTTAATCGTATGCAATAATTAGGGAGTGGCATTTTACATGAACGATATAATAATTAGGGATCAACCTTAATGCACTCTCTCTCTCTCTCTCTCTCTCTCTCTCTCTTCACCTTACTCTTAGCTACTATTTCTTGGTGACCACATGCTACCTGTGTGAACGATGCCACGTAAAAAGGGTGATGCCCGCCTGCAGCAGTAGTTCAACTGCATGATCTTTTGTTTAGCTTGGAAGGTACATACGATACGATGGCTGCCAAGGACACTTCTTGAGGACAACAACTACTGCCTACCTATACCCATAGCACACACGGGATTAAGATGTGTTCCAGCGTGGATATATATACATATATATATATATATATATATATATATAGGAGTGACATGGTCGATCAAAATTGGAGGTCATGCCAGAATGAATAAGAAGCAGTAAGCAGTAGTCAGTACAGCCTCGTGTTGAGTCAAAACTTGAGGGAAAAAGATAAAAAAGGAGTGAACGGGGACATGGACATGTACCTGCCAGTCTTATCATTGGTAGCCATCCAATCCAATGGAAGACTTGAAGGTAGGTAAAGATTGACAAGGAGTAGAAGGTCCTGAACATTATCATTATTATTATTGGATGTGAAGTGTATAAAAGAGGACTCCAGGATTTCTTAGGTTCATCTGACTAATTACTGTAATACCAGAAACTATATGGGCTTGACTGTGTTAATTGAAGTTAAGGTTTAACCTGTCGGTTTCATCATTTGTAGATTTAAAGTTTTGGCAGATTTTTTTTTTATAGGTAATTTAAGGTTTTCTACATTTGAGGTCAATAAAAACAATCGAATAATAAAGAAATTTGACAGACTCAGTTTTTTTAATGGGTTTATATTTTCACATAACATATTATTAAAGATGTCGATTAGTTTTACTCATAAAAAATTAGATCTTGGATTTGAATTATGTTTTTGTCACATACATTTGAAATAATAATAATAACAATAATAATAATAAATAAATAATGAAATGGATTTGTGTGGCTTATATTTTCATCTAAAAAAATATTAAAGATGTTGATTAGTTTAGCTCATAAAAGAATAAGATATTGGAATCTAATAATGTCTTTATCACATACATATGAAACAATAATAAATAATAAAATAATGAAAGAGATATGTGTGGTTTATATTTTCATCTAACAAATGATTAAAGATGCCGATTAGTTTAGCTCATAAAAACAAGACCTTACATATAGTACTTGGGAATCCCTCGTACAGTTAGAAAAATCTTATCTTGATACAACGTAGACCGTCGTCCTTACCAAAATGAATCAAGCATAGAGATTTGATGCAAGTCAATGCATCTTACTCCCAAGACTGCTGCAAATGTCTTACTGTTCTGCTGCCATCAAGTAAATTCATGCATCTCACGAAGAAACGCACTAGTTACACATTTATTTCCATGAGAAGGGCCCAATCACGGCCCGTTTCGTGATTACACGGACAAGTTTGGGCTGTTGCTTCCGAAATCATTGTGTGCGTGTTCCAAATATTGTGATAACTATTCTCTGTGTTGCACGAGTATAGGAACAGTCGTTTTTATCGTGCTGTGGAGAAGATGTTCCATAGGACAAGGAGTTCAAGTGTACCCAATCAAGCTCGATAGAATCTGAACCCAACTGACCTCCTAGCGGTCGGGCTTCAACAAATGAACTCCTTCCACGGCTCAAGCCTTCTTCCCCTTGGAATCAAAACCGAGTGCTTATCACACCACAGCTCCACAGTCCATCAGCTTCACCCTTCCCCTCCGGCCTGTTGGCCTTATGTCACCTCTCTCTCTCTCTCTCGCATGTGGACAGCTGCAGGCGAACTACCAGCCACCGGTGAACACGTTGTCGTATCATTGGTTGGTGCAATATCCACGTTTCGGGGAAAAAAGACAGCGCAAGGACACCTCAAACACGTCACTCGTCCTCGTCAATTGATACGTGACACGTGGCCCCACGGTCAACGGGAAGAAGGTACGGTCAGCGTTGCAATTTTTGTTATTTTAAAGTTGCCAAACTTCGTTTTGCACTGCTGGGATTGTAAATGCTACTGCCATTTCTTAAGACATGGCCATGTACGCCTCAACCGCACTTCCGTCCTCTCTTTTCCGAGAGTTTAGTCTCCCTTCATATAATTAGTTTATGCTGATGTTTTAAGAAAATATCTAGAAATTCAATTTTTTTTAGGATGGATTAACGGCTTTAATTTTGGATATCAATGATGCTCGTGGTTGATTAAGTCAGACCTAAATTCTATCCTTGTCGAAGTCCAATTGACTTTGTTTGAGGTGACTAAAGATGCGTGAAGTTACTTCTCCTAATGGTGAAGGGCCAACGAGGTTTCTTGCATGTTTGAATTAGAAATCCAAATAAGATATATAGTTGATACGAAGATATCATCCATTAATTATTATCTCACATATGTTTTTTTACATGATATTCAAGCTAGAAAAATAAGACAAAAGACAAAAGCTGTCTCTTATCATTTTATCCACATAGATATAAGTCCAGATAGTTATAGATTATCTATATTCTTATCGCATAGACAAAAGATTAAATTAAGATTGTTTAAGATTATTGAAGATTGTCCCTTCAAAAAAAATTTCATAAAATATTTTATCCATTCACTATTAAATATAAAAACTCACTTTTAATATAGTTAAGGATGACATATTTTTACTGCTCATTATCATAGTCATCTTCCTTAAACTACTAACTTGGGTGTTAGAGGGATCGAGTTGATAAATCTTTTTCGACATTGATCTTCATGCATATGACACATCGGGAGATCATCATTTTTACTTCGGAGGTATCTTAGACAATTATATATACATAGGTTCTAACCATGTTGGACTGATCCGGACATTAACGATATCTTCCCATAATATTTTTAGTACTAAAAGGAGGGTTCGATGTTATAAAAATGTTGACCTATCGATCCTCTCAATGAACGCTTGAGTGAAGAGTCTTTATCCTGGACTCATAGTATTTTCACCCAAGTGAGATAACAGCTATCATTTTTGTACATTAGTACATATACCTTGATGTAGATATCGATAAGATACTAATGCTTATTTGATGATCTAAGTCTCTCATCCCTAGGGATGGCCTTGAGCCACCTGCTTGTTCTCGTCGAGATATTTTTAAATCTCACTTAGCAAATACAGATACTAACAAACATGATATAGGTCAACATTTTGCTTTTGCCTTAATTGACTCAACAAACAATGTTACCAGCTTACTCACAATCCTTGGCTCCATCGCCTCGGGCACCCATCAAGGTTCCTTAGCCCAACAAGATGTTGACAACCTAAGAGCACCCAAGGCCTATCGAACCACCGATCAATGGGGCACTTCGATCCCCATGAAATTTAGCGAATTGCACTAAACTCAGTAATGAGAAAAGGGGGTGGGGTGGGTACTTTTTACTGCTCATCACCACACTCACATTCCTTAAGTTACTAACTTATGTATCAAAGGGATCGAATCGAGAAATCTCTCTCGACCTCGATCTTTGTGTAGATGGCACCTTAGGATATTATCATTTTTACCTCAGATGCACCTCAAATAACTTTGTTCACATAGGTCAGAACTACATCGGGCTGACTAGGTTATCAATAATATCTTTTTATAATATTTTTAGTGCTAAAAGGAGAGTCCAATATCGTAGTAACACCTGCTTATTAATCCCCTTAATGAACAATCAAGTAAAGAGACTTTGCCTTCAACCCATAGTACTTTAACCTAAAGGGGCTAATAGCTATAACTTTTGCACATTAGTGCATCCATCTCGATGTATACATCGATGAGATACTAGCATCTATTCAATAACCTGAGTCTCTTACTTTTAGGGATTGTCTTGAGTCATATACTCATCTCCGCTGAGGTGTTCTTAAACCTCACTCAACAAATACATATGCTAACAAACATAATACAAGTCATCATTCTACTTTTGCCATAATTGGCCTAACAAGCGATGCCACTAGGTCACTAGAGGTACTTAGCTCAATCACCACTAGCACTTGTCAAGGTCCTTGACCTAACATGATGCCGACATCCAGGTGCACCTAAGGCCTATCAAACCAATGATCGAGGGGGCACTTAGATCATTGATCGTGAAACTCAATGGTCGACACCACTCTTGGTTATTGGGGGAGAGGAACTTTTTACTACTCATCACCATACTTATCTTCCTTCGGTTACTAACTTAGGCATCAGAAGAATCAGGTTAGGAAACATCTCATGAACTTGATTTTCATGCATGTGGCACCTCAATAGATCGTTATTTCTACTTCAAGGCACATCGAATAACCATATGCACATGGGTCAAAACCATGTAGTTAGAACATCAACAACATATTATCTTAACATTTTTGGTATTAAAAGAATGGCCCAATATTATAGGAATGCTAGACCATCGATCCTCTCAATAAACGCTCAAGCGAAGGGGCCTTGCCCTCAACCTATAGTACTTTTACCCAAGGGGGAAATAATAATCATTTTCATACATCGATGTTTCCACCTTAACATAGACACTAGTAATATACTAGCACCTATTCAACAACCTAGGTCTCTCTCCCGTAGGGATGGTCCCGGGCCACCTACTCATCCCCGTTGAGGTATTCTTAAACTTCACTATGTAAATATAGATGCTAGGCATTATACAAGTTGTCGCTCCGCTTTTGCCTTAGTTAACCCAACAGGTGGTGCCACCAATGCACTCGTAGTCCTCGACTTCATTCCCACTCGTAGTCCCCGACTACATGCACTCGAGGTTCCCTAACCCGATATGATGTCGACATTGAAAGAGTGCCTAAGGCCTATCAAATCATTAGCCAAGAGGGTACTTTAATCATCGACTATGAAATTCAAAGGATTACACCACCCATAGTTACGTGGGATGACACTTTTTATTGCTTATCACCACACTTACTTTCCTTATATTACTAATTTGGATATTGGAGAGACTGGGTTAGGAAATCTCTCCCGACCTCAATCTTTATGCTGGTAGCACCTCAAACAATCCAACGCACATGAGTCAGAATCATGTCAGGCTAACCTGTAACATCCCATTAGTCCCACATTGGAAGTGGACAATGTGTATGATTGACTTATATGAGTCTGATGAGTATATTATATAAACTCCTGCTTAAGAAAGGATATCCATGGATGAGATCAATTCGTTTTTAAACATAGATCCTAAATATTCTTAATTATAGGTTACTCGTCTATATAATGAAGGCAGTGTATTTTGATCCTTAGACTTGAGACACCAATGCTGCTTTATTTGAATGTATTTTGGTCTGCTTTATTTGAACTTATAGGTCTAGAAGTTTCAAATCTAGTATAAATGACCATTAGGGCCTAGAGGAAATTTTGAGTCAAAAGGGGTTCTGACAAGTATAACTCATGGTCAGCTCGGTATTGGGCCTATAGGGTCATATCTAATAAGCCTCATTTACCCTTATTTTAATGGATCCATTGGGTGAGACCTAATAAAGCATTAAGCTTAAATGGGTTATTGGATAGAGATACCAATATCTATTAAGCTAATGTTTATTTCAAATCTAGTATAAATGACCATTAGGGCCTAGAGGAAGTTTTGAGTCAGAAGGGGTTTTGACAAGTGTAACTCATGGTCAGTTCGGTATTGGGCCTAGAGGGTCATATCTAATAAGCCTCATTTACCCTTATTTTAATGGATCCATTGGGTGAGACCTAATAAAGCATTAAGCTTAAATGGGTTATTGGATAGAGATGCCAATATCTATTAAGCTAATGATTATTGGATGGAGAACCAATACCCATTAAGAATGATCTATTAGGGGTTTTATGTAGGAGCTCTCTATAAATAGGAGTGGGGCTTAAAGGATCATAGGCTAGACCCCTAGAGCTATCGGCCTCCTCATATCTTTTGCCCATCTCTCCCTTGCCATGAGCCCCCTCCCTGGTGTGAGACGATAGTAAGAGGGCCAACCATTTCTTGCTTATTACTGTTATATGGTAGTGCACTATCATGATGAGAGAACTCACAATGAAAAAGAGGTGCATCATTGTTATTCTCCACTATGTAGATTACTGTTAGAGAGGAATTTACGAGAATTATTTCATCCATTAGATCAGAATCTACGTTTTAGGGGATATACAAACTCCCCTAGGTGAGAATGTCTTACTCCTCGATGAGGTTTTATGATTTTGAGTTTCACGCTCATGGTCATCACCCGGCGATCCAATGCTCCTTGTTTGGGAAATGATTTTGTTTTAATTTTTTCGTTGTGCATGTGATACTCCCTGATGTTTCCCAACATCTTTGCTCATATTTTAAAGTATATATTTTACAAGTGATCATCGATCAATCACTCAAATAGGTTCTCTCATGATTTGACATCTCAGATCGATTGTTAATGTGGTCAATAAAGTTGGAGGAGTTCGATATCTGATATATTTTGAGGATTGCCATAAAGACTTAAGCGATGTCGAATTTTATCTTAGAACTTACTCTTCCTTCGTTTAAGATTGACAACCGTACCTCATCTGCATGAACATTGTCCATGTATTGCTTCGTCACCTCAAATGGAGGTGACATCGAACTCATTTTGAAAGGCCCAAATAGATAAGTGTAGAAGTAAGCTCTTTTATTTGGGTTCAAGATCTCAATAACAAAGTTGAGTTTGAGGCACTTCTCTTAAGGCTCCAACTTGCCCAAGAGCTTCAAGTTCAAGACTTGATAGTGTTTCATGACTTGCAACTAGTCATAAACCAAGGGAAACTACGAGGCCTAAGATACGTTTATGGCAATGTATTTTACCTAGGTGTAGAAATTGCTAGTCATAAGTGCCCTGCAAGCTAATCATGTGAGTGATGGCACGTGTGACATACACTCTTTTTGTATATTATTATTATGATATTTTCTCACTTTATATTATTTATTAAAATATATTATGGATCTGTGTAATGGGAATCAGATCATGATGAGATCACGATAATGAGATTGATTCATTTTTAAACATATACTCTAAATAATCCTGATCATAGGTTATTTAAGATGGACATTCAGATAACCAGACAGACTGATGTATTATATACTCATCCATATGATGAAGGCGGTTGGTCATATAGTTGCTCATGTGGAAACACTATGGATACAGTATAGGTGCTCATTGGAGAATGAGTTCACTGATTGATCCACTTACAAAATGTTGAATGATAGATAATACCTCATTATCATATAATAATTCTGTTACTGTTAGACTTGAGATACCAAGGATGTCCTGTATGAAAATTTCACTCTTTGATACTAGACTTATAGGTCTGGAAGTTTCAAATCTAGTACAACTAGTTATTGGGAGTGACAACCAACCTTTTGAGAGCTATTGAGTGTCAATAAATGATCATCCACTCTCAATATCATGAGAGAAATATCCCATATGTTCTTGCTTAGACAAATCTTTGGCTAAAGTCATTCGGATTGAGAGAGAAGAAGTTATCTAAGAGAATCCAATTAGAGCGAGACTCGAGTAAAAATCGTATGAGCTTGCTAGCACCATGTCCGATATATGGTCTCTATGATATTAGATAGATAAGGGATTATATATACATGATAAATAAGGACAGATAGGTATAATGGATTGGATTTCGTTGTATCGTTTGAGGATTGCGACGTAGTGGCCTAATACGTTCGTAGTCGATAAATCGAGTAAATTATTATGGAGATAGTAATTCATTAAGCTAGAATTAGTTCTGATAAGTATTACTCATGACCAACTCGATATTTGACCTAGAGGGTCACATACATATGGTCGGTATTACGACGAGTAGAGGTTCGTATATTAAATATCTATTGGAGCCCCTATCTTATTGGATATCCAAGAAGCGCATAAATTATTGGATCCTATAGATGAGATCCAATAAGAGCTAATGAGAGATTAGTGGGTCTCAATAAATAAAAGGGAACCAAAGGGCCATAGGCTAAGCCTTCTTGGCTGCCACCTCCTATTCTCCTTTCCCCTTCTCCTCCTTAGCCAGTAGGTATGGAGATTGGGGCAACGACTTAAGGAGCGTCTTCGTAGCCTCTGCCGTGTAGATCATTATTAGAGAGGAGGATACTTGATCTCCTTCATCCTCTCCCATATATTTGTAGGACTTCAGGGATATATGATCTTCCTATGTAAAATAACTATCTCACATGTATTTTTTAGTTTCGCAGGTTTTTGCACACCAATCTTCGTATGATGACGAACACCTTTTGAGAAATCTAAGATTTTTATTTTTTGTCCTTCCATTGCGCATGTGATGTCGCCCTTAGATTTTCTTACAGAAACTAACCCATAGTTTTTTTTTATATAATGTATTGCAAGTTCCCCATGAAGAGAATGCTCAGGTCAATATACTTGCCAAATTAGCATCGACTTGGGCCATAAAGGATGGTTGGCTGCTAGTTGAGATACTATCAACTCGAACCATTGACATGCATAAGATGGCTATGGTCAAGAAAGAGTTGAGTCGGATGCACAAGATTTTACACTACAAAAAAATGAAAACACTCTCGATGGACCTTGGATTGACCTAGAGAGTCAAGCATCATCAGACATGGTATTGCCTAATTAGTGATTGCTTATATTGCAAGCATTTTAGTTAGCCATTCTTTATATGGCTAACACCTTGGGAATCTGAGAGGGTGCATGAGAGTATCTGTGGGAAGCATATTAGTAGACAAATCCTCACTTTCAAAGTACTCAGCAAGGATTCTACTAGTTGACATTGTACAAGGACATTATAGCCTATGCCCAAATTTATGATTTGTACTAGAGATTTATGTAGATACAATATCAACGGATAGTCCATTTGAGTCTTATCGATTGTGGATGACCCTTCGTTTAATGATGTATGGACATCTTCAAACCCTTTCCATTATCCTCAAGCCAACGAAGGTTTCTCCTCATCGAAGTTGATTATTTTACAAAGTAAGTGGAGGTTAAGCCATTGGCATCAATAACTTAGAAGCAGATTCAAGGATTTATATAGAAGAATACCATCACCCGCTTTGGAATTCGAAGAGTCATAATCACCGATAATGGAACTCTATTCAATAAGACAAAGTTCAAGAAGTTTTGTTAATCATATGGAGTTCGTATAAAGTTCATATCGGTAGCTTATTTCTATATCAATGTTCTCGTTGAGGTCACCAACTGAGCCATTCTCGAAGGGTTAAAAAAAATAGATCGTTGGAGCAAAAGGTACTTGGGTGGATGAGTTATAAAGTATTTATAGGCTTCTCAAATGACACCCAAGATCGAGTTGGAAGAGTCACCTTTCAACTTATCGACATTGAGGCTATCCTGTCACCCGAGATAGTCTTTCTAGCATTTTGGGTTGAGAACCTTAACGAAAAAAACCCCAAAGAAGGACTTTGGGCTAGGCTTGACCTAATTAGCGAGGTTAGAGTAGAAGTGTACCTAAGGGTGCTGAGATACAAAAAAATGATAACTAAGCTTTACAATAAAGGTGTTCACCATCAAAGAGTTAGATTAGGAGACTTGGTGCTTTGAAAAGCTAAAGTCAATGATATAACTAAATCTCTGGATAAGCTAGCACCAGACTAGGTCTATTGGGTCATCAAGATTATCCGTGATAGAACCTATTATCTTAAAATAATAGAAAGCATGGTGTTGTTAAGGATATTGCACATTACAAATTTAAAATTCTATCCCAAAGGCATCCATAGGGTCAACTCGGGGTAATTATGCCCCAAGTGTCAAGCTTTTGGTGTCAACTTAGCTCCCCAAGCCTTTACTTTGGCAATAAGCATTGGATCTCCCCTCTATCTCTTTTGCCCCTTCACCTCCTCATGAAGATTGTTGATCATAAGAGACTGCTGATTAATAATAGAGCTAGTATTTCGCACATGTTAAAAAAGAGCTATGACATAATGATGATGTTACAAGTCAAAGACTAATGGGTTAACCATAATACAACAACAAGGTACTAAAGGGGCAACCTAGGACCTATTACGTAACTTACTAATACATCCTAATACTAGTCTGTGTCAAGAAAAACCTCCATGGGAGAGTAATGAATCTACTTTGCTATCTTGGAGCTTACAGACTCCGAGTAATATTGCTCCATGACTCCGACATTGCTTCATATTTTTTGTCATTCTTGTACGCCCTTCCATTTTGGTTGTAGTGGTGTGTCATGAGTTGAATCTGATAGGATGACTATTTTTAGTTCTCGGAAGAAACTTGCCCTTGCATAGGTTAAATATGGACATTTGCCTCTCTCCTTTCTTTCACGAGGACCTTGAGCTTCGGGGACCCCCTAAAAATGCTAACACCTCGTTTAGTTTCTCTTTGAGAATCTGCACTACGTCGAGCTCCCCGAACCATCAAGGATGGGTCACCTTCACAACTTTCTTCATCTTTAGCTGATCGACAATGGAATGATGGTTGGACCAGATTGAGACTGATGCCTCAAATGATGGCTTATGAATGGACTAAGGAGGAGCCAAAGAAACTACTGCTATGCTCGAAGAGGAACCAACTCCCCTTCTCCTTAAAGCTCAAAGATCCATACTTATAAGAGATCAAAATTATGAGACTACATAGGTTAATTTCTTAAAGTGCAAAAAGAGGTAGAACCACATCAATCACCCAATCCTCGTCCATCTTCTTAATAGCCTCAAAAGAAGAGAGTAAATCTCTCAACTAAAGCATTTGATCTGTCTCCTCATTTGATAGAAATAGAAGCATGTTATCTATAGAGCATGCAGACCAAGCGATACTTAATCCCCAATCCTAGCCCATACTTACGAGGAAAAAACACTCATTCTAAGCCTTAATGTTAGAAGGGGTACCACTAATCTTAAAGCTCTCCCAAGCAACTAGAAAGTAGCTACATTTTTCTTTGCATAACTTAAAGCAAGTGGCAAAAACTTTACTGGTTGTAGTAATACTAATGTGGTAGCACTCTTC
Source organism: Musa schizocarpa (assembly GCA_900464855.2). Classification (NCBI taxonomy): domain Eukaryota; kingdom Viridiplantae; phylum Streptophyta; class Magnoliopsida; order Zingiberales; family Musaceae; genus Musa; species Musa schizocarpa. The sequence goes on from LS990919.1 coordinate 41,434,590, forward strand.
GATGAACACTACTAAATAGCGCCATGAGTTAGACATTATTTGAGAGGGCGATGTCCTCTACCATTGGAGGCAAGACACACTCACTAGGTGGATGGGAGGTGAAATCCTACCTCTAGAATGGTAGAAGACAAGTAAAGAAACCTAAACATTGGGTTATATGGATGGTGATCAAGCTGAGGGACTTACAACTCGAACTCGATCGAGATAAAATACTTGATTTGCAAGCAGCCTAGGAATTATGTGGTCATCACTGAGTCCTGATCATATATGCTTTTAATAGACTCTAATCCTAAAAGATATCTATGTTCACTTGGACCGACTCTCCCAATGAATGAGAGGTTGGAATTCCCTTCGCTCTTAGGCTATCCAAGGATAGAGTATAGCCGCTTCAACCATTTAGTAATAATGAGATTAGAAGAAGCTTGTACAATAAAAGAAAGACATCTAACCCATAGAAGTGAAATAAGTTCTTCATGACCATGGTGCTTTACCTTATTTTTTATATTTATATTATTATTATTATTATTATTATTATTTTGTTCAACTAGCTTCAAAGATGAACAACTTTCATTATCCTTGGAGTGAGGCTATGAAAAGTACTCTTAAGGAAGATCACGAGAGCTCAAATGAAAGAATAAGCTTCACCCCTATAGCTCTGAGAGATTTATAAGAAAGGGATCAACTTCTCCCCTCCCATATTGAAGACAAATGTCTCTTTAGGTTGAATCAGAAAATACACTAATTAATTAAGAGTGAAGGGACACCATAGAAGGTACGAGGATGCTCAATGTTTAAAGATTATCTCGAAAAGCACGAATGAATCTTTTATTACAGGAGGCACAAAGCAAAATGTACCCAAGGTATAGTTGAAAAAACTCAACTTACATGAGAAAAAACCCATCATGACGGGGGGCATAAGATAAAATATGTTTGAAGTGCATAAGTAAAAAAAACTTGACTCACATGAGAAGAAACACATCACAGTGAGAGATATAAGGCAAAACTGTTAGGATCAAGTTGGCACTAAGAGGAGGAGGGGGGTGTATGAATTAGTACTTTCGATAAAAACCTCAATGGTTCAAAGATTCGTTCGATAAAGCTTGTATTCGAAAAAGAATTTGAACTTGAAAACGTTTGTAAGTGATTGTGGGCAGTGAGCAAGTAAATCAATGAGTGATGAGAATGAAAAGCATGAAAGAAATGACACTAAAAGAAAGCACACCAGATTTATAGTGGTTTGGTCATTGTAATATATATCCACTTTTGATCCCTCCTCCATTGAGGCCACCGATGTCCACTAACGATCTTCCTTCACGGGTTTAGGAGACAACGCTTACAAGTCTCACACCTCTCTTGAATGATCACAAAACTAGAAAGAAAGGAGGAGGACACTTAGCAATTTTACAACCCAAAATCTCAAGATTTTTGTTCACACTTTCATTGTCCTTTCATGTAGGAAAGAGTGGGGTATTTATAGGCCCCCAGTGGGTTAAAAATGAAGCAAAAAAGTATCTCATCTTGGGTTTCCGAGGTATTGGCGATACCACCGCTAGTATTAGGCGATACCATCGTTTGTGGACTGACACTGGGCGGTACCATCGCCTAGTCTAAGTAGTACCATCGCCTAGTCTGAGCAGTATGATCGCTTAACAGAGCCTTGAAGACCAGGCTCTGATAGTACCATTGCATGGCATCATTAACTATTGATGGTACCACTGCCTTTGGGCGGTGCCACCACATGACGTGACTCTAAGTGGCTGAATGGGTCATCCAACCGGCCCAATTCAACCCTATTTTAGGTCCAATTAGCTCTTAATTGAGTTAGTGGGATTTCTCCCAAAACTAACTTAAACATAAAGTTCTAACTACGATAGTTACGGCTAAAATAATTACGATACACATAATCTAAGTTATCTGGTACATCAATTATTCAACCGAACTCTCGATGAACTTTCGGCGAACTCTTGGTGATCTTCCGGTGAGTTTTCAACAAACTTATAATGAACTTCCAACGAGTTTTCAATGCATCGTCCAATCCTTTAGTGTATCCCCCGATTCATCGGCCCGATGCCCGATCATTGACTTCGACCCAACTTCGATTATTTTTTAATCATTTTACCTTTCTCACGATCGTAGTTAGTCTTGCATCACTTATTGATTAGATCACTAATTTATCAATTGATTTTAATATCAAAATCCGAGATTCAATAATCTCCTAATTTTTAATTATGACAATCAATTGATGACGGAGTTAACATTAACTCTCCTTATCTATATGTCATATTGAGATAAGGCAAACTTGAATTCAAAAGGAATCATAACCTTTGAATTCAAGTAAAACAATTTTGATCGTATTGATCAAATGCAAAGATTTAAACCAAGAAAAATCAAGTTATAAGAACCAAATCCATGAAAGGATTTAAACCAAATCAAATCCATGAAAAAATAAGCTTATACTTTTGTAAGGAGAAATGATTCATCATAAAAGATCAAAATATGCATACTAGAATTTTATGAATCAAATCCCTATTCTTTTAAATAGAAGGAAGATTATCGCATAATAGGAATTGATTATCATATAAAAGATCAAGTATATCAAAAGTCTATAAAAACTATTCTTTAATGAATTGTAAGAAGAAGAAATAAAGGAAACGATCTCGATTTAAAAAAAATAAACTCAAGTTACAAAAAATCGAGAAATCCAAAAAATGTATAAAGGAATTCATGCATTCGGAAGATTTAACATACCTAATTCTCTTATAATAAAATCAAATTATTTCTCATTTAAAGTTTTTGTGAAAATATCAACTAATTAATATTTTGTATCAACAAATTCTAAAGATATATTATGGTTATTAACATGATCTCTAATAAAATAATGCATAATGTCAATATGTTTAGTTGTAGAGTGTAAATGAAATTTTTTGTTAAACATATTGCACTAGTGTTATCATATTTTATAGATATGTTTTTCAAATGAATTTTATAATATTCTAAAGTATTTTTCATCCATATAACTTGTACACAATATGCACCTGCTATTATATACTCAGTTTCGGTTCTAGATGTGTTTTTTCTATATATTTGACAACCAACAAAATCAACATCGGTATAAGCAATCAATTCAAGATTTTTAGTTTTAAATATCATAATCATAGATTAGGAGTTCCTTTTAGGTATCTAAAAATTCTTTTAACAGCTTTTAAGTGAGATTGCTTGGGATTTAACTAAAATCTAGCACATAATCAAACACTAAACATAATATCAGGTCTAGTTGCTGTAGGAAAATCTTAAGGGCGACATCACATGCGTAGTGGAAGAACATAAAACAAAATATCTAATTTCCCAAAGATGTGTTCGTCGTCATGCGAATATATTATTAAAACTGAAAACTAAAAATAGGGCTGAAAATAGTGCGCAAAATTCATAAAACTGAAAACTGCATATATTAAAGATTGTGTTACCTAGGAAGATCGTATATCCCTGAATCTCTGCAGATCTCTTATTTATAAAAAAGGCGAATAAAAAAGGCTCCAGCCTATGAACCATTAGTTCCCTCTTATTTATAAAGGTCCCTTGTCAACTTAACTTTAATGGATCCTGCCCTATTGGGTATTGGATCTCCATCCAACTACCCAAGCCTCTTAGATTAATAAATCTCTATTTAATAATCTCTCATTAGCTCTTATTGGATCTCATCCACAGGATCTAATAATTCATGGGCTTATTGAATACCCAATAAGATAGGGGCTCCGACGGATATCTCATATCTGAATCTCTACTCATCGTAACGCTTACCATATGTGTGTGACTCTCTAGGTCTAATATTGAACTGGTCGTGAGTCATACCTGTCAGAACTCTTTCTGGCTAAGTGAATTATTATCTCCATAATAATTCTCATCAACTGCGGATGTACTATGCCACTATGCCATAGTCCCTAGACAATATAGGGGATCCAATCCAATGGACATGTTTATCTTTAGTTACCATATACCTATAATCCCTCATCCATCTAATATCACAAAGATCATATATTGAACATGGTGCTGTAAGACTTATACAATTTCTACTCAAGTCTCGCTCTAATCGGATTCTCTTGGAGAACTCTTTCTCTCTTAATCTGAATGGCCTTGGCTAGGGATTTGTCTGAGCAAGAACACAAGGTTGGCTACCACTCTCGATGACGGATTGTACTAGATCTGGAACCTTCAAACTTATAAGTCTGGTATCAAAGAGTGGAATACTCATATAGGACATCCTTGGTGTCTCAAGTCTATAGACCAGATACACCACTAGGACTATGAAATCGATGTTTGACAATAAAGCATCATCAACCATTCAGCATTCCGTAAATGTATCAATCAATGAACTCATTCTCCAATGGGTACCTGTACTGTATCACTAGTGTCCCCACATAAATAGCTATGAGACCAATTGTTCCATCATATGGATGGGTATATAGCATACTAGTTTGTCTGGTATCTCGATGTCCCTCTTGAGTAAACTATGATTGAGATTATTTAGGATATATGTTTAAAGGCGAATTGGTCTCATTATCATAATCTCATCACGATCCGATTCTAATTGCATAGATCCATGGATATCATAATATATTTAAACAACATACAATATAAAGTAATAAAATATTAAATAATAATAATAAGCAAAAAGACTGTGTATCAAGTCATATATGTCATCACTCATGTGATTAGCTTATAGGACACCTATGACCAGTTTCTGTAAGCTATAATAAACTACATATCAGACCTCTACAAGTCTTTTGATCAAAACCTTCTCCGTTAATGTTCATATCTAATTTTGTAGAAGTGCTCATTGGTATATTTATAGCCTTAGCACTATCTATATTAAATCATTTTAATAGATTTAACGCATACTTAGTTTGACTAACAAAAGTTCTATCACTAAGTTATTTGATTTGTAAGCCTAGGAGAAAGGGTTAATTCCCTCATTAAACTCATTTTGAATTCATGTCTCATACTATTGGTAAAAGATTCACATAAAGACTCATTTGAAGATTCAAAAATAATATCATTAATATAAATTTAAATAATAAAAAATAATTTTAAAATATTTAATAAAAAATATAGTATCGACCTTACCTTTCATAAAATTATTCTTAATTAGAAAGGAACTAAGTCTCTCATACCAAGTCCTTGGGGCTTATTTTAAACCATAAAGAGCCTTAAACAACTTAAAAACATGATTCAGAAAAACGATATTCTCAAATCCAAGTGGTTGTTCAACATAAACTTCTTCAGAAATAAACCCATTAAGAAAAGTACTTTTAACATTCATTTGAAATAATTTAAAATTATTACAACTAGCATAGGCAAGGAGAATCCTTATGGCTTTAAGTCTAGCCATAGGAGCGAAGGTTTATTTATAATTGATACTTTGTTCTTGGTTGAAACATTTGGCCACTAATCTAGCATTGTTTCTAACTACGATACCAAGTTCATCTTGATAGTTTCTAAAGACCCATTTATTACTAATTAATAAATGGTCACTAGGTCTAGGAACAAGTTTTCATACCTCATTTCTCTCAAAGTGATTTAATTCCTCATACGTTGCAAAGACTCATGAATCATCTTTCAAGACTTCATCAATACATTTTAATTTACTTTAAGACAAGAAGGCTACATTAGCACAAAAATTCTTAAATGAAGAGAGAGTTTGAACACCTTTCGATGTATCTCCAATGATTACCTCCTTAGGATTAGCATCTACATACTTTAAATTCTTAGGTAAGGATTCTTTGGAAGATGATACATCCAAGTTGCTTGAGGGAGGAGAGTTTTTATTCAAATTTAAAATATCAAAATTAAGATCATCATCAAAATCATTTTTCTTAAATTTGAAAAGCTCATTAAACATAACATGAATAGATTCATCTATAACCAAAGTTCTTTTATTAAATATACGAAAAGCTTTAGACATAGAGGAATAACCAAGAAAAATACATTCATCAGATTTTACATCAAATTTTCCTAAGGCATCTTTTTCATTTAAAACAAAACATTTATAACTGAAAACTTTAAAATATGAAATATTATGTTTTTTGTTATTCTATAATTCATAGGGAGTTTTAGAAAGTAATAGTCTTACAAGAACCTTATTCATGACAAAGCATACCGTGTTAATTGCTTCAGCCCTAAAATACTTGGAAATGCTATGCTCATTAAGCATGGTTCTTATCATTTCTTCTAAACTTCTATTTTTTCTCTCAACAACTCCATTTTGTTAAGGGATTCTTGGAGTGGAAGTTGTAATTATACCAATTTGAATCACAAAAGTTTTTAAAATTATGGTTTTGAAATTCACTACCATGATCACTTCCAATATAGACAATTATAAAACCCTTTTCATTTTGAACTAATTTAAAAAAATTAAAAAAAATTTAAAATAATCGCTTTTATGTGCTTAGAAATATGTCCAGGTGTATCTACTATAATCATCAATAATTATAAATGCATATTTACTATTTCCTAGGTTTGTTGTATCAATTGATCCAAATAAATCCATATGGATCAATTATAGTAGTCTAGAGATGTTTATTTGATTCTTTAATTTAAAACTACTTTTTATTTGTTTTCCTAATTGACATGCATCACATATTTTATCTTTGAGAAACTTGATACTAGGCATTCCTCTTACAAGTTCTTTAGTTGAAATTTGAGAGATTAGTTTCATACTACTATGACCTAATCTCCTATGTCAAAGCCATGCATCATTGTCTAAAGTCGAAAAACATATTTCATCATAAAAATCATCAATATCAATAGTATACATATTATTATTTTTTAAGGCAATCATAGATCTATTTTTATGTAGTATTTCAATTATACAAGCATTAGATTCAAATTTGATAATATATCCTTTATTACATAATTGACTAATGCTTAGTAGATTATGTTTTAAACCATCTACTAATAACACATCTTCAATTAAAAGGTTTAATTTATTATCTATATTTCTTTTACTAATAATTTTTCCTTTGTTATTGTCTCCAAATGTACCATTCGTCAAGGTATAATCTCTTGCTCCTAACTTGTGATTGTAGACATATATACAAGAAATGAGATTTTCTTTTAGGTACCCATTTAACCTTGGGTCTCTCGTAAATAGATATGTCTATCATTGAGTAATTTATGGTTCCTTTAGAACCCAAACTAATTTATATAGACTATACATTTTTAATAGATATTTGTAGGCAAAATGATCATATTTTTTATAAAAATTATATTTTTCTCTAAGTGAGACATGTAATGTAGGTTCTTTAACGAAGATGGTTGGTTTTTATTGAGGGTTACTCAGAAAGTCAATTCCTTCCTTTCTATGAATATGACCCTTGTTAGCAAGGATCATATTTAGAAATTTATTACCTATTTTAATTTTTTTTAATATTTCTTGTAGTAAGGCATTTTCTTTTCTAAGTGAATATATCTCATCACACTTGGTGTAAGAAGCTAGCATACTATCATCATGCTCATTTTTTAATTTATTAAATTCACTAACAAGAGATGCATACTCCTTTTTTAATAATTTATATTTTTTTCTAACTAGCTTACATTCATCGTATAGATCATTGAAAGTGATAAGTAAATCATCATAAACTAAATGAGATTTGATTGAGTCATTTATTTCATCATTAAGCGTCATTAGAGCATAGTTAGTAATTTCTTTTTTGTTAGTTGGCTCCTCATTTTTGGATGCATTCGAATCATCCCAAGTTGCTTTGAGCACCTTCTTTATCTTTGGTAGCTTCTTCTTCACTTGGGGACATTTATTTTTAAAGTGTCTTAGTTTCTTGCATTCATAACAAATTACTTGGTCCTTTTTTAGTTCACTTTTGCACTTAGTTTCTTATTTTGTTTTGTTTCTTTTTAAGAATATTTTAAATCTTCTTGTAAGAAGTGTCAAGTCATCATCATTATCATTGTCATCACTTTAGTTTTCACCCAAGTGACCTTCTTTAGTTCTAAGTATCATGTCATTCCTATTTGAAAGATTATTCTCAAGTTCATTATGTGTTATACATGTCATTTCATATGTCATCAAGGACCCAATAAGTTCTTCAAGCATAAAGATATTAAGATATTTTGCTTCTTGTATTGTCATTACTTTAGAATCCCAACTTTTTGGAAGGGATCTTAATATCTTGTTAACAAGTTCAAAATTAGAAAAAACTTTTATCAAGTGCTTTTAGACTTATTGATAACATCCATGAAACAGATGTACATATCTCCAATAGTCTTGCTTGGTTTCATATGAAACAACTCATAGCTATCAACCAAAAGATTAATTTTCAACTCTTTAACCCTACTTGTGCCTTCATATGTGACTTCAAGTGTGTGAAAAATCTCATGTGCAGTTTCGCAAATAGAAACCCAATTAAATTCATTCTTATTAAGAGCACAAAATAAAGCGACGTTCATCACTTTAGCATTCAAAGAGAAAATCTTCTTTTCCAAATCATTCCATTCGTTCATTGGTTTGGAAGACTTCTCAAAATTATTTTCAACAATATTCCATAAATTAAAATCTATAGAAAGTTAGAAGATTCTCATTCTGATTTTTCAATACGTGTAGTCCGTCCCATTGAACATAAGAGGACGAGTGATAAAGCAGAAGTCATCTCTCTTGTTTATTAAACCAAAAAGAGATAAATCTTGCTCTGATACCAGCTATTAGGATCAAGATGGCACTAGAGGGGTGTGGTCGTGAATTAGTGTTTTCGATAAAAACCTCAATGATTCGAAGATTCGTTTGATAAAGCTTACATTTGAAAAAGCGTTTAAACTTGAAAACGTTTGTAAGTGATTGAGGGCAATAAGCAAATAAATTAATGAGTGATGAGAATGAAAAACATGAAAGAAATGACATTGAAAGAAAGCATACTGAATTTATAGTGGTTCGGTCGTCGTGACCTATATTCACTTCTGATTCCTCCTCCATTGAGGCCATCAGCATCCACTAATGATCTTCCTTCAATGAGCGAAGACCAACCACCCTTTTACAACACTTTTTTCTTTTTACGGGTTTAGGAGACAACCCTTACAAGCCTCACACTTCTCTTGAATAATCACAAAACTATAAAGGGATGAGGAGGACCCTTAGAAATTTTACAACCCAAAATCTCAAGATTTTTATTCACATTTTCATTGCCCTTTCATGTAGGAAAGAGTGGGATATTTATAGGTCTCAATGACTTCAAAAATGGAGTCAAAAAGTATCTTATCCCAGGTTTCCGAGGTACTGATGGTACCATCGCCTGCAGACTAACACTGGGCGATACGACCACCTGACAGAGCCTCGGAGATCGGGCTCTAGTAGTACCACCACTTGATAGGACAGTACCACTGCTTGGCAGTATTAACTGTTGACAGTACTACCAGCCAGACCACTTAGGAGGGTGAACTTCTGGCGAACTGCCAGTGATCTTCCACTGAGCTTTTGACGAACTTCTGGTGAGTTTTCGGTAAACTCCCAGTAAACTTCCGGTGAGCTTTCACTATATCATCTGATCCTTTAGTGTATCCCCTGATTCATGCCCAATCATTAACTCTGGTGCAACTTCTTTTCTTCTTTAATTGTTTGGCCTTTCTCGTGATCATAGTTAGTCCTCATTACTTATCTTAACATATGGATTAGATCATTAATTCATTAATTAATGTTATTATCAAAATCTGGTATTCAACAAAAACATATCTGAGAAGCATGAGTCAAGAAAACCTAACTCACGTGAGAAGAAACCCACCATGATATAAGATACAAGCTGAAATATCCCAAAAGTGTGTGAATAAAAAAAACTTGACTCTCAAGAGAAGAAGTCTGCCATGATGAAAGGTATAGAGGAAGAGGTGCTTGAGGTATTGTCACGACCCGGGTCTGATGAGCTAACTGTCCAATAACTCCATTTTGGTCCTTGCAACCACGGACCAAAATGCTTAAGCGGGACGTAACGTAGTACACTCATCAGGCCCTTATAAGCTAATCACACACATTCCCCACTTCCGATGTGGGACTAATGGGATATTATATTATCCCCAACTCAATTAGCTTGACGTCCTCGTCAAGGCCAGACATATCCCAGATCGAACCCTAGCACAAAGGCATGTGAGGTTTAACTTCGATGGTGGCTCCACGCCGTGATGAGTTCTCTCGACTCCATCCACGGGTAGCCCTTTTCCTACTCGAGCCCTCTCACCCCCCCAAATGCTAGGTCGGCTCTCGATACCAAATGTCACGCGACAGGTCCGATGAGCTAACTCGTCCAATAACTCCATTTTGGTCCTTGCAACCACGGACCAAAATGCTTAAGCGGGACGTAACGTAGTACACTCATCGCCCTTATAAGCTAATCACACACATTCCCCACTTCCGATGTGGGACTAATGGGATATTACATTATCCCCAACTCAATTAGCTTGACGTCCTCGCCAAGGCCGGACATATCCCGTCGAACCCTAGCACGGGTGCATGTGGGTTTAACTTCGGTGGTGGCTCCACGCCGTGATGAGTTCTCGACTCCATCCACGGGTAGCCCTTTCCTACTCGAGCCCTCTCACCCCGCCCAAATGCTAGGTCGGCTCTAATACCAAATGTCACGACCCGGTCCGATGAGCTAAGCGTCCAATAACGTGGTACACTCATCGCCCCCTTATAAGCTAATCACACACATTCCCCACTTCCGATGGGGACTAATGGGATATTACATTATCCCCAACTCAATTAGCTTGACGTCCTCGTCAAAGCCAGACATATCCCAGATCGAACCCCAGCACAAAGGTGTGAGAGGTTTAACTTCGGTGGTGGCTCCACTCCACCGTGATGAGTTCTCGACTCCATCCACGGGTAGCCCTTTCCTACTCGAGCCCTCTCACCCTGCCCAAATGCTAGGTCGGCTCTGATACCAAATGTCACGACCCGGGTCTGATGAGCTAACTGTCCAATAACTCCATTTTGGTCCTTGCAACCACGGACCAAAATGCTTAAGCGGGACGTAACGTAGTACACTCATCAGGCCCTTATAAGCTAATCACACACATTCCCCACTTCCGATGTGGGACTAATGGGATATTACAGGTATGCTCCATCTAAGGAGAGTCATCAAAGGCACAAGTCAGGTTAGGTCATGAAAGCTCTAAAGCGAGGCTTGCCCGAGGTATGGAGATCGAAGAAACCCAACTCCCTTAAGGTTAACTCGAGGTGGATGGGTTAGGTGTCGACCCCCTCTTTGCTTGAGGTAGGTAGGTCAAGTGCCAACCTCTCTCTTTGCCCTAGGTGGAGAGATCAGGTGTCAACCCTCTCTCCACTAGAGGTGGGTAGGTCGGGGGCCAACCTTCCCCTTTGCCCAAGATAGAGAGGGCGGGCATTAACACTCTCCGCCCAAGTTGGGTATGTTAGGCATCGACCTCCCCCTTTACCAGAGGTAGGTAGGTTAGGTTCCAACCCACTCTTCCCCTAAAGTGGGTAGGTTAAGCGCCAACCTCCCCCCTTTACTTAAGGTAGAGAGGTTAAGCGTTGACCCCTCTCGGCCCGAGATGGGTAGATCGAATGTCGACGTCCATAATTGCCCAAGGTGAAGATGTCAAGCTGACTCCCTCTTTATCCAAAGTCAATAGATCGAGTGCCCTAATCTCCACATAGCTCGAGGCAAGGAGGACAAGCTCCCAAATCCTCTTTTATGGGCACACCTAAAGTACATTGGTCGAGCACTCTTGCTCCCCTAAAGAGAAATAATTAAAAGAGTATAAGAGCACCATGTCAAATGAGCCAAATATCATGCCTCAAGACCCTCGCCAAAGAACTCTTAAAGCACACTTTCGAAAAAGAGGGGAGAGGGGAAATAAATGATAGGGAGAATATCATCAACCAATCGTCATATGACATATGTTTTTCATGTGATATCCAAGCTAAAAAAAGGTGACAAAAGTTGTCCCTCACTAGTTTGCCCATATGGATATAGGTTCAAAGCACACAATTATAGGTTGTCTCTATCTTTGTCGCCTTCATGGATAAAAAGTAAAATTAAAATTGTTAAAGGCTATTGAAAGTTGTCCACCTCGAAAAATATTCTATAAAATATTCTATCTCTTTACTATTAAGTATAAGAATTCACTTTCAACATTGTTAAACGGGGGCATGTTTTATTACTCATCACCCAACTCACTTTCCTTGGGGTACTAAGATTTTGGAAGAACTGGATCGATAAACCTCTCTTAACCTCAATCGTCATACAAGTGGCACCTCAGGAGATCATTGTTTTCATCTCAAAGGTATCTCCGATAATCTTGTGCACATAGGTCAGAACTATATCAAGCTGTCTAAATCGTTAATAATATCTTCTCATAACAAAAGTAGAAAGAGAATATAAACCTAAATGTATAATTGATATATATTTTTTCTGAAATGAGACAAAGATAAATTTTAAAATAAAGATTTTTCAATAAGCTATCAAATATTTATTAATTAAGCTAATTAACATATTAAATTATCATAAGTTAACTTATTTTCATACCTTCAATATTAATATGATAGTGGAGAATCAAACCCATTTACTAAGAGGTTTCCAAATACAATAAGCTATCAAATCTTTATAATTAAACTAATTGACATATTGAAAAATTAATTTATTAAATTATCATAAGTTATTTTTTTTATACTTTAAATATTACTATGATAACGAAGAATCAAACCCACTTATATTCAAAATCTCATTTGATATCAAATCTTTACCTCTCACCTCTTATATTGAAGATAAGTGTCTCTTTTAGTCGAATCCGAAGAGACACTAATCAATAACGAAGGGATAACTCGGAAGGCGTGAAGATGTTTGATATACAAAGATTATATCAAAAAATATGAAGAAATCTATCACAATAAAAGACACAAGGAAAAACATACGTAAGCTGCATGAGTCGATAAAACTCAATTGTGTGAGAAGAAACCCGCTACGACGGGAGGCACAAGACAATATATGTTCGAGGTATATGAGTTGGAAAAATATGACCCACGTGTAAAGAAACTTACTAAGGTGGATAGCAAAAAGCAAAATGTGCCCAAGATATGTGAGTAAAAAAAAACTAACTCACATGAGAATAACCCTACCACGGTGGGAAATACAGTTAGGTAGGCCAGACACTGACCTCCTCTCCAACAAAGGTGGGTAGGTCAGGCACCAATCTCCCCCTTTGTCTGAGGTAGAGAGGTCGAGCACTAACCTCCTCTTTGTCTAAGCTAGGTAGGTCAGGTGTCAACCTCTCTTTTTGTTGAATCTTGGATTTTGATGATGAAGTCAATTATCATTTGGTTATCTAATCCGTATGTTGAGATAAGTGTGCAGGATTAACTATGATAGCAGTAAGATATGCAACAGGTGTTAAGCCGGAGTCAAGACCAAGATCACGTTGGGGGTTCGAGAGTTCGTCGGAAGTTCGGATAATTGTCGGAGGTTCTGAGGGAACAATCCGAGAAGTCCAGGAGCTTGCCAAAGAAGCTTATCGGAACTCGCCAAGAGGATCGTCGCAAGTCTAGGAGTTTGCCGGGAGTCCGCAGGAGCATTGTTAAGGGTTCGTCGAATGTTCGTCGGAAATTCGCCGGAAGCTCGCCGGAAGAAGCGATTGACGCACCGAAACACGATCTGCAGTATTGATGTCTTAATTGTCATAGTTAGCATATAGATTAAATTAGGATTGGGAGGTGATCATATTAACTTAATTTGGGACCAATTGGGCCCTTGGCAGACCCAAATTGGGCCGAATTGATCAGCCCATTCGGACCCAGAATTTATGGTCGGCGGTGACACCACCTAAGAGACTCAGTCTCCAAGGAGTTATGGGTCGTAGTACCACCGACAGTTATTACTGCCAGCGGTGGTACCGCCCCCACCCTTGTCAGGCGGTGGTATCGCCTTAGCTTGATCTCCGAGCAATGTCAAGTGGTAGTACCATCCAGACTGAGCGGTAGTACTACTCAGTGACAGATGACAGGCGGTAGTATCGCCAAGTTATGACGGTTGTACCGCGAGGACCCCAAAAATCCAAGAATGGATACTTCTGAGCTTCGAATTCAAACTGATTTGGGCCTATATAAACCCCACCCTTTCCTGCATAAAAGAAAACTAAAAAACTTGCTTTTATTCTGAGTATTTGAGAGCTTAAAAGTGTTGTAAAAGGCTAGAGTTCCTCTCTCTCTTTTATTTCTAAGTCTTGATCATTCAATATAGGAGTAAAAACTTATAAGGGTTGTCTCCTAAGCTCGTCAAAAGGAGAAAAGTTGTAAAAGGGTGATTGACCTTCGCCTATTGAATGAAAGCCTCTAGTGGACGTCGGGAATCTCGTCGGAGGAGGAAGCCAAAAGTGGATATAGGTTAAGATTGACCGAACCACTCTAAATCTCAGTTTGCATTTACATTCTGCTCTTTATCTTAACTACAAACTGGCTCTATTGTTTTACATCAACTATACTTTCATTTGTTCTCAAGTTAAAGATATTTTCGAAATGGTTTTCATACGAAATCTTTTTGAACCGACGAAAGTTTTCTGCTAGGTCGAGCACTAAACCCCTCTCCACTTGAGGTGGGTAAGTCGGGTGCCAACCTCCACCTTTGCTCAAGGTGGAGAGGTTGGGCATCGATCCCCTCTCTGCTTAAGGTGAAGAGGTCGGGCGCCCACCCCCTCTTCACCCATGGTGGGTAGGTCAGGAAAGACGAGCTCCCCAACCCTCTATTCCCTATATGTTGGTCGAACACCTTAGTCCCCCTCAAAGAAGAAATCAAAATAGCATGAGGCTAATTATTAGATGGATCAGGCATCACGCTTCAAGACCCTTCCAAAAAACTCTTGAAGCATGGGGGGAGGGTACAAATGATATTGAGGATTTCATCAACCAATTATCATATAATGTATTTTTCACGTAGCATTCAAACTGAAAGAATGTGATAAAAGTTATCCTTTACTAGTGTCTGCCTATGTAGATATGAGTCTAAAGTAGGTAATTATAGGTTATCTTCACCCTTATCTCATATGTAAACAAAAAAGTCAAATTGAGGTTGTTAAAGGCTGTTGAAGGCTACCCCTTGAAAAATATTCTATAGAATATTTTGTCTTTTCACTATTAAGTATAAAAGCTCACTTTTAACATAGTTATGAGTGGTACTTTTTATTGTTAATCACCATACTAATCTTCATCCAGTTACTAACTTATGCATCGAAAAGATCCGGTCAAGAAATATTTTCCAACCTCGATCTTCGTATAGGTGGTACCTCGGGAGATCATTATTTTTACTTCGGAAGTATATTGGAGAGCCCTACACACATGAGTCAAAACCATGTCAAGTTAACCAAAACACCAATGATATTTTCTCATAATAAAAATAAAAATAGAATATAAACCTAAATATAGAATTAATATATTTTTTTATTTTTGAAAAAATAAGTTACGAAAGACAAAAAGAGCCACATTTCAATAAACTATCAAATCTTTACCATTTAAGTTAATTGACATATTTAAAAATTAATTTATTAAATTATACTAAATTAATTTATTTTTATATTTTAAATATTAATATAATAACGAAGGATTAAACCCATTTACCAAGATTCAAAATCTCACGTGATATCTTTATCCTATAGAGAATTTTAACATCAACCTTGCGCATGAATGACATGCACAAATCTGAGAAATTTGCATGCCCTTGTTATAGTATCCCTAAACGCTTAGGAAATATTCTTCGAGTCAAATATATATATATATATATATATATATATATATATATATTTCATTCTAATCGCTAGCAATAGAACAGATTTATTCTATCGTGTTTTGTCATTTTTGAGCTCCAATTAATAGCGAATATTCCATCATAGATAGGTATACTTGTATTTTGTGTACATATACATAAATGCAATAGAATCTTTTTCTGTATCTACAGTCACACCCGTGGAATCATACGTTGCACGCTTCGACAGGTGAGCGAGCATGTTCATATGGATAACATCTGACTCACGTTTGTCCGGGACCACACCTGCAAGTGGCATTAGATGGCCGAGAGCCGCCTCCATCGGATAGTACTCATGGTAGCATCCCACCGCACAACGACATGCGAAGACGAAGATGGCGCTCGTTCCCGATGTCCGTGTTATCTACAGCCACCCTTGTCGGACACACATACTCATGCATGCATAGCATTAATTACACCGGTGGCGTAAGTGAAGGGTTCATCTCGAGGATGAAAAGGGTGGATAGGTATGGCCGAGTATGAGTTCCTTTGGGAATCTTTGGAGGCGGTTGGTGGTGGGTCGTCTGTGCCTGCCTCCACAAATCAAATGCTGTCGTCGTCTTCTTCCCAACGCATTTCAATTTGCCACACACAAGCCTTCCTCATCACGGCATCGTCATCATGACTAGCAAAAGATAAGAAGATGAGCATCTGGGTTTCATTAAAAGGAGAAGGTTATTCCACCAGTGATGTAACAAGCAATAACCCTTCTATAATCCCCATTATAAGGATAACCACGAATAATTTAGTGGAAATCCAGAAACGATCCACTTGTGTAATCATGAGATGCTAATAGAAGCGAATTACCAGCTTATTGTCGATCGATCGCATGTGATTGAAGTCGTTGACCGGCTCAAACTATTCCGTGCCCATCTTCTCAGCTCCCACCAATGGTCTATTCAAAGATGGAGACGCAACTTTCCTCCATTAAATTAGTTTTGTCAGCGCCCCAACTAACAGTAACTGTGCCCATTTGTTGCACATCGAGTCTTATCTCCGTCTGTGGGACGAGAAGCCATTTATTTGGTCACTCCCTTCGTTTCCAAGGCTTACAAGAACACGACATGATACCTCGTGATTGGGTGGGTGTTAATGAGGAGCAAATGACGACCATGAAATCTCTAATTATTTGGTTATTATATCTCCACTTGCCCTATTTATTTGATTGCAATACAAGGAAGTAACAGCTTGGCATTCGTCCGCTACCTGCGAGCAGATGTATTCGAGTCATCAATTATTTTCCATATGCCCAAAAATACCCTTCTTCCTACTGGGGCTTACTATGAAATGGTCGAATCGACCCGCGGTGGCAACATCGTGGTTTCTTGCGAAATATGAGGATAATTACTTCAAAGTATTGATTGCCAGGTCACCTGGTCCCACCGCCACTTCTTCTTCGACCCTTCGGTCTGCTAAACTTCCGTCACAGTCTCCGACTTCATAAGCACTCCGCCCCCATTCACGAGAGAGAGAGAGACAGAGAGAGAGAGAGAGAGGAACGAAAGGGAGGGGATTCGACGGAAGGCGACGATGACGGCTGCTCCGAGCATAGCGACGGCGGTGGTCATGCTGTCATGCATCGTGACGGCGGCGGTTGCTTTGAACGTGACGACGTTGCCCTTCGACGAAGGCTTCTGCCACCTCTTCGGCGACGACAACCTCGTACGCTCCCCGGACGGCCGCAGCGCCCATCTCATCCTCAACCGCTACTCCGGTACTTACCATCCCCGTCCTCGTTCGAGCATGCTCACCCTTGTTTACATATGTAGTATATATATAGAGTGATTTATGTGTTGATCGTGGTCAATTAGGTTCGGGCTTCATATCGAACGACCTTTACGACCATGGGTTCTTCAGCGCCTCCATCAAGCTGCCGTCCGATTACACGGCCGGCGTCGTCGTCGCCTTCTATGTGAGTCCACGCCCTCTCATCTTCACTTTCCCTCTGCACAATATAGCGTTCTAGTAATCCTGTGTTGTTATTAGGAATCATACAATAGGAAAAAGGCTAGTTGTTCACGTTTCCTGCAAAATAATGAACCAAAATGGAATGGAGCGTCTGGTACATGAAGAAGGAAAGACACCTACGCCAGGCTTGTTGGTCCGATACCTTCATGCTCCTTTTGGACCGTTCAAACATTGCTGTCAACTGTTGTTTCTTGTGGAGTTCGAAGTTGTGTTTCCACGTACTGGTCGAAGTTTTAGTACCATCACCACCCAAATACATTGAAGACTTTGAGTTCTATTGGATACAGACGTGCTCAAAAATTTCAAGCATCTAAGGAAATGCTGGGTTATAGGACGTTGCACTAAACTGTTGTATTGATTCTGGTATTGATGCTGAGTTGTGGAATTCTGCTCCGCAGACTTCTAATGGAGATATATTCGAGAAGACACACGATGAGTTGGACTTCGAGTTCCTGGGCACCACGAGGGGTAGAGAGTGGAGGATACAGACTAATGTGTACGGGAACGGAAGCACCAGTCGAGGCCGGGAGGAGCGCTACCTCCTTCCCTTCGATCCCACCGTCGAAGCTCACCGATACTCCATCCTGTGGACCTCCGACTTCATCATGTATGCCCCTTTTTACCCTGCCATCTCATCTTACGTTCATGAAATATGCCTTGGTTGGGTACATCCTCAGAAGAAGGCATTTTTGGTCATTTACTCTCCATTTATACTCTGCTGCAACAGTAATCTTTTTCTCCTTCTTTGAGATGATGGAATACAAACTGTCAGTATGCTACTCCTCCCCATGCAATGTTTCCTAGTCCATGCCAAGTTGACGACTGGAAAATACCAAGGGTCGTGTTGTTGGCTTTGCAGATTCTACATCGACGACACCCCTATCAGGGAGGTGGTCCGGAGCGACGCCATGGGCGGCGACTACCCGTCGAAGCCCATGTCCGTCTACGCCACCATATGGGATGGCTCCACCTGGGCCACCGGCAACGGCAAGTACAAGGTGAACTACAAGTACGCGCCGTTCGTCTCCGATTTCTCCGACCTCGTCCTCCGCGGCTGCCGCGTCGACCCCATCCAGCAGCCGGACTCCGCCAGGCGGTGCGCCGAGGCCAACGAAGACCTCCTGACGGCCGACTTCCCGGTGATGACCCCCAAGAAGCGTGCCGCCATGCGCCGCTTCCGCGAGCGCTATATGACCTACGCCTTCTGCTACGACACCAACCGGTACCCGCTCACGTTCCCGGACTGCGACGTGATTCCGTCGGAGCAGAGCAGGTTCTTCGAGTGGGGCGAGACCAAGTACCCGAGGGAGCGCCGGAGGTCCAGGCGCCAGATCCGGAAGCCGCCGAGGGCCGGCGACCCAAAGCGCGAGGCGGACGTCTAACTGCTGCTGTTGCTATGCTCATCCCGACAATATTCTTCCATTCTTGGTTGTTCATGTGAGTAGGACTGTTGGCTTCTTTGTTTTGTTATGGTGTGTGCGTCGTCGGTACGTATTCGTTGATTCTTTGTGGGTGGTCATCCGTGTGCAACTTAATTTTATGTGAAGCAATGGTGGGTGTTTAGATGCTATCAAGGGGTTGGTTAGATATCGTAGTCATGGAGGACATCGATGGATGCTTTTCCCGAGTGCGAGCATATCGGGTTGGCCATTTGGTACACGCAAATATATGCTATCTTATCTTTCGGTGTGTTGCTTGAATATTGGATGGCTGCGCCGGGCAGAACCAGGAAGGCCCAAAGCAGCGTCTTTTTGAGCCATATGTATCTTCGTGGGTGGTCCAACTCGGTCGCCGTTGGTGATGGAAGTGGGCGGAGTTAATGCGGAAAAGCAATGTGAACTTGTAGAACGTGGGGGGCGGGGCGCTCCGGCGACCAACGGAGGTGGCTTCTCATCTGTCACGGCTGGTGGATAAGGGATATGGTGTGAGCAGCCACTGAATGTTATTCTCACGTTGTTAGAGGGAGAAGCTGAGATGGTGGGTCTCTCTGGTGTCCCTCACGAGTCCACATATCCACAGCAGCAGTCGCGGATGATTAGGTGTGGGGTATGGGTACTCGATTCGAGGTAATCCATCTGATGGATGACACGGGAGTGTCTAATTTACTACAATATGATTATATAAGTCTTGATTATAATCTAATATCTTTTTCAGTCAATAATGATGCCTCATAATCTTTATCTCAGCACAATCAAATATGACAGCTCATCAGCATATTCTCTGCACAAAGTTAAAGATGTTTCAAGCACACTCAAATATGATGACTCATCAAAGATATTCTCTGCACAAAAAGTTAAAGCATTTTGAAGCATACTCAAATATGACAGACTCATCGGCATATTCTCTCGCACAAAGTTAAAGGCTGTTTCAAGGTGCTTTTCTTCAAGGCAAAGGAATGCATTAAAGGAGTTAGTTGGCAGCTGTGAACATTTCTTCATTACCAATGAGTGCATTAAAATAGTTGGTTAGTAGCTGTAAACACTTAATTTCGAAATTTCCTATGCATGAAGGGTTGTTTCATGCACTAGTATTTATTTTGGTGTTTAGGACTTAGAAAGGAGGTTGAGAAATAGCTGAGGATATTGGCAGCAGCTCTCTTGGAGTGCTCTTGTGAACTCTATATCTCTTGGAAGTGTCCTTGAGTGGTGAGTCTTTTACTTTCAGTTCTGTATCCTTGTTATTGTCATTAGGGTGGTGACTTTTCTGTATCCCTTTTGATTTTTAACTTGGTGGTGAACTATTTTTTTGTTTTACCGAAGTTTCTTCAAGAGTTCGTTCATTGCCTTCTGTGACATTTTCTATCTGAACAACTATTCTATCGGTGTTCTTTCGAAATCCATTCTGCATTTTTCCTCCCCATCGGTTTGGTATCGTGAGCTAAAAGGCTAGAGATCATGGCAAAGCGGAATGGAAAAGATGTAGTTAATGAAGGTAGCGACCATGAAGATGACGCCGAGTCGTTGAGGTCAGCACTCTGAAACTTGCTACGTAGCCTACAAGAAAAAAATGAAATAATCGATTTAACTTCAAAGTAGACACAACCAAAGATGAAAATGATGCTCGAGAGTTTATTTCGATGATGATACACCTCATCTTCCAAGAGAGTTAAGAAGATGTCGGAGAAGAAATGAAGTCCAAGGCGAGTGGCGAATAAATATAATCCCATATTTGATATTCCGAATTTGAAGGGAAAGTAAATGTTGATGACTTTATCGATTGGCTTAATACAATAGAAAGAATCTTCGATTTTCATCAACCACCGAGAACAAAAAAGAAGGTCAAACTTGTGGCACTCAAAACTCAAAGGAATGCATCTTTTTTGGTGGGAAAATCAAGAAACAAAGAGAACGTGAGGGGAAGAGTAAGATCATTACATGGGAGAAAATGAAAAAAAGGGAGCTAAAAGAGAAAATATTTACGATAATTATAGACAAGAGATCTTTCTCAAAATACATGATTTCAAGCAAAAAAAGATCTTAGTGTGGAGGAGTACACTTCAGAATTTGATAATTTGATGTTAAAAGGAGAGCTTGTGGAACCTAAGAGCAAACAATTGCAAGATACTTAGGAGGTCCGAGATATGAGATTTAAAGTTGTTCATTTCTGACCATATTGGTCTTTAAATGATGTGAGCAAGTGACATTAAAAGTTAAAAAGCAAATGTAAGTTTGAAAAGAGTTTTCGGTATGGCTCAAAAAAAGGCTACACAAAAGGAGGAAGTTCCAAGCCCTCTTCCAAAAGCAAGGTGATATCGAAGGTGCAAGAAAAGGGTGAAGAGTCCGCTAGCAACAAAAAAAAATACCTAATTCTTCTACCCCAAGTGGTCAAAAATGCTTCAAATGTCATGGTTTTGGGCATATTGCTTGGATTGTCCAAATAGGAGGATTGTAACTTTGGTTGAAGATCATAGTGATAGAGGCGAAGATGAAGCCGATTTTACGAACCAAAATCACGATGATGATGAGGAAGAGATTACTTATCTCGATCATGGTTTTGTCTATTGTATTGCAACATAGTTTACAAGTGTCATATGTGGTAAACGATGAAAAAGTTGGGTGAGAAAAATGTGTTTTTCACACTAAATGCACTTCTCTTGGCAAGGTGTGCTTGGTGATCATCGACAATGGCGCTTTGAGAACGTGGTTTCTTTGGAGATGGTGCGAAGTTTGAAGTTGGATACGATCTCTCATCCACATCCATACCAATTATGTTGGTTGCAAAAAAATGAAATGACATCAAGGTAACTAAAAGATGTTTAGTTTCATTTTCTATTTGCAAGTATTATAAAGATAAAGTGTGGTGTGATGTTGCCCCTATGGATGCTTGTCATTTATTATTGGGAAGACCTTGGCATTATGATAGAAGAGTGTTGTATGATGGTTATAAACATACTTATTCTTTTAAAGTGAATGAAAAGAAGATTATCTTAGCTCCATTACAACCTTCTGAAATCAGTGCGCCAAAGAAGGAAGTTAGTGCTTTTATTTCTTATAAAGAATGCAGATATGAATTGGACAAGGGCGGTCATGTTTTGGCCCTAATGGTAGTAGAGGAGAACGAACAACATAAGGAGACACCGAAAATCATGCAACCAATCCTAGAAGAATTTCAAGATGTTATACCAGAAGAGCTTCCACATGGCCTTCCACCCTTGAGAGATATTCAGCATCACATTGATCTTATTCCTGGGGCTGTTCTACCTAATAAGGCAGCATATAGAATGAGTCCCAAGGAGCATGCAGAACTTCAAAGGCAAGTTGATGAATTGATTAAAAAAGGGTTAATCCGGGAGAGCATGAGTCCTTGTACGGCTCCTGCTTTGTTAGTGCCTAAGAAGGATGGTTCTTGGAGAATGTGCATGGACAGTCGCACCATCAACAAAATCACACTGGACTATCGCTTTCCTATTCCAAGGTTAAATGATTTACTTGATCAATTGTGTGGTGCTTATATTTTCTCTAAAATTGATTTGAGGAGTGGCTATCACCAAATAAGAATGAGGCCCGGAGATGAGTGGAAAACAGCGTTTAAAACTAGAAAAGGCTTATATGAATGATTGGTTATGCCATTTGGACTATCTAATGCTCCTAGCACATTCATGAGATTTATGAATCACATACTTAAGCCATGCATTGGAATATTTGTTGTAGTTTATTTTGACGATATATTGGTGTGCAAAGAGTGAAGAGGAGCATATGAGTCATCCAAAGAGATCTTTTCTTATTTTGAGGCAAAGAAAAACTTTATGCTAATCTAAAGAAATGTGATTTCTTAACTTCTAGTGTGGTGTTTTTTTGGGGTATGTTGTTTCAAAAGATGGAATCATGATGGATCAAAAGCAAGGTTGAAGCTATTCTCAATTGGCCAACACCGCTTCATTACATGATGTGAGGAGTTTCTATGGCTTAACATATTTTTTTATAGAAGATTCATCAAGAGTTTCAGCTCTATTGTCGCTCCAATCACCGAATGTCTGAAATGTGATAAATTCAAATGGACTAATGAGGCTAATGATGCTTTTGAGCTTTTTGAAAGAAAGGTTACCAAGCTCCTATCTTAGTTCTACCAAATTTTGACAATGTGTTTGAAGTTGAATGTGATGCATCTAATGTGGGAATTGGTCTTTTTTTTTGAGTCAAGACGGAAAGCCCATTGCATTTTTTAGTGAAAAGCTGAATGATCTGAGAAAGAAATACTCTACTTATGATAAGAAGTTTTATGCAATTTATCGAAGCTTTGTCTTATTGAGTCAATATCTTCGCCAAGCCATTTGTTCTATATTCTGATCACGAGGCATTAAAGTTCATTAATCATCAAAGACAATCTAAACAAGAGGCATGCAGCTTGGGTGGAGTTCTTACAATCTTACAACTTTACAATCAAGCACAAATCTGGTGTTCAAAATGTAGTTCTTGACGATTGAAAGAGAAAAAGCATCTTTATTATCAGCAATGGAAGTCAAAATGGTTGGATTTGAAACATTCAAAGATCTATATGAGAATGATGTGGATTTTGGCTCGATATGGCAGAATTGCAAATCAGGTTCCTGTCAACAATTTTCAATCTTTGATGGTTTTCTTTTTCGATCTAATACTTTATGTGTTTCATCTTGTTCTTCGAGACAAGTAATTCTGGCTGAAGCTCATGGTAGTGTTTTGGGTGGACATTTTGGTAGAGATAAAACTTTAGCTCTTATTCAATCAAACTTCTATTGGCCTAAGTTGTTTAGAGATGTGGAAAGACGTGTAAAGCAATGTCGAGTGTGTCATTTAGCAAAAACAAGAACTCAAAATTCTGGTTTGTACATTCCATTGCAGTGCCAAATGCTCCCTGGGAGGATGTGAGTCTTGATTTCATTTTAGGACTGCCAAGAACTCAAAGGAACAAGGATTCTATCATGGTTGTTGTTGACAGATTTTCAAAAATGTCTCACTTTGTTCCATGCAATAAATCAAATGATGCATCTCATATTGCTGATTTATATTTTAAGGAGATTGTTAAATTGCATGGTATTCCAAGAACTATGGTGTCTGATCGAGATTCAAAATTTGTTAGTCATTTTTGGAGAACTCTTTGGAGGAAGCTGGGTACTTCTTTGAATTTCAACAGCTCGCATCATCCACAAACCGATGGGCAAACTGAAGTAACAAACCGAAGCTTGGGAAATTTGCTTAGAAGCTATGTTGGCAAGAATATTAAGCAATGGGATGTCATTCTTCCACAAATTGAGTTTGCCTACAATCGTTCTATGCATCATAGTATCGGTAAGAGTCCTTTTGAGGTTGTTTATGGTGCTAATCCTGCTAGTCCTTTGGACTTAATCCCTCATTCTACAACAAAGCAATTTAGTGGAGATGCTGATGAGAGAGCTAAGCAGATAAAGAAGCTGCATGAGGGTGTGAAAGCAACCATTGAGAAGCAAAATGAGAGGTACATGCATGCTGCCAACAAACACAGAAAACATGTGGAGTTTAATGCAGGTGATTTGGTCTGGATTCATCTAAGGAATGAGAGGTTTCCACCGGACAAATTTGGAAAATTGGAACCAAAGGCTAATGGTCCATTCAAGGTGCTTAAGAGAATTGGCAGAAATGCTTATGAGATAGAGCTACCTGAATATTACGGAGTATCCCCAACATTTAATATGGTTGATTTGAGTCTTTTTTATAATCATGTTGATGAATCAAATGAAGACTTGAGGACAAGTTTCATTCAACCGGGGGAGATTGACACGGGAGTGTCTAATTTACTACAATCTGATTATATGAGCCTTGATTATGATCTAGTATTTTTTTCAGTCAATAATGATGTCTCATAATCTTTATCTCAGCACAATCAAATATGACAGCTCATCAGCATATTCTCTGCACAAAGTTTAAGCTGTTTCAAGCACACTCAAATATGACAACTCATCAGCATATTCTCTGCACAAAGTTAAAGCTGTTTCAAGGTGCTTTTCTTCAAGGCAAAGGAATGCATTAAAGGAGTTGGTTGGCAGCTGTGAACATTTCTTCATTACCAATGAGTGCATTAAAATAGTTGGTTAGTAGCTGTAAACACTTAATTTCGAAATTCCCTATGCATGAAGGGTTGTTTCATGCACTAGTATTTATTTTGGTGTTTAGGACTTAGAAAGGAGGTTGAAAAACAGCTGAGGATATTGGCAGCAGCTCTCTTGGAGTGCTCTTGTGAACTCTGTATCTCTTGGAAGTGTCCTTGAGTTGTGAGTCTTTTGCTTTCAGTTTTGTATCCTTGTTATTGTCATTAGGGTTGTGATCTTTCTGTATCCCTTTTGATTTTTAACTTAGGTGAACTATTTTTTTGTTTTACCGAAGTTTCTTCAAGAGTTCGTTCATTGTCTTCTGTGACATTTTCTATCTGAACAACTATTCTATCGATGTTCTTTCGAAATCCATTCTGTATTTTTTTCTCCCCGGTGTCAATGGATTGCAACGGAGACACTGAAGGACTTAGAGGGGGTCGACGACGGTGAGTTGCTGCCAGCGAAATAAAGGGGAGACACAGTTGGGAGGGTTGCACGGCACATTCTTCATCCTCTTCTTCATGTTCCTGTCAAAAAGAAGACGGCGAACGTACTGAAATGAGCCGCGTTCCCATAGGAGATCTATCCTTGTTTTGGATTCAAACATTTGGTGCGCGTTAATCTCCAGAAAACATTTCTGCAAATCCAAGGATACATTGAGACTCTGCACCCGACCACAACACCCAACGTTTACTGCACCCCCTTTGATGATTCTGCGGCAAGGCACAGATCATCACAAACTTTTTTTTCTTCTCCTTCACCGTCTGTAAAAGGGAGACGTATGGATGTGGGTCGAGTTGAGCTTTGATGGGCCGCCAAGGGATCATTCGGCATGACACTACTTGCTGAGCGGTGAAACTTGTCTCTCACCAGAACTGAAACCCCCGACCAGGCAGCTATCTTGACGTTGTCTGTTGACTCGGATCATTGACTATTTCTAATTTATAGGATTATTCCATTTGACGGACACTAATAGTCAACTTGAGTTCAGACTTATTACAAGCTTCAAAGCTAGATATAACTGAAGATTTAAAGGGCAAGTTACACTCGATTAGAGATCCTACAAAAACTACGTTATGATGTAACTGAAGCCGTTAGATCAGAAGGATTATAGAATGTTTTGTTGTCCATTGTGCTAATCGAATGAGGTATTGGACTCTAAACATTTGAATTAGTATCGGATTAACAATGATGTGACATCAGGTCAACCATTTACTTCCGACCTCAATCACATACCAACACTAATTTCTTCCCATCAATAGTCTCCCACCGCATTTTCCTTTCATTTAGTTTACTACATACACGACATCTTTGATTCAACCCTACGACGGCCTAACGAGGCCGACGGGACAGAGTAAAGGAGACATTCGAATATTCCTAAGGAGATATGCTTCAACTGTAGAGAGAGAAAGAGAGAGAGCTCCGTTGTTGAAATCGAACGATTGTGATTACAGATCCTATGTGTAATCGTCCAAGCGGTGATGATAGTATCTATCACACGACTCACTTTTCTTTCGAGTACTTATATTTTATAAGCGTTGTCCCCTCCACACCACAAAAAAAAATCGTTCCCCTGATAGTGATAAGATTGCGTCGGAATTCAAGATGAAACATCACCGACGAAAGGAACGAAAAGGCTCGATGACCGACGCACCACCAATTTCTTCTCCGGTCCGACACCGCAAGTCGGCAGCGTCTATTTGCGAGTAGTCAAAACCTTTTGGTATTTACATGTAGGATAAATAATTAAAGAACGATTAAGATTTCTTTATTTTTCGATTTTTTTTTATTCAGGCTAAAAAAAAACGAATCATATGTGGACAGGAGTGGCTGACGTACTCACGGGTAAAGACCAAGGGCCACGTGGGGGGATCTCGTCGCGACCAACGCCGGTGCTTCGTTGGATCCCCACGCCGGTCGCAACGGATCCCGCACAACGCATGCGACCGTCACATGATGCCACACGAGACTTGTGGAGGGAGGAGAGTCGCGGAGAGATCAAGGGGAGGGCCTCGATTCAATGTGTCTTGGGATATGATGCCGCTATTCGAAGCAGCTGAGAGATTGACCGTCCAAATGTCTTCTGTTTTGGAATCTGGCAGACTAATCACCGCCACCTTTTCTTTCATCTTAAGCACAGTGTACCGGCATTATATATATATATATATATATATATATATATAGACAGTTTGTTCATGAACTGTTAGATTATACGTATATATAGTACATAATCTCTTCGTTGATCAGAAAACATGCGTGTCATCCCTTCAAGGAGCGTGCGGCTCAACCTTCTAATCAAGGCATCCGTCTCCTCCGCGGTACCGCAAGTCTCGTCGGGCTCTCTCGCGAAGACAAGGATGCACCGACAATCCCTCGGAAAGCCTGGCGCCAAGCATCTCATCTCCGGCGCAGCGGGAGGGGCTCGGAAGGAGGAGAAGCGGAAGAGCATCGCCAGCGCCGCTGGATCTGCGGTTGCGCAGGCGCCGGCGGCGGAGGATATGGCCATTGAGGCAGACAAGCTGCTCCGAGCAAGCTCGAGGGCGGACAGGTCCATCCATCTCATCCCCGTCTGCACCATCCTCTGCCTTCTCGTCCTCTACTTCTTCTCCCACGAGCCCTCCCCCACAGGTTGGTTTGCCCTGCCGCCGCCGCCCAGATAATTGTACGCTGACCTTCTCATCTCCCTGCTTTGTCGACTACAGATATGCAAGCCTTCGGTAGCTCCGCCCTGAGATTAGACTCTAGAGGTATAATGCTGCTCCTAAGGGCTCTCCTCGATGGCCTTGTGTTGCTTTCTCGCCGTGATTCCTCTATCGGCGGTCTCTTTTGGACTTAATATCTTCTTCTGGTTGTAGCGGCGGTTTCCGGAACGGAGAGAGGCAACGTGGCGTTGGCGACCCACCGAAGCCGTCGGAGGCTGAAGGCAGCGGCGGGGCCGGTCCGCCACCGGAAGATCGGGAGTTCCTGGCTGTGCCGGGCACGTCAGGACTGCAGTCGGTGACGAGCAAATAAAATGCATGGTTGCTATCGTTCCGTGTAGTCTCTCATCTGTGGGTAATCGGTCTATCTCTTTCCATGATCATTAAAGTGCACGAGAGTCGCAAAAGAATTACGAGGGATAACTAGAAATTTACAACATAGATTGTAATCTTTTGTTTCAAGACTGACGTCACCCAATACGAGCTTGCGAGTCGAATCGCACTTAATAGCAACGCAATGCATATCAGGAAACAGAAATCACAGCGGTACGCATCGCAAAGCATCATGATAGCAAAACGGGTGCACACCCCACGGCGATGATTGGTGTGTGCAATTGATCTTGCTAGGAATCTTCAATTCACAATCCGAATCAATTGATTAGAGAAGTTGGCTCACCCAATTTTGCAAATTACGTTCAAACCATCTATTTAATGTAGTACTAGAGAAATAAAATATATTATCTTTAGTATCTCGATTTCTATACTTTAAAAAGTTACATTTAGATCAATATATAAAAGTAAAATATTTAATATTATTTTTTTTTATCGATTCTATTGATAAAAATATCATAAGATTTGTCATCTTTCTTTTTTACTTTGTAATTATAGAGATTTCGATATAATTTTTAATATTAAAATTAAAATATTAAAATTATAAAAAATATATATATATATATATAATTATTTCTCTAACTATCGCTACGGACCATATGTTAGGGGGAGCCCACCTGTTGCTTTTGTATCTCTCTGTTTGGGACATCGTTACCTATCTCGATCGTGACAGTTGGTTTGGACTCGTCATCTGCTGCCGCTGCTTTTTGTGTTAGATCGATGAATTGCTCCGGTACATCTCGTCATCTGCTGCCGCTGCTTTTTGTGTTGGATCGATGAATTGCTCCGGTACATCTCGTCATCGTTATCGTGGAAGCATGCATGACTGCCGGCTAACAAATAGAGGTCTGATTCGTATCTCCATTTCCGATGTGCACCATCTCTGTGATCAAAAGAAAGCTGGCATCAAGCAACGATCTGTTTTCCTCTTCTTTTTACTGTCTGCTTCGTGTTTCCAAAGAGAGCACCGAGGCTTCCATTTCACCTGAACCGATGAGACGTCATGACAGCTACCCCCTCCTTATCGTCGTCCCTCGCCTGCGATCGAGCATTCCATGTATGAAACACAGAGTCGATGATTGAAGATGACAGCCACGCACGTCATCCCACCGTGCCGTAGCAAAAACTTCCTCCTGCACCGTGTTCATCATCAATCATTACAAAAAACAAAGCTCAGCTAATCAATCCCCGGGGTAGCTGGAGAAGGGCAGCTGACGGGGCTGCACCACCTTCTTCCCAGTTGGGGCTCCTCTTCTAAGCCACACACAACTCCATAAGGGTAGTCGACCTGATGTTTGTTGTTCTTCTACGCCCGATAAAACAAAAAGTGTAATTGCAATCGTGGCACATAATTGGTGTGTCATCTGTAGACGGAGACTGTGCGATTCCGACGCTATCATTGAATTAAATGATTGCCGAAGCAACCAACAGGGATTGGCTGTGGAAGGAAAGAAAAGGTTACGGCCGTGGAGACTCGCCCCTCAGGGACGGGCGAACCTATGTAATGATAATGCAAATAATCGTACCAGATCACGCACTCATCACATACATAGTGGGTCTACTGCTTTGGAAATACCACCAGCATGATGTGACTCGGTTTTTGGCCCGAGTAAAAGATCAGGCAGTACGCCATTCTGTGTTTTTATACTGCTGCTGCTGCTGCTGCTGCTGCTGGGCCAAACACATGTGAACCGCACCCTGTAATTGTAGCCGCTGTCCAGCCATTACGTTCTAATAATGCTAATGTGCTGACTTGATTGAGTCATCAGTGGGCTTTACGAACTAAACATCGATCGATTCAGGGCATGAGGACACGTCAACGTGATCGACGAGTTCTCCGAGGCGCGCGCGCGCTCGCTCTCTCTCTCTCTCTTCGTATGTTGTTTCACTGTGGTGACTGCAAGCTGGAACCTCAGTGCTGCCAGTGCCCACTGACGCCACTATGAAAGGTGGTGAATGAGAGGGAATCGCTCGCTTTTCCTCGGTTTCCATCCGTGACGGCCCCAAAAGCCCGAGAGGGAGAAGGTTGCCTTTCCCCTCTCTTACCTCGGCGACGCTTTGCTTCTCTCTCTGGTGATTTTTCAATTCCGTCGGGCCAAAAAGGTTCATCTCTTCTCTCCGTGACGTGAATTACACCGAATCTTTTACCCTTCTTTCGGTTCCTCTGCACTTTCGGTTCTAAATATTCTCAAAACAGGTTAGAGGTCTGCTGTATCTGTCTTCTGTGTTCTTCTAATCAGTGGCTGATTTCCTCCTCTATCTTGAACCATCTCTTTGTCGTTTGTTTTTGATTGTTTGATGGGTGTCCACCGGGACATCTGTAGATAGGCTATAATCTGTGCTGCTAAAGTCTACCATTTTACCTGCTTTTTAGGGCTGTCGTTGGCAAAAAGATTCTCTGTGGATTTACTGTTTGTGCTAGCAATTTGATCCGCAATGCAATCATCCTTAGCATGCCTGTGACGATGTTCTTTATCATGTTTGTGGTGTTGCTGTTTCATGATGTCTTTCAGATTGTTATTAGAACTCCATGGTTTTGAGTCTTTTGTTTTGTGCATCTGCAGGTTCGCGTTAGAGTGAGTTAGGCCTAAAATCCAGCTGAAACATAACATAGATTTCAGCAAGAATTCCTGCCGTCAGTGTGGTATATGATCTTTGACCGATCTGTCGTCTCTTAGGATCTGCAAAGCCAGTGTGTAAAATCTTTCCAAGTCTTCCAATACTCTGTTCGGCATAATGGTTTCGAGATCGTACTCAAACCTTCTGGACCTTGCGTCCGGCGAGTTCCCCGCATTTGGCCGGACTGGCAAGAAGCTCCCTAGAGTGATGACTGTCGCCGGGATCATCTCCGATCTGGACGAGGAGAACACCAACAGTATGACGTCGGATGGCCCCTCTTCTGTCACTCAGGACCGGATGATCATAGTCGGCAATCAGCTGCCGATTCGCGCTCACCGAAGACCCGATGGCAAGGGCTGGAACTTCAGCTGGGACGAGGACTCGCTACTCCTGCAGCTCAAAGATGGTCTTGGGGAGGACGTGGAAGTCGTATATATCGGTTGCTTGAGGGAGGAGATAGATCCCGCAGAACAGGATGATGTTTCCCAGACGTTGCTCGAGACGTTTAGGTGCGTCCCGACGTTCCTCGCGCCCGATCTCTTCTCCAAGTTCTACCATGGGTTCTGCAAGCAGCATCTGTGGCCCCTGTTCCACTACATGCTCCCCCTGTCGCCGGACCTCGGCGGGCGTTTCGACCGGGTTCTTTGGCAAGCTTATGTTTCGGTGAACAAGATATTTGCGGACAAGATCATGGAGGTGATAAATCCGGATGATGATTTCGTGTGGGTGCATGATTACCATCTTATGGTGTTGCCGACCTTCCTGAGGAAGAGGTTTAACAGGGTGAAGCTTGGGTTCTTTCTCCATAGCCCGTTTCCCTCTTCCGAGATTTACAGAACCCTTCCTGTGAGAGATGAACTCCTCAGAGCTCTCCTGAACGCCGATCTCATTGGCTTTCATACCTTCGATTATGCCAGACACTTCCTTTCTTGCTGTGGTAGAATGCTTGGCCTCGCCTATGAATCGAAAAGGGGCTACATTGGGCTCGAGTACTACGGCCGTACTGTCAGTATCAAAATCCTTCCGGTGGGGATTCACACCGGTCAGCTCCAGTCGGTTCTACGGCTTCCAGAAACCGAAGCTAGAGTATCTGAGCTCAGGGATCAACTCAAGGATCGAATCGTGTTGCTTGGAGTGGACGACATGGACATATTCAAAGGAATAAGCTTAAAGCTTTTGGCCACGGAGCAATTGCTTGTGCAGCACCCGGAGTGGAGGGAGAAGGTGGTGTTGGTGCAGATTGCCAATCCCGCAAGAGGCCGAGGCAAAGATGTGCAAGACGTGCAATCGGAGATGCATACCACCGCTGAAAGGATAAATGAGAGATTCGGAAGGCCAGGCTACAAACCTGTCATCTTGATCGATCACCCACTTCAGTTCTACGAGAGGATTGCGTATTATGTAATCGCCGAGTGTTGTCTGGTCACGGCAGTGAGGGATGGGATGAATCTGATACCCTACGAGTATGTGATTTGCCGGCAAGGTACCGAGAGATTGGATGAGATACTGCAGCTCGGTCCATCGGTGCCGAAGAGGAGCATGCTGGTTGTCTCTGAATTCATCGGCTGTTCTCCATCCCTCAGCGGAGCCATTCGTGTCAATCCATGGAACATAGATTCCGTGGCAGAGGCAATGGACACAGCTTTGGTAATTCAGGAGTCGGAGAAACAATTACGCCACGAGAAGCATTACAAGTATGTGATCACCCACGATGTTGGGTATTGGGCATACAGCTTTTTGCAAGATCTGCAGAGGGCTTGCCGAGACCACACGATGAGGAGGTGCTGGGGGATTGGTTTCGGCTTAGGCTTCAGGGTCATTGCGCTAGATTACACTTTCAGGAAGCTGTCCGTAGATCACATTGTGTCTGCTTACCGAAGGACCAAAAGCCGAGCCATTCTCTTGGATTACGATGGTACCATAATGCCTCAGACGTCGATCAACAAGACCCCGACCCCTGAGGCCATCAGTACATTGAAGAGCTTGTGCAATGATCCCAGGAATGTGGTGTTTCTTGTTAGTGGAAGAGACAAGATCACTCTGAGCGAGTGGTTTTCTTCTTGCGACAAGCTAGTAATTGCAGCCGAGCATGGCTACTTCCTGAGGTAGAACATACATTGTCTGGATCGTTGGACATCTTTAGAGTCGTAGTTCGAGTCTGCATTACCGGCTTCACTTATATAGTTCGATCTGTTTTCAGGGAGAAGTCTGATGCAGAATGGGAAACATGCGTTTCGGTGGCCGACTTCGACTGGAAGCAGATGGCAGAGCCGATCATGCAGTTATACACTGAAGCCACTGATGGTTCGTCCATAGAGACCAGGGAAAGTGCACTAGTCTGGCACTACCAGTATGCTGATCCGGATTTCGGGTCATGCCAAGCCAAAGAACTCCTCGACCATCTAGAGAGCGTCCTCACGAACGAGCCGGTGTCCGTGAAGAGTGGCCAACACATCGTAGAAGTCAAGCCACAGGTCAATCAAAAGCATTCCTTTGTGATACCCGCATACTTTCATCGACATCACTGTGTATCATCTAACCCAGCTCAAGATGTGCAGGGTGTGTCGAAGGGCGTGGTGGCGGAACGACTTCTGTCCACAGCAAGCCAGAAGGGCGTGCTTCCGGATTTTGTTCTCTGCATAGGTGATGATAGATCAGACGAGGATATGTTCCAAGTCTATCATGAGCGCCATGGCAGGACCTAATCTCTCCTTCCGGATTTTGTTCTTTGCACAGGTGATGATAGATCAGACGAGGATATGTTCGAAGTCATCATGAGCGCCATGGCCGGACCTAATCTCTCACCGGTTGCAGAAGTGTTTGCCTGCACGGTCGGGCAAAAGCCGAGCAAAGCAAAGTACTTCTTGGAGGATACTACTGAGATCGTCAGAATGTTGCAGGGCCTCGCGACGGCTTCAGACCAAATGGCTCGTGCTGCTGCATCTCAAACTCCGCCACAGTGAATCAAGCAATGCTGTTTTTGTTCCTCCTGTGTTTATGTATATATATATGTCCACGTCTGCTATAACATAAACTTGGTAGAACATTTGCGCTCTACTTTTGGGATTGGACTGCTCCTTCTCGATTTCTTATTGTGTGCAAGTGCTCTTATCTTTTCATGTGACCGACTGACTCACATATGGTTAGTCGTTAATGCATCCGCAACATCTTAACAGAGCGAGGTAGGTAGGTATATGTTGTGTTCATCACTGCAGCATCATAGACATTGGATGATCGAGCAAGTTCTTATGAGTGTGTGCGTGAGTACATGAAGCAACTTCCTGATTGGTCTCGAGAGTGCCAAGTCGTCGTAGACGTCGCATTGTCATTTCAGATGCAGATGAGGATGGACTGACTTCCACGTTTTCCCCAAACGTCCTGAATACAACGAGCATATGGCTTCATCCGATGGATGAAACTCGATAATATTTTCGGACACTTCCTTCTTTGTTTGCGAAGGTATGAGAGGTAAGTGAGGAGATTGATTTGATGTGACGAGACACTTCTTTTTTTTATGGTCCTCAAATTCCTACTCCTCCATCCGGCGGTCACTCTTTTGAGGACCAGTTTGATTGCTTGCTTGCTGGAGTGGAACTCACATGACATCTTAAAATTGTTCACTAGGTTTCTTTAGACAAAAAAACAAGTCATAGATCGATGGAGAATATTATAACGGTGGCGAAATGTGCAAGTAATGTCTCAAGACATTAAGATTAGCGATATATGCAATTAATAATCTTAATTAAAATTTAATTAATTTTTAATATATCTTATCGAATCATATAATCTAATAATTAATATATATATTTATTAAATTCTTATAAATCAATCTTAATCTTATCTACCGTCGATATCAAACTAATCGTAATTGAATGGTGATAAATAGATTTGGGTAGTTGCAATATCATTAACGTAGTAAAGCAGTACAAGAAAACAAAGTTTTTTTCCTCTTTCTATTTTTCATAAAATCACTATAATAATAATAATAATAATGATATTTAAGATGGACGATTAGAATTCAAGAAGGTTCTCTCGTTATTATATAGGTAAGAATAAAAAATTTAGAAATAATTTCTTAATAGAATCTCAAAATAATATATCAAGATTACGACTCTCTTTTTATTGGTTAATAATCTTAATTAGAATTGAACTAAGTATTAATACGTCTTATCGAAAGACAGAGAAGAAGAAAGTGTTTAAGATGCAGCGGCTCTGCCTTTTCCTTCTCCTTCACGCTAGATTTTGCAGCTAAGGAAAGAACGGGGTAACACCTAAAGCTGGCAAAGCACGTTGGATTAAGGTTCCCATCAGCTGACATATGGGAAAGACGAGAGTGCTATATGCACTTGTCTCCATGTGGCAGATGCAGTGATCAATCATTCCAGTATGTGAAGTCATGCTCTGTCCAAGTTGTCCGGCTGATTAAGGAACACTCCAAAGCATAATAAATGGGCATGGTGTGGCTTGCAGGCAACTCCATTGTCTGGCAAACTCTTGAATGGTTTTTACCCTTGTTGATGTTGCAGATGGAGCGAGGAAAATACCAGTCCTACATGCCCAAACCGTGACACCTCTCTTTGGTTAAATCATGCTTTATATCTAATGACGTAGTGGATGATATATAGATTAAGATGATTGCTCGGAGAGTAGGAGGTGTAAACCTGCGGAAGATGGCCACAAGAAGTGAGATGAGATCAGAAGGTACTGCAACTATTGGGTGGAGTTGAGAAAGTCAGCAGTGTTCTT
Organism: Musa schizocarpa; assembly: GCA_900464855.2. Lineage (NCBI taxonomy): Eukaryota > Viridiplantae > Streptophyta > Magnoliopsida > Zingiberales > Musaceae > Musa > Musa schizocarpa. The sequence goes on from LS990919.1 coordinate 41,470,358, forward strand.
ATCCATGTACCATTTTACCAGGTTCATTACTTCGGAAGAACAAGTTCCTCCAAGGTTGGTGCCAGAGGCCACCAAACCTCACTTGCCTCTGAGATATGTGTAACCTGGTCCTCAGAATCCGTCCGTCTTTTTTGATATTAAGCCTTTGCCCCAATCGCATGAGTACCGGTAAGAATCACTAGCACAGATAGTATCTGATCTCACAGATTGAAACAAAAAGGAAGGAAATTGCCTGTTGCAGTTTGTAGAAGAAAGGAGCAAGTGCAGTCATTCAGCAGCGACAACAACAGTCGTAGTGATGTTCGAAGAAGAAAGGGTGTGCATTAATCACTCAACAAAATGCTGTCAAGATCAGGTGTTATCGAGTTGATTAGTTAGCAGGAATAAACCCTATCATACAGCAAGTACGGAGAACTCTGTCGGACAAATAGCTATCGAATGGTTGAACCATCGCCTCTTCTTTTATTGCTTGATGCAACCTAAACCTACTCTCTCATCGGTTTTCTTGCTTACGTGCACTCCCCTGAAACCCAGCCCGAGGCCAAGGCTGCCTTCTGCCACAAGAGACCGGGATCTGATGCATCATCCTCTCTCTCTCTCTCTATCTCTATCTCTATCTCTTGTCCTAACCAAATTGGTATCATGCAGATGTAGAATATGCACACCCTCGAAAACTTCCCTGGGAGCTGGAAGTCTCCCTACATTTAGAAAGAAGAAATATAGAACACTGCCCGGAGATAAAACCATGTCCGCTTGCGTTGACCGAGTGGTCGGGTAGTCAGACTTCGTCCCCTATAAGAGCAGCACATCACTGACCAGAACCTTACCATCTCTCTTGCTCAGGTTTGTCTTCCATCTTCTCGGTCCCTTGATTGGGTCTTGCAGGGGAGACATGGGGAGGCCGCCTTGCTGCGATGAGATGGTCGTGAAGAAGGGGCCGTGGACGCCGGAGGAGGACAAGAAGCTGGTGGAGTACATCCAGCGGCATGGCCATGGGAGCTGGCGAAACTTGCCGAAGAATGCCGGGCTGAACCGGTGCGGCAAAAGCTGCCGACTCCGCTGGACCAACTACCTCCGTCCTGACGTCAAGAGGGGGAAGTTCTCCGAGGACGAGGAGCAGATCATCATTCACCTCCACTCCATCCTTGGAAACAAGTACGTGTCGATCAGCTTTCCTCGTCAACACCAGTTGAGCTATCAACTTGTTTGTATCTGTTTTTATAGCAATGCATTCATGCAGGTGGTCTACCATTTCCAGGCGTCTACCAGGAAGGACAGACAATGAGATCAAGAACTACTGGAACACGCATCTCAAGAAGAAGCTCCTCCTTATGGGCGTCGACCCAGTTACCCATGCGCCCAGAACTGATCTCGACCTGCTCGCCCTCCTCCCTGTTCTTCTTGCTGCCGCCACCGGCCTTGGAAACTTGGGCAGCTCTTCGAGCGATGCTCCTGGGCTTCAAGCAGATCCTGTGCACTTGGTCAGGCTCCGAGTGCTCCAGACGCTGATCCAAGCCACGACTGCTGGTCCCAGTATCGATGCCATGAATCCCTTGGGCGCAGCCTCCCTCGGCTGCGCCCAACCGAACCAGCAGCTTGTGGGACTTGCTCCTGACCTCTCGGCCGTGGCCAATCCCGGTGGTTCATCCTTCCAAACAGGGACGAAGACGGAGAGTTGCAGTGGAATTGCCGTACCAGTCGTGTTCAGCTCCTGTGCCGTTCCCACAGCTCGTTCCATCCACCCACCAATTTCGATTCCCCAAGAATCGGCACCGATGGACTCGCCTGCTTCGATCCCGTTCGAGGATTGGCACGGACTCAATCCAGGTGAATCTAACGCTGACGACATGATCTGCTGGAAAGATATTATAGAGTAAGCAATTTACTTCCCATTTTACTCGATTTCGAAGAACACTCAGCCAATGAACGCCACTGAAAAATCTGCTTCTTTATGAACTTTACGATGCAGCCAAATATGTTGGACAGGACAATCATAGATCAAGAGTGACGATCACAGGCGTCAATTTTCTGCGCTGCGCTTCAGTCATCTGTCGATCTGCTGATTGTTCTTTACGAATAGAATCTATCTATTTCGACGCACAACAACACACACAGAGAGAGAATGTACGAGAGGTTGGTCACACATTGTTCTCACTGTCTGTAGCATATGATTTGTGTCATAAATCTTCTAGTTTTCTTGGAATCAAAGAGTTGTGCATTCAGCTTTCCCGGAGTGTCTATGTGCCTGTCAGAATTCTTCTGGAGTCATGCATCCGAATGCAAACCATGGACTCTGTACAGTTTGATGATTAGTTTAGTTGGATGGAGTAGGAAGCAGCTACTGAGAAGGACAGTGTTGACTTAGATTTTATGCGTCAAGTCATGAAAGTATTAATTGCTGCATGATATAATATTTTATATATATATATATATATATATATATATATATATATATATATATATATATATATATATATATATATATATATATATATATATATATATATATCAGGCATATAAAGAAACAAAAAGGTCCATTATTAGTTATCAATTAGGTAAGATGGATTTCTTTAGCAGTAAGCCATCCACCGGTGTAGAAGCCTAACAGATCATGACTCATCATCGCTTTCTCCGATCTTTGCACTGTTGTATTGCGTGCAATCAAATGTTACCACTGACCTTTCTTCTTGAAGCATCATTATTATGTATGAAATGTTGACTTTGTGAGATGTTATAATAAGGGGGGATCTTACCAAAGACTTACCCTAAGAGTTGATCATGTTGCGGATCGATAAGGAGTCTGACACATAGCCAAAGACTTATCATAAGATAAGATGGATTGTTACCAAGTAGAATATCATCGAGCACCACAATATCATAGGCTTTATGTAGTCGACATGAAAGTCTTTTCAGCTTGATACATCGATCAAATGGTCTGCTAGGTTCGCGACCGTAACATTTCGATGTTCTCATACAATTACTATATAAAATTATGAGAAATCATTATAAAAATATATTAGATATTTATTTATTTTTACTGACTTTTAATGGTCTGCTTGACGTCGAGGTTCCGTGCTTTGCTCAGAGAGTCAGAGAGTTCCAAAAGCGTACGTAATGGATTAGGTAGATGGTTTACTACGGAAGATTGGTTTCACCGGAGCAGCCGTGAGCAAATCTGCTTTTGCTCGTGACCTGCTATCGGCTCACGCGGCATTTCTAGAATCAAGATGACACGAGGCTCACTCGGGAAGTCTTCGACTACTTTAGCTGCTGAGCTGAAGGCACCACCTGATTCATTCACCTTTCCTCTTCGAGGATAGAGGAGTCAATGCAGATGGTTTCGGTTAAGCGTTTGAACTCCTTTAAGGATAAGGATTGTTTGGTTCTTCTTTATTGACCCGAAAACAGGCATTTGTAGTGTGAAGTTTAAAGTTATATTTTTGAAGAGACTTAAGATGTTTTTATGTTGTTTGATGATAAAGTAAGTGGATGTCGATGATAATGAAACAACAAGTTTGACTTGGTCAAAAGAGAGGCAAAATAGCTAAGGGGTGTTTGTTTGAGTGGGAGGGCTCCCTCTTATGTTCTACGTAATACTTCGATGAAATTTATAAGCGTTTAGTGAACAATAACCGACCTCGATTATTATGGTTTGATGAATTTTTTTAAATGATGTTCTATTCCACTGGTATTTATTTTATATTAGGCCGATGCCCACATGACACGATTATTGATTTTTCTTCATCGTACGTATGTACTATCGCGTATCAAGTCATGATTGCGATGATTAAGTTTAAATGGATAAATGAGGTAGTAGAGACACTAAATAAATATAAACATGATAAGATAATGTAGTCCTAATTTAACATGTTACATTAAGCCTACAAACAAAATATACTGCCATTGGGCTGTGGGCCTGAGGATTGTTGGGCTATCAGCCAATCCTTAACGCTTCTCTAACCTAAACAAGCATTTTCTTGGAAATTTGTTTGCTTCCATAACGCAACATTATTTATTGTTTTTGTTGGTGAAACATCTCTTTCTTTCTCCCCACTGCTGAATTCACTTAATAAAGCAATGGAAAAAGATAGGTTTGGCCTCATCTTTGGAGAAATGTGTGACATCTCTCACCACATATCATTGGATGGATTTAATTCATGCACTATTTGCTCGCTTGGCAAGGGCGAGGAAAATAAAAAAATTAAAAAATATCTATGAATTAATAATAATAATAATAATAATATATTAAAAATCGATACAAGCTTAACCCTATCTATATCATCCACAAAAATAAAAATATTCTTTATTATGTGAGATCAATTATAAGACCTTAAATTATCTTCGCTCAAGTATAATTTTCTTATATTTTCTTTCATATAGGTCCCAAAGAATTTGCAACTCAGAAAGCATCCTCTATGGATACCTTAGAAGAAACCTAAGAACACCTAAAATAATTTTTAGGTCCCGTCGTCGCCCACCAAAATCTATTTATAGATGAATCGATTTTTTTCTTTGATGAGAACTACATATCGTACTAGTGTTTATTATTTTCATAGGATATTGACTTAAAATATTTTAAAATACTTATCAATCCCAACACGTATTAGTATTCCTTATCTTCGTAGGAGATTGATTTAAAATATTTTAAAATACTTATCAATCCCAACACTAATAATAAGATAGAAGGGAGCAATTTGGATCGGTGAGAAGAGTGAAGAGTTGTTTGCTTAATTGCAAATGAACTTTGCAACCACTGCATGCGTCCTACCTTTCCTCCTTCCGTCACCCAAATAATGCAGCGCTTGGATCGATCGGTCTTCTTCATTTAGAATCGACATCAAAATCCCAATCCTCAGCTTAAACTAATGAAAACAAGTATTCAAAGAATTTTGCATTGAGTTTCCAACACCAGAAAACTTGCATAAGAGGAAGAGTGCGTTGCGTGTCTGTCTTTGCATGACAAGGGATCTTAAGAACTCTTTGCATGGGATCAAAGTGAAAGATTAATCGTATAAGAAGGGGCAACCAAACAGCTTAGAATCGTAACTCCGACATGTTTCAAGAACGTTTCCAACCCTTCCAAACAAACATTGCAACCTTCATCATCCATCATCTGTTGTTCTGTAACACGTTGCCGAGCTAACAGTCACATGATATGACCTCTTTGTCTACCCCACAAAAAAAGAAGATTATAACTTTCAGCTTTAGTCCATGTCCATCATTGCCCCCAATCATGGCTTCTTTCGTTTTCCAATGGTGGCGGTAGCAATGAGCTTAATAATATATATGTATAAGCATATACGTCCAGCCTTGATTAGCTTGGTTTATTAGGCTCAATTACCTGTTGGGCATCTGATTAGCTGTTCATGTATGATTTTGAAGGCATATATTTGTCAACAGATCCTCCAAGCTCGTCAGCAAATTCACCCAAAACTACACTGGTGATGGAATGGAAAGGACAAGAGATACATACGCATTGGGAAACCATGTTCTTACAAAGATGAAGCATTAATCGCAGCACATGCCATGTTGACATCAACCACTTGATCTCTGGAGACTTTTCACCACCTTGTGGTTTTGTAATCACGTCAACCCAAGTCTAGGAGGCTATGGCTATATGAGAGAGAGAGAGAGAGAGAGAGAGAGAGAGAGAGAGAGAGTGTGAGTGTGTGTGAGATTCTATCCGAAATAATGCAACACAGAGGGGGTCCGCTTCCGTCGGTCCTCCTTTGGGCGAGTTTTCTGGGGTTTTCCAAGGACCTCGAGTTACTAGTCTTTCGTGCAGGGTAAGTCCTGCGGCAGCCTAGAACAGTAAAGTTTCAGGAAAAGTAGGCACAGTACTGCCCTACCTGTTCGTCTCTCCAAGGCATACAGTAGGAAGATTCCTAGGGTTTGCAAGTACCAACATATGCTTTGGACAACGCCACGCCAAAGAATGCATGCATGCATGCAGTGCCGGAAAGAAAAAGCAGTTTGCATGATTGAGTAAAGATGTCAGAACGCCTCACATGATGGAAAAAGCTAAAGTAATTGGACATCTCACATGAATTCACAGCGAAAGAGAGTCTCAAAGGAAAGCGAGCGTTTGATCCCCAGACCCAACAAAACTCCAAAGCCAAGCATGTCCGAGGAGAAAAGAATTACTATAACGACATGTCCCGAGCTTTTCCCCGCGTCTTTTTGCGAGTGCAAAAGAGGACCAAAGTAGATCTCTGACTTAACCTTCCATTGGTGGCATCAAGTTGCCATGTGCCTGTGACTAATCTTGGCTGATCTGCTTCCTTCGTTTTCCTAAAAGCTACAACTGTGTCATGTTCAATGTTAGGTCTTGATAATAAAATATGATAAGAGGAAAAGTATCGGAAAGAATAAAGAATAAGAAGAATTATTGAAAAAAATTTATCGAAAAAACTTAAATGTATTAACACGTCCTCTTCTATTTATACAGATTAAGAGGGAGGATTTTCCTCAAGGATTTTCCTCAACAGAATAGAGAGATTATAATTGAAAAAATCTTATATGTTATCGTGCTTCTATAAGATGATGCTCTTGTCAAGGATATCAATCTTGGATCGATGCAAAGCAAATAATTTATGAACGAGATGCTTCGTGAGTAGGACAAGAGTATATCGTTGCTGCTACTGCTATTGTTGCGACTGTGACGACGACGACTACAGTAGAGAAGAAAGCTACAGCAATGGAGAAAGCTATAGTAATGCTGTGGTAGAGAAAAAAACTGCAACAGAAGAGAAAAAACTATAGTGATACTACAGCAGAGGAGAAAACTACAACGATGCTACAATAGAGAAGAAAGCTGTTTTACATTGAAATTATTCTCTCCCTATTTATTCATAGGGAGGATTACCCTCAACAAAATAGATGATTTCCCTCAATAAGATAGAGAGATTTTCTCATATAGCTAGAGAAATCTTATCTACTAGATGTTGTTCATGTACATATTCTTCTAACATATGCACCGATCCACATCATCATTCACCTGTCCTCCTTCATGAGAACTAAATCAGTGCAATATCGAAAGTACACTGAGAGGAGTTGGTTCTATGGAGAAACAAGTAAACAATTTCTGATACAAGCACTGTAACATAACATCTTTAGACAAGACGATCTAAACACATTACAAGCATCATCACAAGCCATCATCCATCATGTAAATTGTATTACAAATAATTCCAGCAGCAGCTCTTTCTTTACTTGTTGCTCTTTTTTTTCAGTAGGCTCCCAACTCTCTGCATGAATGCCTTCTTTTTCTTTTGCTGTTGTTGTTGCCGCTGCTTATTGGGCGAGGTTGCTCCAATTTCAATATTGCCCGGTGTTAATCCTTTCGCGATATCCAAGCTAACAACATCCATCTTCAAGTCCAATTCATCGTATGTGGACTCGGTCTCATGCTCCCTCTCTGTTGACAGATCCTTGTCCATTGTCTTGCAATTTTCCCATGTTGTACCTTCCAGATCTGTTTCTTCTTCTTCTTCTTCTTCTAAAGCACCATTATATGTCTTCTCGTCCTCCATTATCACTTTATCGCTGCTATGTTCTTCCAGCTTTTCCAAAGCTACTTCTGAGTTTGCTTTCTGTGCTCCACCCACATCACCTGTATTTTCCTCTGAGGAATCAACTGAGACTGTTAGGTCAGAATGCTTTGAATTCCTTGATATTTCACCATTTTGCTCGGGCTTCTTGGATGCGGCCTCAGCTACTAACAAAGAGAGTTCTTTGACCTTCTCTAAGGCTGCAGTTTCTCGTACTCTGAGGTCATCGTTCTCCTGACTTATACTTTGCAGCTCATTCTCCTTGTCCAATAGCATCTCCTTCAGTCGCAAACTCTCAGCCTTCGCTTCTTCCGCGTCTATGCTTGCAGAACCTGCCTCAGACTCCAAATGCTTAAGCTTATCCATCATTCGGAGTTCCTCTTCTCTTGCAGCCCTTACTCTGAGTTCTGCTTCTTTCAATGAGTCAGTTATCTTCTCCATGTCTGCCCTCATGGTGGTAATTTCCTCCTCTGATCTCTCAATAGAATTCACAAAATGAAGCACTTTCGAGTCCAGCTCAGATCTCGAATTCTCAATTTCCTTTTCAAGTCTTTCGGCAGTATCTTGAACACTAACTATCTCATGCTTCGCTTTCTCTTGGATTATCTCGTAACTTTTTTGATTTGTCTTGATACTCACCTTCAACTCCTCTATCTGAGCATGGCAATCCTCAACCTCAGATTGTTTAGTTAACAACCTTTCTCGTGTTTCACGCACTTCTGTCGATACTTCATGCAAAGCTGAAGCCAAGCCATCCATTGCCTTCCGATCTTTCTCAAGTTTGCACCGAGCAGCATCCAGTTCATTTTCCAATTTGTTCCTCTCCTCTGTCAACTGTTGCATATTTAAAATAGCCGCCTTCTCATTATTTAGAGTATGAATTTTTGCTTCCTCTGCAATCTGAAGCTCAGATTTTAGAACGGCAATCATCTTTCCCATCTCTGCTGCTTCTTGTTCTGCTACACCAAGATGCTGACTTGATTCGTCGAGTTCTGTTGTGCGTCTAGCAACCTCAAGCCTCAAAGATTCCACCTGAGCTCCAAGAGCAGCTACTTCACGTTCTTTGTCCTGAAAGACAGCATTGTTATCCTCCAGCTGTTTCATGACAGAAGCAAGAGTCTCCAAGGAGGTTTTTCTCAGCTCATTTGCTTCCTCCAGTTGAACTTCTAACAGCCCGGTCTTCTTCTTCCACTCCTCCATTAGACAGCTAGTATCTGATTCAGCCTTCTTTGAATCGATGACCTCGATCCTAAGACCCTCAATTGTTGCTTCCATCTCTACCAACCTTTCTTCAGCAGCCTTTGCTTTCTCAAGCTCATTCTTCAATGTAAAGACCTCCAAATCTAACTCCAACTTGGAGTCAAGCAAGGCTTTAAGCTGGCTGGTTTCCCCCGAAAGAAGCTCCAGCTTCTCTGCATTAATTTCTGCACTCTTCATTGCTTCACTAGCCTGAATCAGGGCAGTGTTCTTTGCATCAATGGCCATTCTAAGTTCATGTTGTACCTTTTCGAGCTCCTCTGTAGTCGAAAGTAATTTGGCAACATTCAGGGCATGCTGGTTTTCAACAATTTCGAGCTTCGTCTGCCACTCTTCTTCTCTCTTCTGAGCACTTCTGATTTTGTCTTGCTCCAAATTGCTTGCACGAATCTTGTAAGCTTCCAAATCCTCCTCAGCTCTTTCTTGAGCAGAAAGATGCTCCTTGAGTCGCTCACTAGCTTCATCAGCCAACCTCTTGGCTTCCTTTAATTCCTCGAGAATGTGGGTCTTCTCTGCTTTAGCAGAAACCAATCGCTCATTTGACTTCTTAAAGTCCTCCCGAGCCAAGTTTAACATTGCTTTCAAGTCCATTTCCTTCTCAGCTAGCTCTGAAGCTTCAGTGTTCTTACCCTCCACAGCTGAATCAAGAAAAGCTTTGAGGCGGCTAACTTCCCTGGATAAGAGCTCCACCTTGTCTGCATTGATCTCAGCAATCTTCATCGCATCATCAGCATGGCCCAAGGCACTGTTCTTAGCCTCTGTGGTCATTGCCAGTTCTTGCTTCACCCTCTGGAGCTCCTGAGTTGTGGAAAGCAGTGCCGCAACATCTAAAGCATGCTGGTTCCGAACAATTTCAAACTCCTCCTCCCATTCGTCTTCCTTCTTCTGTGCAGCATCGATCCCAGCCTGCTCCAACTCATCTGCCCGGAACTTGTCGATCTCTGAAGCTTCTTCTGCTATCCTCTGTGCAACAAGCGCATCTTGAAGCTTGTCGTTCGCCTCATCGGCGGATTTCTTTGATAATTTTAATTCCTCAAGAATTCGGCTCTTCTCCTTCTCAACAGATGCCAACTGCTCTTTTGCCTTCTTCAGATCCTCCTGAGCCGCACTCAGCTGTGTCTGCAACTCCAATCCCTTGACCGAGCGTGGTTGCTTCTGCAATTAAAACCGAAAAAAATCCAAGACACCAAGTTATTCTTCAGAGAGAGAGAGGGTAGCTGAATCATACCAAGGGACTCCAGTGTCTTACATCAGAAGTGGTGATCTTAGGCGAACGGTGCTCGATGGTAGGCCTAGATTCAACTGACTTCGGTGATCGATCGATGGAAGCGCGTGATGGCTGCTGAGGTGAAGGCGAAAACGGATCTGTCTTGGTAGATCCACCCCTTCCGGATTTACCAGCCCTAGGAGTTGCTGGTGTGCCTTTGCTAACAGAAGCTTCAGATAATCCGGATCTGTGTACAATGTATGCATCTTAGAGCTTCTAAGCAACCAAATCAAGCAATTGTAGCACAAAGATCAGCAATGCCAAACAAATTTAACCCTAGATCAGATTGAAATGCAAGAAAAACGAGAGTGATAGCAACCCTCAGGGCATAGTCCCATAATTCACAATCAGATCGAGACTACACGAGTGAGAGAACAGAGTGCATATTTAATCCAAACTCGACGAAAAAGATAGGAACTTGACGACCGGATCAAGCCCAATAACCCCGCATGTTGGAACTAGGAGTGAAGGAGTAGAGCACGAAGGCCGAACGGAATCAACGCAACACCGCAGGTTACTAACTTTTCACACGCATTTCAAGCGATAAAAGAGACGGAATGGACCAAAAGATTACATCTTGAGGGCAAAATTGGAGGGAGGCAAGATTCGCCCACCTGAGATCTGGGGAGAACAGGGTACTTACTTGGATTTGGAGGACAGCATCGTTGGCGGCCCGAGAAGAGCAGCAGCGAGGTGGAAGTGGAAGAAAGAGGGAATGCCGACAGGTCGAGATATTGGAGAGGGTTTTGGAGTTTGGGAAAGGGAACGCTTTTGGCCAAGAAGAAGAAGAAGAACGAGGCGGAGGAGGATTCGAGCAATTATAGCAGTTGGGTTCTGCAAAAGATTACTCTTTCTCACGACTCGTCTTTCTCTGACACCAAAACTGCAACCGCAGTTTTCAGCAAAATATATGTAGGAGTGTTGAAAGGAACTGTCTCACCTTCATATTTATTCATGCCTATACTCTCTCTCTTTCTCTCTCTCTCTCTCTCTCTAGTTAGGTCTGTGCGTGAAGCAAATCTGTCACCAGATTTTGCTCTTTGCAGCAACGAGACTCGTGGTTGACCTCAAAAAATACATTAGAACTTGGCCACTTGGACCTTCGTACTTGTTCTTCTGGCGTCTCGATTGGGAATTATGATGATTACATGTCTCCCAGTTCGATTAACTATCATATAAATAACATTGCAGACTGCCTCAAGTGGATTCGACTGCTGCCATTTCGATAGAAAGAAGTGAAGAGTTACTGTCCATACGAAGTGATGCTTCAATCTCTCCTACTGTCGCTCACTCTGTTGGCAATTAAGGCTTATTTAAGGCCATACAACGAACACAGCTGAGGACATGAACGACCTGATTTCGTAACAGGAAGGAACCCTAATCTCTGCGATGCTTGTCATTGAAGATAAAGCAGGGCGCCATGAATGCAAGAGAGTAAAAGGTTAAGCTACGGAGTTGACTTGCGTGGCGCGAAAGACCAAATTGAAGTGTGCTTCGACAAATGGCTGGCTCTGTTATCTGTCCACATCCACCTCCACCTCCACCTCCACCTCCGAACTGTCCGTCGTCCACTATCTGCTTTTGGCAGTCCCTTCCGCTGCGTCCAGAGCAATAAAGACGGAAGCGCAGACTTCGTCACGGCACGGACCGAAAGCTTCTCTGTTGCTTTAACCACTGAGGGGAACGAGTAGGTGGAGCGACAGTTGCGTCACAGTTTGCCCTCGTCTCAGTTTCTTCAGCCCAATAAATTGGCCCCATTTCCCATTCGCCCTTACTCCGTCGAACTCTTGGTGTCTTCGGACAGCGACTACCCTCCACTTCGAAGTCAGCTTGACCACTGTTCTGCTGAGTTCCTGTCGATATTTATTTCCACATGCCCAAATGGCATCGCCTATGAGATGCACGACACGGAGCCTGTGGTTATCTAAAGTGGAAGAATGGACGAAAGAAGAAGACAAACACACGCAGAGATACCTAACGAGCCCGTGTTTGACACCGGCCCACTTCCGGCTGCATTTAGAGTTGGGTTCCTTGTTCCATGGCCCAGTCTTGGATGCGAGCGCCGCTAGGGTGCAGCCTTGGGTACGGGTAAACGCACATCGCTGCTGCTGCTGCTGCTAGTGCCACGAACAAAAAGACACGACAAGCCCAGACGATTCATTCATTGTGCCGGACCATATCTCACCCTTCTCCCTCTGGCCGAGGATATCGACACTGTGGTGTCTCTCTCACGTGGCTCGACCATTGCTCTCCATCCGTGTGGATCCCACCATGCCACCTGTTTCCTCCACTCTCATGATGTTGCGTGTACACGTGTCTCACGGCTCAGTCGCTCCGACGCCATTGACGGACGATGATTGAAGTCGTTCGACAATCACGTGCTCCACGCGCCGTCTGTGCCCACGCCGCGATGCCGGCTGCACATGGTGGTATCCACCAGGCATATGTGGAGCTGCGGTACTTCCTCACCCCCTGTGCGTCGCACTGCCCGCGTGTGACCCACCGCCTTTGGGCTTCATTCAAAGCCTTGATAGGTAGACGACCTGGTAAAGACTAAAAGCGTAGCCATAGGGCAACAGAGAGCTACGAGACAAGCCACACGACAGGCGGCTGGTCGTCGTAATGTTGCCGACTTCTTATACCTCAAAACTGCGTGCGTCGTTGGACTTATCACTCGTTCAGACACGCCGAATATATATTATCGGACGATTTTTCCAGAAAATATCTACATTTAAAAAATTTCAATTAATATTTTAATTATTTTTTTTTCAAATAATATTTTTTAAAATTAAAAAATATCTAAATTAATGTTAAAAAAAAATTATCTTGTTTTGATATATTACAATATTTTTGACCTATTATAATATTTAATCATTATAACAGAAAAATATAAATAATCTAAATAGACTTCTAATGTCAGTCAAACTAATCAAAAGACTAAAAATATAATATTATATAAGATGTACTGAAAATACTATAAAGGTTAATAAAAAATAATTATAATAAAAACACTAAACATGGGTTAAAAAAACCAGACGAAAAAATTTCGTGAAAACACTTACACTTTTGAAGAATATTTTAGATATTTTTAAATTAAAAATATTATTTAAAAAACCTAAGATATAAATATTTTCTAAAAAATAGCCGTATATTAATAATAATAATAATAATAATAATAATAAAAGAATTTTAAAGCTGTCACACCAACCAACTCTCTATTTGCTTTTTTTTTATCTCAACGTTTACCTACAAATAATTGTATTAGTTGTTTCTGCGGCCTCAGAGTAAACTCTTTTTTTGTTAGATGTTTAGAAACTTTGAACTATGAATCAGATAGCACACGTATAAATTGAACTCACCAGCCAGAAAACTAGCACGCATCTATTGAGAAAAAACAAGTCAAAGGTCGTAGAGTTGAATTGGGAGGGGTATGAATCATGTGATGACTAATATAACTCACGTGATACCATAGTTAATCATGTGTGTGTATATATATATATATATATATATATATGCGCGCCGTACCACATTGTTAAGCATCTTTAAACTGAATCAATCACATTAATGAGATCATGTGGCACTGATGCGTCCGTCCTGTCGTCCAATAAAATACATAAATAAATAAATAAATAAAAAGAATGGCCGAGCCAACCTTATCACATGGCCATGGGCTTCCGCCACGTGACGATAAGGACAAACGAACACCCAGCGACTATAACGTAACGTGTCGCTCCCTACACCACATCCAATGCTAATGGAACCCCCACCTTTCAGTTTCCATCAAATGGAACCATAGAAATGAGGCCGCGGACGGTGGCGGCCCACTTAAATATTCGTGCGGCTTGATTGATACCTTTGTGCGCCTGTGATCCCCCGCGAGAGGTTATCGGCTCCATTTGGCACGTGCGACGAATCAGCGGTCAAACAAACCCGCCAGTCTCGCTCGTCACCCGCTTGCTGTTGTGACTTCACCACAGTTAGTCTGGTAGTTATGAGCAGGTTAAACAAACTGCATTAAAATAGACTAATTTCGCAAAAGAAAATGAATTAAAAAAAAGGCTTTTCGTAATTGATTAATTGCTTATATAAGGGAAATCAATGAAGCTTAAGAAAAATAAATAAAGGTAAGAAAGAAGAGCAGTGGAAGCATTGAGGAGGCATGGAAACATCCACAGTGAATGGAACTGTACGATTGAAGTGCAAACAAAAGCGCACACACGTGAAATGGACCCACCACCAGACCATTCTTTTGCGTGTGCGTCTCCATCTTTCTCCCCCCTACCACTCCGCTTACCTTCCTCTTCTGCGCCTTTACGCCCTCTTTCCACGCCTTCTTCCTTGCTCTGTCAACGGTAGCTGCCAAGCTCCCTGCTCTGTTCTCTCTCGTGCGCAGGAGGCGGACCGCCTTCGGTGATCGATCGAGAAGAGGATGAACCTGTGGGCAGATGATAATGCCTCCATGATGGAGGCCTTTACCGATCTCCAGGGCTTCCCGTGGGCGGCTACTCCTACTCCGTCCACCCCACCCCTTCCCACAGCCTCGGATCCGGGGAGGGCCCTCATCGGCCCTCCCACTCCCGCTCCGCCTCCGACGGCGTACTTCAACCAGGAGACGCTCCAGCAGCGGCTGCAGACCCTGATCGATGGGGCGGGGGAGAACTGGACGTACGGCATATTCTGGCAGTCGTCGGTGGACGCCGCCTCCGGGGCGTCTTTCCTTGGGTGGGGCGACGGCTATTACAAGGGTTGCGAGGAGGACAAGCGGAAGCAGCGGGCCGCCAGCGCCGCCTCCGCTGCCGAGCAGGAGCACCGCAAGCGCGTTCTGCGGGAGCTCAACTCGCTCATCTCCGGCGGCGGGTCCTCGGCTCAGGACGAGACCGTCGAGGAGGAGGTCACTGACACCGAGTGGTTCTTCCTCGTCTCCATGACCCAGTCCTTCGTCAACGGCGACGGCCTGCCCGGCCAGGCTCTCTACGCCGGCGCCCCTTCCTGGGTTGCCGGCTGCGACCATCTAGCTGCCGCGCCTTGCGAGCGCGCCCGCCAGGCCCAGCTGTTCGGTATCCAGACCATGGTCTGCGCCCCCGTCGGGTCCGGCGTGCTCGAGCTCGGATCCACCGACGTGATCCTCCACAGCCCCGAGATCATGGGCAAGATCCGCGTCCTCTTCAATTTCGGCTCCCCGGATTCGCCCTCCACTGCTGCCGCATCCTTGATCGCGCCGCAATCTGCAGCTGCGACCCCCGCTGCAGACCAGGGAGAGACGGATCCGTCGGTTCTCTGGCTAACAGAACCCTCCATGGTCGAGATCAAGGACTCCGTCTCCCCTGCCCCGGCCGCCGCCGACATCTCCGTCACAAAACTCCCGATCCAACTCGAAAGCAACCCTAGCTCCACTGTCCACATCGAAAACCCTGCTTCTTCTATGGAGATCCAAAAAGCCCTCTACGGCCACCAGCAACAGATCCATCATCCACAGCATCAGAGTAGCGGCAGTAAACCGCAGAGCCAACCCTTCTTCTCCAAAGAGTTAAATTTCTCCGGGTTCGCCTCGAACGGCTCCGTGGCTTTCCACTCGGTCAAGCCGGAGTCGGGGGACATCCTAAATTTCGCCGGTGGCAAGAGGAATTCCTCGCCGGTCCCTGTCACCGGCAGCGTCTTCTCCCACCACCAAGCCGCCGCTGTGGCAGACGACAAGAAGAACAGCAAATCCACGGGGACGACATCCATGGTGAGCAACAACGATGAGGGGATGCTGTCGTTCTCGTCGGCTCCCACAAGGCCGCCCTCCAATAGCCAACTGAAGTCTTCCTGTGGCGGCGGTGTCCTCGATGGTGCTGATTCAGATCAGTCGGACCTGGAGGCGTCGGTGCGCGAGGTGGAGAGCATCCGGGTGGTGGAACCGGAGAAGCGACCGAGGAAGCGGGGCCGTAAGCCTGCCAACGGTCGTGAGGAGCCTCTGAACCATGTAGAAGCCGAGCGGCAGCGCCGTGAGAAGCTCAATCAGAGGTTCTATGCGCTGCGTGCGGTAGTGCCCAACGTGTCCAAGATGGACAAAGCCTCTCTCCTGGGTGATGCCGTCTCATACATCAACGAGCTCCGGTCAAAGCTTCAAGCTTCGGAAGCCGACAAGGAGGAGCTGCAGTCACAAATGGAGATCATCAAGAAGGAGCGCGAATCTGCCCCTGCCCGCCCAGCGCCGCCGCCTCGATACGACGTCAAGATGATGAAGGGATGCCATGGGGTGGAAATCGACGTCAAGTTACTGGGATCGGAGGCCATGATCCGATTGCAGAGTCAAAAACGGAATCACCCAGCCGCAAGGCTGATGGCTGCATTGCAGGACCTCGATCTCGAAGTGCATTACGCAAGCGTGTCCGTGGTGAAGGACCTCATGATCCAGCAGGCAACGGTGCAGATGTCGAGCAGGGTGTACACGCAGGAGCAGCTCAATGCCGCCCTTTACTCTAGACTGGTTGCCGAGACACCACCATTCAGCAGATAAGTCTGCTGAGAGCGAGGACAGTTTTGGCGAGGATTGCTGGCTCAGCCTGCGTTTACTTGTGGCCGGCCGGAGTTCGTAGTTTATGTGCCGAATTCTGTGTCATGTCTACTGATATATAAACGGAACTGTGGAAGTTGTCATGTCTACTCCATAGGGTTGCAGTAAGTTTCTCAAAAGTGAGACGGAGCTGCGGCCAGGAAGGTGGTGCTATGTCTCTGTTGATGTATATATACCTATGTTGCATGTCTACTGCTGCAGCTTTTCTCGGATCAGAGATGGCCTTCTGGATCTTGTTTCATGTGAAACGTGGCTTGCTTCATTTTAGATCTCGCAGGCACTACAGCAGTACAAGAGGCCAAAAGTCATGCTGTAAGAGGCACTGGCATGAACTTGTTGAGGTCCTTTGTTTCTTAGAAGGATGGTTGCCATTATTTAAAATCCAAGAACAATAATTTTTAGATGTGCATGAATCACAAGCTGTCACTCTGGAATAGAATAGAATAGAATAGAATAGAATACTTCTCACAAAAATGTCTGGTAGCACTCAGAAGGATTTCTTTTCGTATGAAACCAAGCCATGCACTCCTCCCTCCGCCTGTGCAGCTCCTGTTCGGACCTGGAACAGGAGATATGGACAGAAAATAAGCATCTAAATAAATGAGAACTTACATACAGTAATTTCAACATCTTCCTGTATGACATATAACTGTCTTGTTTTTTAACCTAAATGAAAAAAAAAAAAAAACAGTTGTTCTAGTGCTGAAATTTTCCAACTCATATCCCTTTCCATACAATCCTGGCCTTCTTTGGGGAGGGAGTCCTTAATGAAGTTACAAAAAAAGACAAGGAAATCTGTAATCTGCACAATTTTGGTGGTGGTGGTCATTACCAACATTTCATCCAACAAACAGTAAGAGTATAGGCATATATCTTCAGAGAGAACAGAGCTAGATTACATTGAGATACATTTTAAATTATTCTAACTCCCCCCGATGAGAAGAAAGAATGAACCGAGTAAATGACAGAAAACTAGATTATCTCGAAATCAATCACCAAGCAAGCCCCACAATAAATTTTACGAAGCCAATTAAATTGGAGATGAGATATGCAACATGGTGTTTGTTTCGACATTTTCATAGCTCATCATTTGAGAATACCAGAGGCCTCTTCAGTGGTTACAGTCCATCGTATTCTATCACTATAACTAAATGAAGGCAAGAAAGTTGATCCAAATACCAAGCTCCACAATCAATGAGTAACGGTTGATTAGTATGTAACAAGTTTAAGCTATAAAAACAAGTCATACCTCGAATCTTAGCACCTCCGAACGTAACAGATCATGAGCCGACTCCAAAGATGATGCACCAAGATCCTGAAATCCTTGCTTGACAGCTTGCATGGTGTAAGGAATAAACTTCAATATGGAGCCTTTGTCAGCTACAGCACCAACAACTCCCTGAGCAACCTTGAGCTTCAGTGTGTCGCCCAAGTAGCGGGCATCACTACCCTTTGTCATAGCTTCTAAAGAGCCCATGCCCCGATACTTCTTGACTCGGCGACCATTCTGTAAAAGCAGATATCAGGCACGACAAAGTCATCGCAGTGCAACAACAAAATATCGAGCCCTAGAAAGAGAATTGGTGTACAAATGCCATCAAAAGCTTCAAGATAAACATGCTCACTTTGAAAAGCAAAAAAGTCTACACGTGTCTTTTGATGAGACACTTGAGATTTCAGTCTTAACTGAGTGTATGCACTTGAGTATTAGTTCTGGGTATCAGGGTCAATTGGTCACTCTTTATATGGCTTCAACACTTCATTAGGAGCTTATTTTTAAGATTTGTCCACCACACTAGAATTACATCAACTTCTTTTAATTTAGGCAAAGAAGATGTACCTACCTGTTTAATCTCAGCCACCAGACTGTCACGGACAAACTTCTAAACAGGGTGTTTGATGTAATGCTTATGTATGTCCGTGTCTTTTGGTATGTTCATGCTTTGTACAGCATGTAGGGGGACGGCCGAAGGCTTGATAGTCTCATTTTAGTTGGATCAGTGGCCGCTTTAGGCTTGTAAATAAAGATTGTGTCATGTGGACACATGTGAGAGATTTTCGGTCTGTAATGGACCATTTTACCCTTTGTTGTGTAACTGTTCAGAGCTTGTAAAGTTTGTTTGTAATTTGCATTGTCTATAAAGTGTTTTTCGGAGATGTTTGCTTGTGGATCCCGAGTGAGGCCTTTTCTCTGTCCTGTTCTCTCTTTTGTGGGACCTAAGGGACCATGGGGGGCTTCGGGGAGGCTGACCTTTGCGGACGGACACGCAAGGGTACCGCACGACTTAGGCAAAATCAACTAAGTCCGTGACAAGACGTCATTTCCTATAAAGAAACATAAATGAATTGAAGTCCCCATGAAATTATAGGCTTATTCTCAAGACATATTTTCTTTGTGGTTACTACAAGATCTCTAGCATGAAAGACAAGGCAACGGGCCTTATGACTCTGATAAGATGCTACATTCTTTGGTTTGAGAATGTGAATTTGAAAAGAGATATTCATGTTATGTACTCTTTCATTATATGGCATATATTTCAAATGTGAGCATATATTTCAAATGTGAACTTGAGATAGGCATATAACAGAAAACAGAGCTTTAACATAAAGCCAAGGCAATTGTGTAAACCCAGCTATGCAAGCATACAAGATCATCTAGTTTGAAGCATTTCATTCACTACGCTGATCATCAAACAGCACGAGTTAAAACACATGGATATACAGAAGATGTCATACTGTTTAGATGATACGATGATGTTAAAACCATTGACCAGAAATTTTTTGCTCTTTTATGACAAGTTAAATGAAATTTCCTTCCATCTAGGGCTCATTAACAATTCATTCAGCTAAGTTAAAAACTCAAATTATGCCTGACCTAATTAACAATGCATGATCATAGCAAGTCAGAGATTAGATGCATGACTAATTCAAGAATATGTAAGATCTGGATATATAGAATGCATGTTGCATGCAGTGGCAGATGATCACAACTCAGAGGTACGTCATAATAAACCAGTAAAGACTAAGAATTTCCCGATCTCCAGGTAATGTGCATGAGGACATTGCACAGCACATGCTGGCCTTGATCATCATGCATAGTTGTTGCATTCGAGCAGTTGCCCATGAAAATAAACAAACAACAACAAACGGTTATTACAGCAGGCATAATATATCAACGAGGGAAGTTGTCTAAGAACATAAGCAAATATATCCTAGGTTTTCAAATATTTATCTCTTAATAAAACATACCAGATACTCATAAACACCAGGAGCCTCACCACTACCAGCTAGAAAACTGCCCATCATCACAGTAGAAGCCCCTAAAACCAAAGCTTTCACGATGTGTCCAGAATTTGAAATCCCACCATCAGCAATAACAGGCACATCATGGTCCTTTGCAAAAGATGCGACCTTGTATACTGCTGTTGCCTATGCAAATCAATGCAAGCACAGCGTTTAAATCTCTAATAGTCTTAAAAGAATGTGTGAAGTTATACAGAATGATTACACCTTTGCAGCCACTAGAAGAGGCTTAATGCGTATTGTAAAAATTAGTAATCGACAAAGTATTATTCTGCAGGTGATACAAAGTACAATGGGGATGAGGTAGTAGAGATAGCATACCTGTCCTCTGCCCACAGCACAGACCTCCTGGGTGGTACATATGGATCCCGATCCCATGCCCACCCTCAACCCATCAGCCCCGGCCTTGATCAGATTCTCAGCCTGCGGAATCGTGACAACATTCCCTCCGATGACATCCAACTCCGGGTACGTACTCTTTGCATGCTTGATCATCTCGATCTGGTAAATCGAGTTCCCCTGCGAGCTGTCCACCACCACGACGTTCGTCCCGGCCTTCACCAGATGTTCCAGCCTCTCCTTGTCCGCCTCCCGGGTTCCTATCGCCGCCCCTATCACGAACCGCGCATCAGGTCCCAAGGATGGCACTCCCAACCTCGGGAATCCCTTGATCCTCTCCACGTCGCCCTTGGTGACCAGATCCACCACTTCCCCGTCCTCCGCCACCAGCGGAGCGTACTCCAAACCCCCGCCGGCGAGGAAAGACGCCACCTTTACCAAGTCGTAGCTCGCCGAGGCCGACGCTGGCGCCGGCCTCATGTACTCGGAGACAGCAGCGGCCCTGTCCGCTAGGCCCTCCCAATCGGACTTGGCGACGACGCCGACAACCCTCGATTTGGAGGTACCCGACTCGGTGACGAGGGCGTAAGCGGCGGGACCGAAGTCGGGTACGGTGTCGGAGGACGAGAAGAAGACGGGGTCGGTAGCAAAGGGGATGCGACGGGCCTTTGCGGCGCGGACAATGGCGGCCTGGTCTTCGGGGGGGGCGTTGCAGTGGACGATGGCAGCGCCGCCAAGGGAGGCCATGGCGACGGACATGGAGGCCTCAGAGACGGTGTCCATGGGGGAGGCGACACAGGGTATGGAGAGGGGGAGGCGGCGGGAGAGGCGGGTGGAGAGGTTGACGGCGTCGGCGGGGAAGTCGATGTAACCGGGGAGGACGATGACATCGTCGTAGGTGTACGAGACGCCCTGGGCAAAGAGTCGCGTCGCAGGGAACCCGTCTTCCAGCTCGTAGCGAGGGCCGTTCATGGCGTAGTCGTAAGGTCTTCTAGGGTTTCAACGAAGAGCGGGCAGCGAAAGAGGTCGAACACGAGAGAAAGGGGGGGCGGGGCGTTACACCCCTGGACACGCCACGCTTAGAGAGGTTGGTGAGGATCCTATCCAAGAACAATTTTAATTGGAACCCCTGCAAATCGTCTCAGATCTGGACCGTCCATCCACAAGCGGCCGCAATCACCGTCACCAACTTCTTCAAACACCGAACACAGATAATTGGATAGCATCCGAAGTTGGCGGGGGTCGCGACTTTGGCCGCAGCAGTATCCGAGGGATATACTAATCGACGGTGGAAATTGGAAGGAAGCAGCGGCACGCGTTGGACGCTACTCGGATGGGTGACAGCGGTACTCTTCCATCTACTTCAGGATGATACATCTTTTATATGGATTGAGATTTTTTTCTAATTGTTCGGCCATTGATCTCCTGCAGCGTTATTTCTGGGATTATCTCAAAGCTTTCGATTCGCAAACCAAAGGTGTTCGTCCCAAACGATTGTAGCCACAAGCAGACTACTCTCCCCCTTTCCACCTGCTTTCAACACGCGGTCCAGTTTTATCACAAGATCGGACGGTAGAGATTGATACGAAAAGAAACAACTTCGACGGATCCGTCGATCAATAACTATCTAGCTTTCACGGTGTTTCATAAACATATCATACATGCGGAAACTTTACCCAATGACAGCGGTTAATTTGCTGCTTTGGCCGTGTGAAAGGTCGACGACTTGAGACTTTCCTACGGGTCTTATTTAGCTCTAGTCGGTACCGCTAAAGCGGCGGCCTCTCCTGTACCACATTCGTCGATCGTCGGTGCCGGAAAGGGTTCATGGGGCTCGGAAAATGCCATCTCCATCCGCCCTTTCCCCTCTCGTCCTCGCCTCCGGATCCCGCCAATCCCGCCGCACCAACCGATCTCGACCTGGATAGCTCCGCTGCTGCCGCCGCCCTCGAGAACGGCCAGAACGACGCCCACCTCCTCCCTCCCTTCGGCCGCGGCGGAGCTCCGCCGCTGTCTACGTGGCTGGCGACCGGTCTCGTTTCTCGCATGAGCTGGAAACCGACGGATCTGGACCGCCGGAAGGCCGGCTCCCTCTCGATCAACCGCGATACGACCCCCTCCGCGCCGATTCCGCCGCTGCCTCCGACGGATCCGGTGAGATCGGCGAAGGAGATTGAGGACCGCGAGGAGGATGACGTTGATGAGGAAGACGAAGAGGGGAGGAAGCAGCCGCAGGGGCGTTCGTTAGCGCAGTGCGGGCAGAGGCGGAGGAGGCGATCGCGAAGGCAGCCGGAACAAACGCCGTAACGGGGCTGGGAGGTGAATGTGTGCTTCCGGCATCTCCACCCCGCTCCCTCCTCCTCATCCTCCGTCGCCCACAGGACCATCTCCTCAGCCATCGATCTCCGGGCGCCTCCCATTTCCTTCTTCTCTGCTTCTCCCCTTCTCTTCTTTGTGGGGATTCTTCGACGACGGTTCCGTTGAGGAGGCGGTCACCTGTGGTGTTCGGCATATATACACACACAACAGTGTGGTGATACCAACCGGTTTAAGGTAACCGCTGATGGCTTACTGGTGGATTTAATTTTGGGTGGGTGGAAGGAACAAACGGCTGGAATGCGTCGGGGAGCATCATGATCTCTTGGAGGAACACGCGATCATGATGATGGATGGATGGATGGAGTGGAGGAAGCGAAGAAGGCATCGATGGAGCACGAGACCGCAATCATAGCGATGTGGGCCGACCATTCTCGTGCACTCACTCGAATACAGATGCAGATTTATATTTCATAATAATTAGTTTGATATGCTAAATTATGTGTATATTTATTAAAATTGCAGAGTCACATACACACACCGACCTCAATTATCGCAATTGATTGGGCTAAGATACCTTTTGACTCCGGTGGTTTCGACCATCATCCTCGCTCGTTGTCATCTTTAGGCCGCTTTTCTTGAAGACTATCCTCTGTTTAGCAAATGTAGTTCATAACATTCACTTACCATTGTTTATATCTAACAAATATGTTTTTAGTTGCAATCGATGACATAATTTTTGAAGGAAATGACCGTGGAATATCCTACTTCTAGTTTCATACATATCCTAAAATAATATATTTTAGTTTAATTATTACTACCAATAAGAGTATAATAAAACTAGATAATTTTAAAATTAAAACTAATTAATTTACTAAATAAAATGATAAGATTTCTTTTGTATATACTTATCTTAATACTCGTAGGTAACTATAACTTTTAACCAAAAAAAAAACACACACATAATATATTCAAAAGCTATAAACATAATATACTTATAAGTTATCGTCCATATCTATGTTGTTATAGGCTTGCATATAATTTCACTTGAGTGAGGTTTTAATATTCTTATATGCAAAATAGTATCATATTTTAAAATCATCAATATAAGATAATTAATAGTTAAAACATCATTATAACTTTTTTTAGCAAATATAATCCTACAATATAGTATATACAAAACAAAGAGAAAAATTTTATGTCGAAATAATTTAAAACACTTATATGCATATATAGGAAACATATCAAATTTATAAATTTTTGTATCTCATATCATAACATATATGAGCATTCCCACATCATACATTATAATATATACATGTATTCCGACATCGCACATCGTAATACATACATGCACTCCCACAACATATATTATAATATATGTATATTCTTATACCATACGTTATACTGCATTCAAGATCTCTTACATTGCATGTCATAGCAAATACTTACATTACATATTATAACATATTCATACACTCTCATGCTGCACGTCACAAAAAACACACGTATGCTCTAATATTATAATATATTTATATATATATATATATATATATATATATATATATATATATAATTTGAAATAACGATCATATAATTTGAAATAAATTTTTTGAAATACATTAAACATATGATAATTTATATGACCATTATTTTATAGTAAATTAAACTTATTCGATTGAACTCAAAAATAAAGATATCAATGAAAGATCACATTATATAATGAGCGAGCGTATTATGAGAGTAATACACCTATCAAATTGGGAGTATAGGGTCATGAGATGTTTTAATCAAGAACTCTACCTCTTGAATTATTAATTTATAATAATTTATAAAAAAATTGATAAAATCTCTTTAAAATAAACTATACTTAATGTAAAAATTCATCTAGATTCTACTATCATTTTTGTAATAATCGACTATATAATTAAATAAACTAGTTAGTATCAATCGAACCATCATATAATTTTGAGAAGAAATTTTACTTCATTATTTTAGTTGACCAAAGGATCTTGAATTATCATGAAATTTTATAAAAAAATAGGAGATATATAAACTAAACAGATACTAAATTTTAGCTTAAAATAGAATTATTTGGAGGTTAAACTATTATCCTAATTTAACTATCAATACCTATGTTTTATTGAAATTAGGATGGGACTGTCTAAACTTATAAATCTCATATCTTGGTTGATAAGAGGTGATATTAACTCAATTCTAAATCTTATATAATCCTAAGAAATGTTTTTAAAATATATTAAAAGGATAGAACATACTCATATCCGTAAATGGGTCAATTTAGATTGAATAGAAACCCTTCTTAAAAAAATAGGAGATTACGAGTATCTCAGATAGTAATAACTCTATATTTCAATTTCAGATTAAAATCATACTAGAGACCTTAGAACCATAAAAAATCCATACAAGATATATAAAAAATTAAAAAATAATTTAAAATATAAGTTACTCAAAAGTAGTTGAAAAAATCAGTATATAATTTGTAAAATTAAAATCCTAGGTATAGCAAGAAAGAATTAAAATTTTCTTATCTTAATCTTCCTTGGGTTGGGGTTTCTTTGACTTCACGAGAAAAGCTGAAAGAATGACCAAAGAAAAAGAAAAAGAAAAAGGGTCATGAGTTATTAGGTTGACAAAAAAGATATTTTTATCTAAACTCATCGTTCAATCTTACTTATCTATTTCAACATTTAATATAACACATATTTTTTTTATTTACATCTTTAATTAACTTTTTATTATTCCATTCATACCTAATTAGTTTATTATCTTCCACCTACATTCACTTAAGATCGACTAAAGTTGAACCACTACTTTTAATCACTATACATATAACTTAGGCTCGAATCAGCTAGTATATTTAAACTTGTTGCATTGAAGAATCATGCCTTTTGGTTGCAAAATATGCTTAAAGTAAACTGTAATATATATATATATATATATATATATATATATATATATATATATATATATATATATATATATATATATATATATATATATATATAATATACTTTAATCCTAAAAGTTAAAAACATCAACATGTCATCTGTAAGCATAGACATCATAAATTATATCACTAAGTAAAGATAATATATACATATTATTTATATCTTTATTATCATATCAATTATAGTTGAATGTGTGTAAGATTCAAACAACATGATTTAGATTGGCCCACTTAAATGTTCTTTATCAGTTGCCGAGAAAATAAGATCAAAGCATCATAGATGGAACGACATTTGGATTGGGCTACATGAATTGGAAGATGCATATTCTGAAATCAAGATCAATGCATTGTCTAGGTAGAACTCACATGTTCATATGGAAATGCTAATCTTGGAAGAGAAAACACAACAAAAATGAAGAAAAGTGCCCTTAGCATCTCCCAAAGAACAAAAAAAATTTCTTGATAGAAATGAAAAAACAAAATAGAGGCAAATCATCTTACCATTCCTAAGTGGATCACCCGAGGGACAACGACAATAGATTCACATCAACTTAGCCTACTATGCCAAATTAAATCATATTCATAGTGATCATATAGATTATAAATATCAAATCGTATTTACGGACATCATGTAAGTCGTGAATATGAAACCATTTTCAAAGAGATTATGAGTACTAAAGATTTTTTTTTTTTTTTGATACCATAGAGAATTATTTATATATTAGCCATCGATTCTTTATATTTATTCTTGATTATAATCATCTCATATATCGTATCATGTAGGATCAGTTAGTCTATCTCTAAGTTTTAATGTCACAAGTGAATAGCAATCTTCATGTTCTTCACAATTTTCACGATCACTCTATCACACCGATAATACATCTCTTGATACTATAATTTATCGAGTGCTTCTTGATCAGACACCATCAGTCTTCTAATATATCTAATAAATTCAAGTTAGTGCTACTAATTTTTCGTTAGGATCTCTATAGATTGATTACTACCGATTATGTTTGTTAATTACTTTAAAAAAATATTAAAATTTTAAATATCTAAACTATCTCTTATTTAGAATCATTATTAGTAACATGAGCTTCACCTTAAGAAGAAAATAAGGTACGTCAAATATTATTTTTGGTGTAGGCGATGACAATGAAGACAACAGCCATCTTTATATTTGTTAAAAATTTATTAACATTGGTCCAAGTTAAATCACTTACCATTAACATATATCGAGCCAAACACAAAATTAATCTAAAAATTTAAGCTAGTGGTCAAACAATAATTTAATCCAAAAACCTAAATTACTAGGTTATGAGTCAAATTTAGTATATATAATCCGACTTTATTTTTAATATTTTTAATATTTTAAATATCTTATCTATCAGAATCTACTCAAGCATATTAATACATCTTCTCACATATATTTTTTTATTCATTCAAATTATTTTTTTAATCATGCTATGATATTATGTTAGAATTTAAATATTAATGAGTTTTGAGTCAAATTGATTAAGCTTAACATATATTCTAACCATATACCAATTTAACCTAAAAATATATAAAATCTGACTCTTTCAATCTTTAACGGGATGAGACTATTTGCTCATTCTATAACACCCCCAACTTAACGGATAGATAGACTAGTATATATATATATATATATATATATATATATATATATATATATATATATATATATATATATATATATATATATATATATATAACTTGACTCTATTTATAACATCTTTAATATTTTTAATATTTTATCCAAAAATCTGCTCAAACATATGAATCCATCTTCCCACATTTTTTAATATTTTATTTTTTAATTTATTTAAATTAATTTTTTAATTTATGCTATGATATTATGTTAGAATTTACGATGAGTCTAAGTCAAACTGGTTAGGCTTAATATATATCTAACAAAATATCAATTTAACTCAAAAGTACATATAATCTAAGTTTTTCAAGCTTTAACAATCATATAATTAAATCAGATAGGTTTTTCAAGCTGAGGATCATATAATGCCACAATCAATAGGTTTCCTTATAAGAATGCAAGGTCAAAACCAGAACAAATAACTCTCACATAAAAAACTATTACATAATTAAATCCATAATCAATCTACCTATAAGATATTCTATAATATATTTAATAAATTAATTATATAATTCAATCAATAATCGATCCATCGTGCTTTCACTGTGCATCTAAAAAATTAAGAGATAATCTCTTGGATTAAGTTTAAGAAGTCTTTTATAAAAAAATATTTTCCTACAAATATTCAATTGCAAATGGAGGAAAGTTTTGTGAGGCAATAACTGTTGAATTGAAAAATATATGACTTATTTTATTTATTGATAAATACAAGTTTTGAGGGAGAGATTTCTCAACATAAATATTAGATTTCCATATATTTCTCTATCAGTTCTTCTATCATGTCGCCCGAAAGATTAATCTTCTATCAAGAATGTCAATTGAACTGATACAATTCAAATGTTTTATAGGTGAGAGGCTTTATCAATATGAAAGATTAAGCTGCTAGAGAGGAACCTAGCTGAAGTAGGAGAATAACGGTGGGCACACTTAAATCTATTTTGAGAAAGATGATTGGCGGATGTTGTGATTTAGTTGAAGTTTGTGACTTTATTTCTTGAGTACTAAGAGCAACGGGAGAGTAGTCAGAATTGGCAATGATGTGCACCTCCAAGGATAAGGGGGCCAAGAGGAGATAGTGGGTGCTTTGCTAGTCATAGGTACCCTGCAAGTCAATCATGTGAGTGATTGCACGTGTGACTTGACACATAGTCATTTTACTTATTATTATTATTTGATATTTTATCACTTTATACTGACTATTGTTTGAATATATTGTGATGTCTATGAATATGTAATGAGAATCGGATCGTGATGAGATTATGATAATGAGACTGATTCCTCTTTAAACACATATCCTAAATAATCTCAATCATAGGTTATTCGAGAGGGATATCGAGATAACCGAATAGACTAGTATGTTGTATACATGTCCATATGATGGATGCAGTTGGTCTCATAGCTGCTCATGTGGGGACACTATGGATACAGTACAAGTGTTCATTCGAGAATGAGTTTACTGATTGATCCACTTACGGAATGCTGGATGGTTGATGATACCTTATTGTTAGACAACGATTCTGTAGTCCCAGTGGTGTATATAGTCCTTAGACTTGAGATGCCAAGGATGTCCTGTATGAGTAATTCATTCTTTGATACCAGACTTATAGGTTTGGAGATTTCAGATCTAGTACAACCGATTATCGAGAGTAATAGCCAATATTACAAGAATTATTGAGTGTCGATAGAGGATCATTCACTTTCAGTATCATGAGAGGAATATCTTATATGTTCTTGCTTAGAAAAATCCTTGGCTAGGGTCATTCGGATTGAGAGAGAGAAAGAGTTCTTCGGGAGAATCCGATCAAAGCGAGACTTGGTTAAAAACCGTATGGGTCTGACAACACCATACCTGATATACGATCTTTGAGATATTAGATAAATGAGGGACTATAAATACATGATAATTGAGAACAAATATGTCCAATGGATTGAATTCCCCTTTATCGTTTGGGGACTACACCGTAGTGGCCTAGTATGTCTGCAGTCGATGAGTTGAGTGAATTATTATGGAGATAATAATTCACCGAGCCAAAAGAAGTTCTAACAGGTATGACTCACGGCCAACTTGATATTGGGCCTAGAGGGTCACAGACATATGGTAAGTGTTGTGATGAGTAGAGGTTCGAATATGAGATATCTACCGGAGCCTCTATCTTATTGGATATTCAATAAACCTCTGAATTATTGAATTCTATGGATGAGATCCAATAAGAGCTCATGAGAGATTACTAGATAGAGATCTACTAATCTAAGATACTTATGTAGTTGGATGAAGATTCAATACCCAATAGGATAGGATCTATTAGGGTTAAGTTGACAGGGGACTTCTATAAATAGGAGAGAACTAGTGGTTCATAGGCTAGAGCTTTTTGGTTGTCTCTCTTATTCTCCTCCCTCTCTCCACCTCAAAGTAGGCCTGGTGTTTTGAGGAGCGTCGTCATAGTCCTACCGTATGGATTACCACTAGAGAGGATGACGCTTGACCTTCTTCATCCTCTCTGCAAGAATTCAGAGATATACGATCTCCCTAGGTAACATAATCTATCTTATATGTAGTTTTAAGTTTTGCGAATTTTTGCGCACCAATCTTTGCACGACGACGAACACATATTTGAAAATTTAGAGATTTTATTTTTTTTCTATTCTTCAACTACGCATGTGATGTCGCCCCCCAAGATTTTCCAACATACTTGACATTCTATTATGCAACCTAGGCACTATAGAACTCGATGAAGATAAACCCACGATAGGAGGATGGTACAAGGGTGACAGTAGTAACAGTAAGATGATAATAGTAGTAAGTTGACCCATGAGAGGGTCGCCAAAAGAGTAGCACCAATAGGAGGCTAGTGAGGTTGTTGGAGTAGGAAGGAGGTTGTGAAAGCAGGAGAGAGAGGAAGAAGAATAATAGCATTAAGTTTCTTACCATCGTTGGTCTCGGTAAAAAAAAAGAGTGATAAGGAAAAGGACGAGTGAGAGTGGTGATAAGGCTTGAAACAAAAAGTTGAGAGGAGGAGGGTGTGGTAGACACCGTGAGGCAGCCAATGTAGCACTTGATGTAGAGATGAGCGCTTTAGAAGAGAGTGCTTAGGGTAGAGAGCGGTAGTTGATAGAGTTGCAATGTTGGAGAAGACGTTGATATAGGGAGGAGGAGGCCGTTGGCTATAACAAGGCAGATCAGGGAAGTAAAGGCGGGCACTTAGCTCGCTTGAAGTCCATCGATGAGGAAGATCGGTGGCGGTAGATAGCAGAGGAGGAGCAGTAGTAGCGAGGAGTTGTGGTGAACAAGCCAACGACCTTTTTGAAGTGGATTAAAGGCATCATAGTAGTTCTCTGAGGAAAGAATGTTATTGTTGCTGCAACAATGATGACAAATTGATGGTGTCTAGTATATATTAACTACGGAAACAAAGAGTAAAGTTGCTAAGCAGAGGAAGAGACTGGGCAACGCTGATTAGTAGAGAAGAGATATAGATGGATTATCGAGTAAGGGAGAAAATTAATAGCTGGGAGAGGAGGGATTGCTATCGTCGGACAGTGAGAAAGGAGAAGTCTTCTATGGGCAATGACCACGAAGAGAGGCAAGGAAGTAGCAAGCATAGTCCAAAGCATGGAAGCTTAGCAAGTCACAATAGAGAAGGGAGTGGAGGATTTGGATGGTGGTAGAGGGACAACACGATCGCTTTACTGGTAAGGAAGAATAGAGAGGCTTCATTGGTGAGGAAGAACAGCTTTACAGGCAAACAACAAGAAAGGAAAGAGGAGGGGATAACCATGGAACAAGAGGAGGAGGAGGAAATAAGAGAGAGGAGTAAAGAAGGTTAAAAGGGTGGCAACCACGAAGAGGGCCTAGGAAGGGAAGAGAAGATCTAAACCTAAGAGAAAGTAGGGGTAGATCGAAGAAAGGAAGAGATCGAAGGCTTTAGGTCAAAGAAAGGAGATCGGGTAACGTTTGGTGATCGAAGAGTGAGGGTAGTTGGTGGGTTTTTTAGGGCAAAGAAAGAAAGCAATAAACGTGAGGATCGACGAAGACCGTCATGGTGGCTTGGAGTCTACTGATTGGCGACAGATCTGTAGTTGCTATTGTCAGCAATGAAGATAATGAGGAAGAAGAATATTGCTCAAGGTAAAAAGAACTTTGATACCATATCAAATTGAGGAATACACTATGAAAGAGTCTTGTTTTAT
Organism: Musa schizocarpa; assembly: GCA_900464855.2. Taxonomy (NCBI): domain Eukaryota; kingdom Viridiplantae; phylum Streptophyta; class Magnoliopsida; order Zingiberales; family Musaceae; genus Musa; species Musa schizocarpa. The sequence continues at coordinate 41,501,771 of LS990919.1, forward strand.
TTATTGATGAGATGAGTATTTATAAAGTTCTGAAGAGATTTTTCTTAATCATGCACTCAAATTACATAATCAAATCAGCTATTCAAATATATGATTTATCCTTAAATATTAGATTTTCATATATCTCTCTATTACGATCTTCTATCAAAAGCAAAAGGATAATATGTCAAATATCAAATTAAGTTTAAAATATTAACTAAGTATGCTAAAAAAATGATTAGTATAGAGATTTATATCTCGATTAAGAGACAAATCAACATTTGAATTGTCGATATATGCAGCTGTGATTAATAAAACTTGAATTATGGAAATGAGACTCGAAAAATTTTGAAGAGAGAATCAAATAAAGATTCAGAGCAAAAAAAGAAAGGACTTCAAAAGAAGATATATAATCGTTCCGTCAAAATCAAACGTCTCATGAGAGGACCAAAAGGTGAAATATTTAATAATAAACATAGAAAGTACAATAAGAAATGAGTTAAATGTAAATATTATAATAAATTTTATTTTAATAAAGAATAAATAATGTTGATGACTCTCTAGAGCATGATTTTATTATGGTTAGAAGTGTCATAAGATTATCCAATATTTTTTATAGAAAACACACACTCAAAGGGATAGAAGGGGCTAATTTGAAAAGATACTCTCAACTTATCATACCGAGGCTAGCTATAAAAAATTTAAAGCATCAGAAAGGTTTATATTATGAGACCATAAGAAGCTCATATTTCTAATACTATAGTATCATCAAGTAGTATGTTAGTGTCATATGCATTTGTCTTAATATTATTTGATTCGAATGCCCCTCATTCCTATGTGTCTATAAATTTTGTTAAGAAGAAAATTAATATTTATAAATCTTGCATAGTCAATATTAATGGTAAAAAGCTTCGTGTTGATTTAACTGAACTAGAAATGTAATTTTTTGATGTTATTATAGGAATGAACTAGTTATCCAAGTATTATGCCACCTTAATTATCAAAAAAAGATTATAAATTTTAGATCCCCGGTATAACTAAATTTAATTTTTATAGGTGCCCTACCAATATTCCTCCTTGAATCATTTCAACTATTCAAGCTAAACATCCCGTAACATACGATAAATAATATGTTTAAGTTAATTTTAGATAAAATTGTTTTGACTTTTATTGATGATATTATGATATATTAAAAAAGTAGAGCATAGTAGAAGAATATTTAAGAATTATTTTATAAGTCTTAGGAGATAATAGGTTATATGGAAGTTGAAGAAATGAGAATTCTAATTAAAGAAGGTAGCATTTTTGGGTCATGTGATTTCTAAAGTAGGAATTTCAATCAATAAAATGAAAGCCATTGTAGAATGGAATAGATCAACTGATGTATGTGGGGTTCATAGTTTTAGGATTGGCTAGCTATTGTAGAAAATTTGTAGAAATATTTTCTAGCATTGTTGCACCTTTTAACTCATTTGACACAAAGAAAAAAAACTAAGTTTGTACGGTCAAATGATTGCGAAGAAAGCATTATGTCTTTTTGTTATGGAGGCTTGACTATATATAGTGGTGCTTCAAACAACTAAAATTATATAAAATGATTTTAAATTAGTAATAATAGTCTTTGCTATGAAAATATATAGACATTATTTGTATGGTGATAAGTGTGAGATATTTACTAACCATAAAAGTTTGAAGCATATTTTTATTCAGAAAAAAAAATAAACTAAATTTTAGATAGAGAAAATGACTTGAAGTATTAAAAAATTATGATCTGACTATAAATTATTTCCTTGTATGAATAAATATTGTTGGTGCACTTAGTAGGAAAAGTAGAGATATTATTGCGACTATGATCACTACTCAAATATATGTTCTAAAAGATTTGTGAATGTTGGGAATTAGAGTGAGTCGGCATGAACTAGGGGTTCGAGTTACTTATCTTACCATTCAACCTTACTTTGATTGAAAGAATTAAATATACTCAGGAGAATGATACTTATTTGAAGAAAATTTGAGATCCCTTCATAATTTAAAATTCATAAATATGGCTCTTTTTGATTTGGTAATAGAAATTATGTGCCAAATAATCTAGACTTGAAAATAAAATTAATAAGAAAAGCTTATAACACAAGTTATATAATGCATCAGATGGACATAGATGTAAGAGAAAATTTTTGGTGGAATAATATGAAAAAAAGTTATAGAATTTTTTTGTCGATAAATAAAATTTGACCATAGGAGATCATTTGAAAAATTAGAACCTTTACCAATACCTCAATGAAAGTGGTATGATATATCTATGAATTTTATGTCAAGATTACAAAAACTTACCACGAAAATGATGATATTTGGGTGATTATGGATCGAGTTACTAAATCAACTCATTTTATTGCTATCAGAATTGGAATTGATACTTTCACTTGAAAAGTTGGCCGAATTATGTATTGAAGAAATTATTAGATTATATGATATCTTGGTCACCTGTTTCAAATAGAGACCTAAGATTTGTTTCAAACTTGTAGAAAAAGTCTCGGTAAGTCTTTAAGAGCATATCAAAGTTTCAGTATAGTTTCACGTCGATAATCAATCAGAAAGAGTTATACCGATGCTTAAAGACATGCTTAGAGTTTGTGCTATTGATTTGGGTGGATTTTGGGATGGAAGATTATGATTAGTGGAGTTTGCTTATAACAATAACTATCAAGCAAGTATTAAGATGTGCCCATTTGAAGTAGTCCTACATGAAAGAAAATATAGATCTTCTATATGTTAGGATGACATTAGTGATAGTAAGCACTTGAGACCTGATATAATTGAATAAACTATTGAAAAGATCAAATGATTAGATAGCACCTTCAATAATATAGAGTAGACAAAAGAGTTATACTAATAATAGAAGACATGATCTGGAATTGAATATTAGAGATCATGTTTTCCCAAAAGTTTCCTAGCAAAGGTGTTATAAGATTTGGATTATGTGGTAACCGAGTCCTAGATTTATAGAATCATTTGAGATATGAGAAATAGTTTAACAAGTAGCTTATAGACTTGTCTTACCACCTGCACTGCACTGCACTGCACTGGATGGACTCCATAATATGTTTTATTTGTCGATATTGAGTAAATATATTCTTGATCTAGATTGTATAATTGAGCTTGAACCAATTTAGTTGGAAAAAGATTTATCATATGAAGAGCACAACATCGTAGGTGAATGTGTAATGGAGTAATCATAGCAAAAGAGAAGCAACTTGGGAACTCGAAGAGATTACGAAGATCAACTACCTTTAATTATTTTTTGATTCAAGAATGTTAAGTTTAGAGGACTATTATTTATTTATTTATTTATTTCTTTCTTTCTTTTGGGTAGGGGGAAGGAGAGAATGTAAGTAATACCCATGATATGATATGTAATTAAGATTACAATATGGGACATATTTGAAAATCTAAGATATTAGAGTCTTTAGTGTGTAACCTCTATTGTTTTCTCATAAGAGCGTATTTCTTATTCTACACATGAAAAGAGGTGGTCAACACCCAATGGGGAATCAAGATCGTGCCACGGAGTAGGTAAGGATTATGATCTTTCTTATAATTTCGTCATCAAAATTTTTAGATCGTAAGAAAAAGAATCTTATGATTTGATCAGGTACAAATCTTGATCTTATAATGAAGAAAAAAAGAACGGTGTCACAGCAAGTCGTGGATGACTTACGGTGGCGTATGGTGTGATGTGTGTGAGAAAGGAGTTGCACCATAAAGAAGAGATGGAGTGCCTCGTGAAATTTGGTGGGGGAGGAAGAGAATGGGTGATGTGTGTGCATGGTAGATTTGGCAGAGAGAAAGAAATGAGTATAAATAAATAAATAAATAAAATGATTATTATTAAGATTAAAAAAATTATATATAGGCATTAAAATGGTTTCTATTCACTTATGTTTTTGTTATAAAAATATATTCGATGATTATGTTTGAAACTTATTTTATATATAGGCATAAAGGAATATTATATATACATATATAAAAAATATTTTTTTTAGATACAAATTTAAATGCATAAAGGATATACAGGTTTAATAATACATTCTTTTGTTCCTAGTTTTAAAGTATATGAGTTATGATGCCAATAATATATCTTTTGTTAAAATTTTTCATATCACAAGGAGTAGATAAGATTTGATTTTACCTTGAGCAAATAAATTGTATTATTTTAAGGTATCCAACTCTTAAAGACCTGTCATGTAATAAACCTTTAGTTGAATGTCATTTGGTGAACTTATTTATATTTGAGAGTTCAACATATCACTGATGTTATTTGTGAACATTTTCGATGTATCTATTTTGTGTTGTATGAAGTGGATGAATTTGATTTTAAGCTGTGTGTAAGTTTAGGTCTTGTAATTCTCATAAGGATGTTTTGTGTTGTGTGAAGTGGACGTGACTTATGCTCTCTCTCTCTCTCTCTCTCTCTCTCTCTCTCTCTCTCTCTCTCTCTCTCTCTCTTTTATCTCATATACAACAAAAAATATTTCCAACAATTTTAACATTGCTTATATAAGTTGTGATACAGCCCTCCAAAGCTACCAAAGTGATGACTTTAATCTCAAAGTTGCACGCGAGTCTTGTTGACCTCCCTTCATAGATGATGGGTATGCATGGCATGGCAGTCAAGGTCAAGCAAGCATCCATCAAGAGTCGCTTTAGCACGTGTGGCCCCCCCCCCCCAACCCCACCACAGTTTGTTTGGACTCCAAATGCAATGCACCCTCTCGTGCTTCATCTTTTTCATTCCCTCGCCCCACGTTCTTCGTCCCAAACCAATCATTCTAATAAGGTTTTCCAGTGGACGGTAAGATTGACGTCTTCAATGTTGGGTTGGCTGTTTATTGTGATCCAAAGACATGAGTGAACACACACACTGGGTAAGAATGTCGCTTTGTCAAAAGTCGTACCGAGGTTTTGCTTTGAAGAGATTGCCGGACAAGCTTGGTTTGGACTTTGGACCAAATAGATGCTTTGCTAATGCAAACAACAGTCGCTGAGATGGACAGCTGACCTTCCTCCAAAGAGGAAGAAGAAGTCCTTAATCTTTTACTAATAACCTTATTCGGTCAGTAACCATATATGGATTTGAATTCTATAATATGTTGATTGGGAGTTGCTTACTGTCATCTCCATTATTTTTTTGATTGTACCAATAGGTGTTCATTCAGCTAATGCTGATGGCATTGCTTACTTGTTTCTCTAATTCTAGTGTTTCTTGAAACGCAAGCTTCGTCGATCGTTGACCGACTCATGTGGAAGAAGACATAGTTATATGTATATTATTACCACCGCAGATGCTTATGGTTGAGAGATTCAGCAGTACTAATCACTCATCTGAGGCTTATTTCAATGTTTGCTATCTATCTGGCAAATCAAAACACTTTGCAGATTAGAAAGAAGATGGACATGGTAGGTTTGACTTCCTTGTCTATCTGAAGAAAGCACTACATTAGATAAGTTGGCAAATGAAGAAAGAAACTAGTTAGGCTTGTAACAGTGCATATCATTGTCTCCTATAATATGCATGCTCATGAATGCTCTGCAGGCCCAGCGGCAGGGCAGCAATGGGATGCGCGCTCGTCACTTGTGCTCCGATTCCACGCTGTTACTAACACCCCCATTTCCATGGTCTTTCTCGAGGAAAAGAAGCCATGGCAAGCAATCGAAAGACGACACAGACGCATCCGTCTTTCTACTTGTCCAACTACCCAACCAGCAGATTGCAGCCCCATCACTGTTCCTTCTTTTATGTCTTCCGTTAGCCATGACATCACCTGCCCACCACGAGTGTGTGTGCGTGCGTGCCTGCCCTTTGGAGTCGGGTCAATCTTGTCACCTAAACCAGGGTCTCTTCCTTAACCTCGGGATGAGGTTGTCCATGAGGTGGACCGAGGACGACACCCAGCAGAGCTCCATAGCTCCACCGTCACCCACCACTAGAAAATTCTCGGATGCTGAGTACCATCTTCACTAGAAGAATCGCGCACTCTTCGGCCTTTCTCTCGAGTTCAACCTGCATGCAGAATTCCACGCCACCACTGGCCACTGTGGTTGGCGACTTACCATCACTCATCAACTGTATTATTCTATGATAGATATTCTACCCTCAGGCAGTGGATGGGAAAAGGTAAAGAAGCTCGGCGTGGTGTGGTATGGATATCCACACGGAATTCCCCATTCTCCGAAGAAGATTATACTTAATGCCATCATCAGGTTCATTTCATCAAAGTTTCTTTTGCCCCAGCAAGTGCTATGTGAATCAAAAGGAATTGGGGCAAAAGCAGCTCCCCTCCTCCACAGTGCACACTGTTTTTGGAGATAAGGCTTGTTCATATTTGTTCATCATGGAAGTTCCAAATGGGGAGTTGCATTCATCACGAAGAAAATGACCCAAGGAAGAAAAGTCCAGAGGTCTAAAACTAAAGCAAACAGCATTAGCTGCCTTTCACATATAATAGTAGATGAGAGAACCTAGTGTTAGGTCAGTGGGGTTCCTGCCTAATTAATTAATTATATATATATATATATATAATGTATGAGATGAACTGATTAAAATGAAGTCTTGGTTTACCAAATTATCAATTACCAGCCAATTAAACATAAAGAAAGTGGTCCAGAGTGCGGTTGATGAATGTTACTTGGACATGAGTGCTGCTGAATTAGACACCACATGGATTGATGAGGACGTGTAGTGACATGTAAGATGGTAGCTTAGTTATTACAAGGCAATTCCATGGTTAATTTATTGGCCAACAAATGAGGCCACAAAGTATGGGCAAGTAGATCAGATGGAGGGATAGAATTGACATGCATTCACAATAAACAAATGGAGGAGGTAATGGTAAGGGCGGAATGGTAGAGAAAAAGGAGACTTCCTAGCAATTGAACTCGACACAATAGAGGAGAGAGAGAGAGAGAGAGAGAGCGGATAGGAACGGCCACTCTCTCTCTCTCTCTCTCTCTAAAGTCTACAAAGGCCACAACCCCTGCCCTTAGCAGCCCTTCTTCTAAGCCCGCAGTCTTCCTCTTTCCTTGCTCGTGTCTTTTGAATAGAAATCAGCAGGAACACAGACAAGTGGAAGGTGTTGACGATTGAAATGGCGATCGATCAGGAATCCCCCTTCAAGGAGCTCAATCTCAAGAACCGACGAGTCATGGTGATGATCTTTCTTTCATGTATTATCGTTTGTCTTTGTTGGTTCTCTCTAATATTGGTGCTGTGGGTTTCTGATGTGGTGGTTGTCTTGGATGGATTGGTACTGGAACAGGGCGGAGGAGGGCCGGCGGACGACAACCGGTGGCCGCCGTGGCTTCGTCCCCTGCTGTCGACGAGGTTCTTCGTCCCGTGCAAGCTCCACGCCGACTCCCACAAGAGCGAGTGCAACATGTATTGTCTCGACTGCACCGGGGGCGCCTTGTGCTCGCTCTGCCTCAACCATCACCGCGATCACCGCACCATCCAGGTCCGCCTCTCTTCTTCCTTTCTTACGCTCTTCCCTTTGCATCCGTTGGCCGGCATAGCCCTCGCCATTCCTTGTCCCGCCATATGAATGGCGGCTTCTTGATGGAGGATAGATGGATGGATGGGTTCCGCTGTTCCTTCCCTTCCGCCGATAAAGGCAGCACCTTCGGTAGCGGTTCCGTGTTTATTCCACCCAAAGAAATCCCCACCTTCTCTCTATCCATCGCTGGCACTGCTTCATCCCGAGGCAGCGCATTCTACCTCGGATTAATCTCTGTTGGTTGTTGATGCAGATTCGGCGCTCGTCCTACCATGACGTGATCAGGGTGTCGGAGATCCAGAAGGTACTAGACATCACCGGCGTGCAGACGTACATCATCAATAGCGCCCGTGTGGTGTTCCTGAACGAGCGCCCCCAGCCGAGGCCAGGCAAGGGCGTCACCAACACCTGCGAGGTCTGCGAGAGGAGCCTTCTCGACTCCTTCCGCTTCTGCTCCCTCGGCTGCAAGGTCCGCTTCCCACTTAATTCCCCTCCGCCGATTACACATCTATTGTACTGAATGTCGATACGCTGAATTCAGATTTCCGGCACCGGGAACGATTACAACGACAGCAGGACGAACAAGTCGACCACGAAGAAGGCGATGGCAGAAGCATCGGACTCGGAAGAATCATACACCAGCTCAAGCCGGGGCAACGAGAAGAGCAACAACGTGAAGCAGAGCTTCACTCCGTCCACCCCGCCGCCAGCTGTCGTCAGTTACCGGAGCGCCAAGAGGAGGAAGGGCATTCCACACAGAGCCCCCTTCGGAAGCCGCATCTTGGAATTCTAGGCCATGCCGCCCTTCTTCGTTACCACCACCCACAGTGATACATACTGATACGCTACTACTACTAGTGTCCACCACATAGGCAAACTTATCGAAGCAGTTGCTGAAGCTTAAACCAAGGCATGGATTCTACAGTTATTACTATGTGATGGGTTAGTTAAGAGGAGGGACAGTTAGGTTGGTGGACTGGGGATATCTAAGTTTTGTGATGGTAGATAGGTTTTGGGCTTGATAAATGTAAATACTGATAAAAAGGGGAGCCATAGGGAGATGGTTGGCTACATAAAAGGATAGAAGAATGTGTAATAAAATGCTCCTTGTCTACTTCGTGTTAAAGATCGGCCATGGGTGCGACGGAGTGTGGTGGCTGCACCCGCCATCTCCAGCTTTTTCCGGTGAGGCGGGTGGCGTCGGCTCTCGCTTCCTGGGGCCCACGCTCGTGGCCTCCGCCGTGGTGGCCCGCGTGCGTGCAAGTGGTTCGTGGGGACGGGTTCTATAACGGAGGGGTCCACGCTGGCGGCGTTCCCTTGGTGTTGCGTTGTCCACAGGACCAGCCTCCACCGTTGACGTCGTAATTAACCACCACCACCTCGCTTACCAGAATAAAGTAATTACACTCGGTGCCAAGGAGAATACTTAATCGGGTCGGATCCTAATCTTAGAAAAGTAGAAGCAATAAGGGGAATATGTTTTCTTGGCGACGGTGGCGAGCCCCACACGTGCCGACCGTGGCACTCGGAACGTTTCGTGGCTCGGATTGAGCTTCCACTGTCCGGGTCCCACGTGTCGGCCCCGTCGCGGGAACATCCCGTGCGCCTGAGTAGATTTTTTGTTTCCCTCTTCCTTTGTATGTCGTGGGGGAGTGTCGACAGATGATCATGGCCGTTGATGTGATCTCACGTCAATCCTGCGATGCGAATGTGCTGACTCAACTAAACGGGTATTAATTGGTAGGGGTCCACGTAGGGCCTACGTTCTCCAGCGAGAGGATAAGTATTGAATTAATTGAAGATAAGGATAAATATAGCAGATGGATTCCTGGGCATGGCGTGGCACGTGTTTCTTTCCCTTTAAGCATGGAAAACGCGCGGCTCACACGTGCTTCCTCCACCGACGAACGTACGTATCGGCGTCGTAGCTCGGCATGAACGGCGTCAGATATCAAGTCAAGTCTGACACTTAATCTTCCGCTACTGCTTCTTCCTCTTCTTCGTGTTGCAGTTAAACGAGAGCTTTGGATGCGCATGAAGTGGCCCCTGCCGAGAACAGCAACCTCATCCTCCCGTGAATTTGTTTCTTTATTCTCCTCTCCTATCTCATGATGTGAGTTGCTTGCTCATCCTTCATCCTCATCCTCTACCCGACAGCTGCTCTGTCGACTGCGGGACCTTTCGTGCTTGTTCTTCCTTCCATACGGTCGCTGGGAAACCGGCAAAGTCTTGTGGATATGGAGGTAGAGATAGCCAATTTGTTTACGGTAATCGCGGTCTTAGAACGTGATTAGAAAATGAACACTTCCGGACGAAGTGGAACTTTCACACATCAGTCGCACCATTTTACACAAACATACATCATTAGAGGAACACACCTCATCTCTCTGATGGTGTGGGAGAAGGTGGACACCCCCCTTGGAATTGGGTGGCCAACTTGCAGTCCATTATTGGTGATGAGAGCTCGGTTGGACCTCTGAGGAGCGCCCATGCCCAAATGTCTCTCAACCTTCCGGAAAAGTCTGTGTCACAATTGAGGGGATGGGTAAGCATACAGGTGACTAAAAGGCAAACAGTGGAGTAATTCAGGCGTCACTTGTGACTCTAAAAAATGAAACAGCGCAATGACAAGTGACGGAGCACTCGACCTCCTTACACTGGCTTGGGTCAGTAGTGTCTTTGTGGCATATTTCTACTCTCCGAGAGCCTAACTCGTGGGCATGTCCTCGAGTGACCTTCCGGACAAGTCCATTAAAGGTTGTATTGTCTATAAACAGGCCCATCACTTTCGACGAGGTGAAGATAGTAGACTTGGTAGCAACATGCTCAAACAACATATGCCAACTAATTTAGTTAGTCAAAATCTTAAAATTATACTAAAAATCTCTCGAAAATATAGTGGGATCAAGAGATCACAGAAGAAAGTATGGAGGAGAATAAAAACTTACAATCTTTTAGACCTTGAATCTCTGAACTTCTTGGCTCCTTATCTTTGCATTATACGAACCATTTATCTATAGAGGAGTAAACTCAAAATTTTAACTTTAACTATAATAGAAACTCTTATCTAATCACAAAGTTTGATTTAATATTTCAACATCCTCTCTTAAATTAAACTTTACAAAAAATATTATGGAGAGCCTTGAAGCTTTATTGTGTGTAATGATTTCTGGATTCTATTAATTTTTGAGCCACACAATCTACAGTGGTCATCCATGTGCTCAATCTATCTCATTTGTCTTGAACCAATCTTCAAATATAAAATCAATCTGATCAACATAACCATTTGCATAAAAATTGAACTTCTTTATCATAGAATATTCATTAGTCTTTGTTGCTTCTAGATCTTCAATAATAATCTTCAAATCAGCATTAATAACATCTTTTGAATACTTAATAAGTGATTTTATAAAAAAAATATTTTTATAGGTTGGTAAATGGCTTTTACATTTTTCAATAAAAATAAAATCATCTACTCCAAAAATAATCAATAATATCCCTGCTGCAATATGAATCTTGCTTTTGTATGATATCGGCATCTTTAATCTCAATAAGAATACTATTGGGAGAATCTACCATATGTGATGAGGTCTCTTTTTTTTTATCTTTTTCAGTTGAAATATCTTCACTTTTTTCTAGTTCTTGTATTTTTTTTTTATTTACTTTAAGATGATATATATCTCTTTTATAAATATCTTTAGTGTTATTTTCTCATATTCTATGTTAAAAACCATTCTTTTTTCTTATATTCGAAGAGTAATTCAAAATCTCTATTATCCGTCATATCTTTAAAACCATCAAAGATAATTTCTTTTAAACCTTTGTATCCAAATAAGTTCTCATCATGACTTTCCATCTCTAGTAAATTTTTTTTTTATCAAATCCAGGTAACAATGAGATCCAAAATAATTCATAAAAGTCATCATCCTTATTTTCAATCATTTCTTTTGAAAGTAATCAAAATTTTAATATGTCGATATTTCTTTGTTATCTAATCAACATCAGTGATCTCTTTTACTTTTTCTCCTATTATAATGTAATTTTGTTGATTGCTTTCTTGATCTCAATATCTTCTCTTATTTGATGGTTGTCATGATCAAATTTGTTCTTTTCCCTCATCAATTTTTCTCTTTCTATTATTTTTCTCTCTAAATAGTCTTATTTTCTTTCTCTAAAGTTTTTTTTAATATTCTAGTCGGTAGGTCATATACTCGAATCTCATCTTTGTCATTTATCCTTGTAAAAAAAAAATATTTGAAGAAAGAAAAAACTCATAAAATTCTAGGCAAAATCCAATACATATAATCCGAATCCTTTCATCCTTAAGAATATTCTTTTAATTTTCATAATATTCACATAAATATTTCTAAGCATTATTAGCACTAGGAAGCCACATGTACATACCAACGGGAATATATTATATTTTTCTGAGAGAGAATAAAGGATTTATTTGTATGTAAGTCTGGGAGACAATTTTATTAACTACTTCAATCTTTTTCCTTCCTGTATATTATCAACGCTAGCTTTAAGGAGTTTGATGATGTTACGGTCATATCGGCAGCAGATGCAGCTTTAGATTTCCTGTCATCGATATTTCAAGCCCCTGCAGAAATGAACCCGTAGATCATGATCATGGAATCTTTAGCGTTCCAAAGTATCATATTGGTGACTCTCCAGAAACCAGATCGATCTGTGACGTTGGAAAGATTGTCAGAAAGATTCGTCTCTCCGTCCCATCTTTTTTAACTGGTCAGTTGCCCATCGTCTTAAACAGTGGCAACTGCGTCAAAAGACTCACGGGAGGAGTCATCAGTCACTACTTTGCATGCCCAGCTCAGTGTCTCATTGCTGACACTCTGAGGGCCCCTGCAGGGATTCACTTGGCCGGGTGGACTCCTAGCTTTTGCGTATACGCGTTAGAGAGAGAGAAAGAGAGAGAGAGAGAGAGAGAGGAGGATGATGGTGTCTTAGCTTTATCTGATGCCCTTTATTCCAGATTGCCTCTTTCTTTCAAGCTTGTTAAGCTTGTTTGAGACTCCTCTTCCTGGTTGGTTTGCCGATGAATTCTTCTCCCGTCACCCTCGGCCTTAATCAGCTTCGTGGATTGTTGAACCACTTCAGAACAATTCGACAAAGCTAGAAGAGGAACGATGTGGCTTCTTTCTTGCAACCGTAAGACCTATCCTAGCTAAATGTCATACCGACAGCATAATCCTCTTCCAGCTTATCTTCATCTGTTTGTTGCATACACATTTCGGTCCAACCTCGCTTTTCTTGAACCAGGAGATCTCACTTTCATAACCTCGGCAGAGAACATTCATTTGCTAGCCTCTTTGATCTTTTTACTGACCCCATCACGTGCTCCAGTTGGTACACGAAAGGCTCTACTTCTCTGGTGTCACTCTGGCATTTACTACGAACCACTTGTGTTCTTCCTGCTGATGTAGAGGTGTTATCTTTATGCTCCATGGAGCTGACTCACCGATGATAACCCACATATTTGATTCCCATGCCATGTTGATCATGTGTTAGCCTAAAGCCGTCGAGGTGGGCGACTGGAACTGTGGCGAAAAGGAGATCAGCAGTTCAGATCTTCGAGAAAGAGACTGGATTCTGAGACAACATGTTCTCGCCCTCCAAGAACAAAAAGCTGTGTCTTTGACTGCTGATAAAGCCAACACATCCTCAGTTTGGCGTACACCGAGACCGACTGTTGGGTTGAGCAGTAAAATCTGATCCCAACATTGGCCATCGGCAGATGCTCACCGAAGCACATGAGCAGTGACCCACTGGAGGATTCCCTTGGCCTTGATTTGACTTCATGTCGATGAGGAGGAGTTTGTCTAATGTCGATTGTCACCAACTCTCAACAATAATGTTGCAGTAATGTTATTGGCATCCTCCTCGGTCAACCAACCATCAACCCTCCCACCACATGTCCATCACCCACCCTAGAAAAGAAAAACAAAGGAAATATGGAAAGATAAAGAGCCAAAGGAGCCTTGACAAAAGCAATCTAACCATCATCTGTCTTCCTCCACACTTTGCTTTGCAATCAAGCACGTCTGATTCCTTCACCACACTTCATAAACCCACCCATCAAGCTGAAGTAGAGCTCTTTGTCTCTCACCACTCCTCTTCCCTTCTCCCTCTTTCAGTCTCCCAGTTCACTTCCTACTTTGATCCCCATCAATTTCTGCGCTGCGATTTCTTCATGGCCGCTTCCGACAACCAACAATCTTGGGTTCCGTATGTGCCGACTAGAGATTGCTCTATGGGCTTCTGTAGCATCTACTGTCCGCAGTGGTGCTACGTCGTCTTCCCACCCCCTCCCCCTGTTGAATTCACCAGCGACAACTCCGGCCTCACCTTCTCCCCCCTCGTGATCGTCATCATCGGCATCCTCGCCGGCGCCTTCCTCCTCGTCTGCTACTACGCCATCGTCTCCAAGTACTGCGGCACCTTTGACTCGCTGCGACGGTGGCTCGATCCGCCCGGCACAGATAACCGCGAGGTCGACGATGGTAATGTCGGACAATCTCGCCGCCATGAAGCTTGGCATGCCTCCCCGACGAACGGGCTCGACGAGATCTTAATCAGTAAGATTGCGGTCTACCAGTATCGGAGAGGCGATGGCATGGTGCAGGGCACCGATTGCGCCGTTTGCCTCAGCGAGTTCCGGGAGGATGACAGCCTTCGGTTGCTCCCCAAGTGCAGCCACGCCTTTCATCTCCGGTGCATCGACACGTGGCTGAAATCGCACTCTAATTGCCCCCTCTGCCGTGCCAATATCGTAACAGTCAATCCAACGTTGCCGCCGCAGTCGCCGTCCGCTCCAGAGTCTCAGAACAACCCTGAGGTCGAAGAAGCTGCACAAGCTGATGAGACAGTTCTGGTTATAGAAGATCTAGTCGTCAATGCAGAAGAGGAGACAGATCCCGGAAGCAGTCGCGATGCAGCAAAGGATCCTTGTTCACAGATCTACCGTGATTCGAGAGGGGTAGAAGAGACGGACGCAATAGTTGAGATCAGAGACGACGACATCCAACCGATGAGGCGATCGTCCTCGATGGACGCTTCGTGTTGCGACCGGGTTTCGATCGCCGACGTATTGCAAATGAGAATGGAGGATGAGTTGCTAGCTGCAAAGGAAAACGGGCTGTGGGTGGCTACCAGCTCCTCGAGGCGTGCAGCGGGAGATCACAGCAAGGTCAGGAGATCGCAAGAGATCAGGGGATTGCATGGTGTTATGAGCGCAGTGCCGATGAAAAGATCATTCTCCAGCGGGAGGTTCTGCTTAACCAAGCAAGGAAGGCGAAGGAATGGTCTTCAGGTACAAGAAGCTGCCGAATGATCTTTTGTGGAAGAACTCCCCATTGTTGAGTTGGACATGAGAGAAACATGGTGATTCTTGGGCGAATAATTCTGGTAAGAGCTCCCTGGTTGTTCTGTATACATGCTTCGGTTTGAGTGGCTTCGAATTCGTTCAACACAGCCATGCTTGGTCTCCATGTTGTGTCTTTGTTTCTTCTCTTTGCTTTCTTGCTCTTATTCTGCTTCATACGACTTCGACCTCGCGCACGGCCTTCTGGCTTCATCTTTGGTTTTGTTCATTGCCAAGTTATAGGTAACTCAGAAAAGATGATCCTTTGTACGAAAAGGAAATTGTGGATAATTACCTGGTGTTTGATGTATTGTCTCTACAATCTTTCATTGGGTTGGTAATGAAATCAGTCAACATTCGATAAAAACATGGTTTGCTGCAAGCATCGAGTGGGCACGGGAGCACATAAGGTTGTAGACCAGAACAAGCAAAATTTAACTTTTGGTCAGGGATCAAAGAACCCCTCTGGTTCTTTCCTGGGGACCTCTCCATGGCCAGGACAAACTCCATTCGAGTAGCACTCCATTCTTGATCAAAGGGTTAGGTAGGTGGTGGAGGGTTGAGAGGTTGGCCAAAGCCAGGCGGCTGCCCGTGGAGCGTCTTATTCTGAGGAGGTTGACATACTACCCACCTGAATACAGATCCAGTTCAGGTTGATGTTCGCCTTGAAGCTTTTCGGCCTACCAATGGCTTCCCATGAATTATTTCGACAAAGAAAGCTAACAGAGGTGTTTGTGATGTCGTGGATTCCCTTACCTCAGAGTTAATGAAAGTGGACCTTCTCTATCCGCTTCAGCTGACATGCCGAGGAAGGAAGCATGTGGGAGACACGATACAATGTTCTTGTGGGAATGATTCGTATAGCACGAAATCCACCAAACTTAGGGTCGATGAGTTGACATGCAGCAGGATATCGACTAGTGATTGTAACAAAGCACAGGACGCGTCCAACTACATGCAGATTGTAATCTACAAAGCTAATGGCAGAGCCACTAGTAACTTAATATTGTCATCGATTTCAATTCCCGTGTGTTGTTCGTAAGCTCTAATAAATCTCGGCAAAAACTCCGATCAAATCTAAGTCGGAAAGATACGAGCATTTATAGCCACGTGTTTCCTATGAGGTCCGCTCCTTCACGGGCGCTCGCACTGTTCGTCTTCATCGTGCTGCACCCTCGTCGGCATCCTCCCTCCTCTCTCCTGCATTCGTCGGGTTCGAGGTCCTCTCCGGTGCCGATTTCTCCAACCGTCCCTCCGCCCCCTCCCCGTCGTCGTCGATCGAGATGCAATGGCTGTCGCATCCACCGTCGACGGCCTCCCGCACAGCCATGACGGCGGCCTCGTCGGGCGGTGCCTTCAGGTCGCAGCGGCAGAGGGGGCAGGTGGCGTGGGCGGCGAGCCAGGAGTCGATGCAGGGCGGGTGGAAGGCGTGGCAGCAGACGGTGAGCAGGCGGATTACGTCGCCACCGGCGAACTCGGCGAGGCAGACGGCACACTCCGCTCCGCACTTGCCCTCCTGCAGCCCCCTCACCAAGGAATAGGGCAGCGTGGGGAACGACGCCAGGATGTCGGGGTCCAGCCCGCGCAGGCAGGAATCCGCGGCGGCGGCGTTTGAGGTGGTGGGCCGGCGGACGGCGCTGGGCGACCCTCCGTAGAAGAACGCATAGGTGAAGTGGAGGATGTCGCGGAAGAGGAAGATCGAGAGGAAGAAAAGGAGAAGGAAGAAGAGAAAGACGATGGGGAGGAGGATGGGGATGGAGCGGGACGGGGGGAGGGCTTTGGAGACTCCGGCAGCGGGGGAGGGAAAGGAACAGTGGGGGGACGGAGGAGAAGATGGGGAAGGGAGGAGGGAGCGGCAGTGGTGGTGGAACGAAGGTGGGTTGCTCGCCATCGCCAAATGGGTCTGGCTCCGGGAGACCGGTTGGCGGCGCTTCGCATGGAACTTTGGTCGAACAATTGGTGGCGCGTGAACTTGGCCACAGATTGTTACTCGTTCGCTTATTTGCTTCAGAGAGAGAGAGAGAGAGAGAGAGAGAGAGAGAGAGAGAGAGAGAGAGAGAGAGAACGGCGAGTGTCGGAGTGGTTCTTCTGTGGTGGTACGTAGGAGGGGGCTGGTAAGGACGTGGGGGACGGGGTTGGGAGGCGGGGAGAGAGGCTCGGTAGAGAAGAAGACTCGGGGAGAGCGGTTAGCGGTGGACGGCCGCTGCTTCGCGTGGTTAGTGAACGGGGCTCATGTGGCTGTGGGCCGCTTAGCGGAGATCGCGTCGTGTGTACGTGTGTGTGTGTCGAGCAGCAAACGCGGCCACTCACACTCCGCGATCGCTTCGGAATACGGACACTTCTCATTTGGATCCGATCTACCCGCTGGGCGACGATGAAGGGTGCCGCATTGCGTCGAGTCCAGCTGACCGCACACCCGCCTATCATTTGACCGCTCCCTTCCTATTTTGACCCTCTTCTTTGTTCGTTCCATCACCACCATGAAACCTTGATGAGATTTGTGCTATATCTGAATTTGATGTACCAAGAAATCCACAGTATCTGCTTCCATATTTCACCAGTAGTCATTGCAGGAACACGACCCATTTCTGAAATGGTGGAATCGGCTTCTATCCCTTATCGTGAATGCTCGCCGGCGGAAAAGTCCCGAAACCAGTTTGATCGCCGCAAGACCGTCGCCGCACACTCTAAGGTTCTTCATCATATCGATTTCATATTTCGGTGCCATCTTTATCAATCCAAACCACAGCTAACTTCTCACTGTGCTGAGAAAGCGAGCCTTTCTTTCTTCCTCCTCGACGTTGAGCAACAGATCTGATGTGTCCGGCACATGACCTGCTGCACTCAATCTTTCGCTCATGTAATTTAGCATCGGATATATGCTCTCTGACTCTGGATGAGACTGACCCCCCACCATGAACTCGTATTTGATCCCATCTACCACGATCGAGCTGCACCCCGGTGATTTCCTTATCCCTCTTTGGTGCATCAGGCTCCTCACTCTTCTCACCTCTTCCCATCTCTCTTCTTAGCAAAGATGTTCTACAGAAGCACGTACACGCCATCGTTGTTTGGCTCTATTTCCAGTAGGCGTTCAGCTACGTTCTCGCCGACATCGATGTTGTGGTGGACTCTGCATCCGCTAAGCAGAGCACCCCGCACTGCACCATTTGGCTCCATGGGCATCTTCTCGATGAAGTTTCTGGCTTCCCTGAGCAACCCAGCTCTGCTAAGGAGATCAACCATGCACCCATAGTGCTGCTGGCATCTTGGAGCATGCTCACGTATCCTGAGATTGCCGCACTGGGCGAGCTGCGGTCGACGAGTCCCCTCAGCATCGTGTTCCGTATCACTGTACCGGGTTTCTCCGTGTGGTTGAAGACCATGCAGGCATAAGCCAAGCTTGTGTTGTCTGAAGTCGCAGAGGAGGCCAGACAGAGAGTGGCAATGGACGGCACGCCGTGTACGAAACCAGTTTTAATCATCTGGGCATGGATTTGCTGCAAATCTTTGAGGTTTGAGCAGCTCAGCTCCAGTAAAGGGAGACAACTTGTGATGTTGGGGGTGGGGGGTACTGCTTACAGCGGAATCATCATCTGTGACATAACACAGGTTGAAGAGAAGCCTCAAGCTTTGACTTCAAGGTTTGTCGAATAGCTTCAAGCATCTCTTTGTGTGGTCATGGATAATTGACTACAGTTCATATCTACTGGTAGGACTCGCTCACAAACATAGAAAGTGAAAGAAGGGGAAGGAGAGTAACCTGGCACAACACAAAATTTACATGATTCTACAAGCAGGCTTAAGAAGAATCACAAAGATGATGACAAACTTACACAAAGCAAACCATTTAATAAAGATGTTACAGTCATGCTTACATGGTAGATCCATTTAGAGACATCACCACCTGTTATGACTGCAGTGATCTATGAAACCTAATCATACATATTACACATATTTCTTGCCTAAGGAGACAGATGAATTCTTGTATCCTTCCACCGCCAGGCACAGATGTTTGGAATGGGTTGCCTCCATGCAGACGTTCTTGGCACCACTGTAGCTCCAAGTGCAAACACTAAAAGGCATTGCCTGAAAGGGCTGCCCCTGTACAACCAACTGTATTAACGTCTCTAATGGCCTCTTAATATTAGGGCCATTAGAACAGAACACCTTACATTATATCACTTCACCAAGATGTCTTCCTGCAACCACAAGCTCAGATCTTCTCCTTCACTTGCTTGCCTACAAGGAGACGCAGGTACTGCTGGATTCCAAGTCTCAGTGCCTGAAATTAAAAGACAAAGTAAGATTCAAGGCCTCCAAGTATCACTAGTCAATAGAAAGGTTTAACAGCTAATATAAGTTGGTCATTCTAAGAGGTAAGTTTACCACTGTATGATGCATTCAGATGTTTTGGTACATCCAATTCAAGGCTATGGAATGTGATGTTTTCTGCATTGCCATAAAATCCCATGCAACTCGTGGGGCTTGGAAAAGAGGGCAAACTTCCACTCCATGAAAGTTCATCCACCATGAAATCTTCCTCCATCAAGTTGACGACATGTGAGGGGGAGAGATTTCCTGGTGTGGGTGATTCTGTTACATTAGTATTACCAACAGTAATTACTGACTTGGAGATGCTCTCATCCGGAGAAGTCTGCAGAGGCATAAAAAATATCAAACAATCATGCAGACAAATTGCTGCTAAAGTTTATTCTTATGACAAAATGTTTCTCTCATTCTACCATTGCAAAGTTTTTTATGCTAATTTCATAAATGAGATCCTCACAAGCAGAAAAGCAGTGAATAAAACCTTCCTCGGCAACTGGTCATGATTAATGATTCTTTATTCATACCTTTGAAGCATTGGCAACCATTTGTGATTCCCAGAAGCCTTTCATTATTGGCTGTAGCTGAACATCTCTACCAGTCTCTGGAGAAGTTATGGGTGTTGAATCTTCATTTTTTTCAGACACATTTGTGACCACAGTGGAATTTTCTTCCGAAATGCTGAGGACATTGTCAATGTATCCTCTATAGCCAGATTCAGCTGCAGAAGAGGAACATCTTTTAGCTTTGGATTCTGCATGAGGATCACCAGCTTTCAGCCCATGATCATTTTTTTTTACTACACAGCACAGCGCAAAAGCTCCCTGATCACATGAAATTAGCAAACAAAAGATCAATCAAACAAAAGCTAATAACTTCTCCGACACAAAGATGTTCTATGATCGAGAAGTCATCTACCAGAAAATTGGTAGATCCTTGATAATGATCTTCACAAAGACGATACTCATGCATCACCCAACCTGTCCTTTCCCCTCCGGGAGCCCTTCCGCGGTAGAACACAAGGGTTTTTCTCACACCATATACCGAAGGCTCACATGCAATTTTCCGGTCTTTACCTGTGGCTTTCCAGTAACCAGATCCTGTAGCTCTGTTTGTGCGTGTGCCATTAGGATACTTACGGTCTCGCGGACAAAAAAAGAACCACACCAAATCTCTTTTAGGAAGAAAGGACTTGTCTGCATTCATTGAAAGAAGGTGATCTCAGATGTTTTCACTCACTTTAACCAAATGAAAATTTAGATATTGAACTTATAACAGTCATTTACAAAACCATTATAGGTTGTAATTCAAAGTCAGATTTCATTCTTTAATAAACTGCATTACTAAAATTAAGTACAGGAATCTATTGACAACATTACTTTATCATGCAGATGATGTTTAAATCTGTCAAAGCTGTATGTTGCGATTACTTTTGGAAGAATACAGAGTGACTGATCTATCACTAACTTCACACACAAGTTTAATGGGTGTACTCAATACCTGTAAGTATGGAAAAAGCTACAGAACTCAGATTTGAGCAAAGACATGAAAAGCCTTCCCTCATCTTTCTAAGGTGCATGTGCACTTAGGTGCAAGTTGAAGCTTCCGCCTATTTCTTTAAAGTGCGCATGCAAGTACCTCTTTTCTATTGTAGTCGCTCTTTAAAACTTGGATGATCAACAAAAACAAAGGTCATGATATGTTAGATTGGTGGTGAGATTAAACTTTCCCAGATCAAACCAAGGAGCAGACAATCAACAAGAAAATGTTGATAGTAATCTTTTTACTCATCATATCTTTTACCAGAGAAATCTACAGATCTTACTAGTAAGCAGTAGAACTAGATGAAGGAAAACAAATCGCAACTCAAACCTCATGATAACATCTTCGAAATCACAAAGCAATATAGAAGCATGGCATGCTAAGGCATTTTGGCAAACACAATCAATACAAACAGCCATCACCTGGTAAATCCCATGGATCGTACTTGTACAGCTCGATCACCGGAATGATCTCCAGCTCAAAGCTAAGTCCAGCGACTTTCCTCTTCAAGTAATACCCCACCAATTCATCATCGGTCGGACGAAATCGGAACCCCGGTGGCAGCGAGACAGAACTCATCTTATCCACTTGGAGGTTTGGGAAAAGGAGGAGGAAACAAAGAGAAACTATCCTTCTAAAAGCTGAGCTCGTGGAACTCTAAACTCTTCAGATTTACAGATCCTTGCTCAAGATGAAGATTTGGAATATCCAAAAGAGGAAACTTTTCTCCAATCGAAGCTTCTCCATCCACAAATTCCCAAGGACGAAACCCTTGAACGTCAAAACCATCCTCCTCCGTGAACTCAGAATATCAGAAAGCTTAATCCAAACTCCCCAAAGAAAGGCGAGCAAGGCGTCAGGTAGGGACAAGTGGGTAGAGAATGTAGTGGTAGTAGAGGAGGGAGCAAAGGGAGAGACAGATTTTATAGAGAGGGAGGAGGAGGAGGATGAGAAGTCGTGCGGAAGCAGCCAGAGGCCGGCTTTGTGTGCCCGAAGCGAGTGGAAGCGCTGAAAGCAGAGAGGCTACGCGGGCCAACGAAATGGCTCCCTTGTTCACACTTGAAAGCTGGTTTCCCGGCAATAGTTAACTGCCACCAGCAGTCGTCGTCTTACTGTCATGCATGAAAAGCACACGATTTCAGCCATAGTCTTATCCACTTATCATATAAATAAAACAGCCCACAAGGAACTTTAATACCAAAGGTTTCAGACAACAGATGTTTACTTGCATTCACATCTCGCAACTCCGGTAATAGATCGATACGTCTCGATTCTGTTTCTACCAAGAAAGAAGTTCACATTGCTTTCAACAAAAGGAAAAAAGGGCAAAAGAAACCATCAGGGTTACAGGTCGAGAGAGATAGAGAGAGAGAGAGAGAGAGAGCTGGAAATTTGTCGATGGACTTCCACGTCAAATAGACCCCAGTAACTCGATGATGTACAGTGTCAAGAAATGAGTCGCACGAGACATGGTTAGGTGATCATTTGACTATTATGTAAGATCTCAATCGGAGACGGTCTGATTCTAAATGGCATGCAAACGATTCCCTGAAGGATTCCTACGACATTCCTCGGTGAAGAAGAGTGGAAAACGGGGACTAGAAAAGGATAATATATTTGATGGAGAATATTGAATTTGTACAGTTAATATGTTAGATTTGATTTCTAAGAGGAGAGAAAGGAGTCATACAATCATGCAGTTATTCTCATTCAATCTAAAGTTACAACACCCTTCTCCTTGTTTTCTTCCGTAATCTCTCTATTTTAAAACCCTAACTAATACTTAGTTTATTTTTTTAAAGTGCCAACATATTAGTATCAATATTTCTTCCTCTTAATATGTTGTTCAATATAACATCCATAACTTGTTTAAAAGACTCAAACTCATCTCTTGACAGTGCCTTAGTAAATATGCATGCTACATGATCATTGTGATAGAAGATAAGATTTCTCCAATTATATGAGGAAATCTTTTTATTCCGTTGAGGGAAATTCTTTATTCTATTGAGAAAAATCCTCTCTTAATCTGTATAAATATGAGAGAGATATGTTAATGTATTCAAGCTAAAGTTATTTCAATAAAGCTTCTTTACTTCTTCTTCGATAAAGCTTCTACAATAATTGTTCTTATCTTTTATTATTTTCTTCGTATTGGAGTTGCGGTACTTCACTTAATATTCTCTAATTGCTTCTCTGATAAAGTGATGCTTGAATGTAATGTGTCTAGTGCGATCGAGTTCTTGGCTATTACTATTGCTCATTTATCGTCAAGATCTTTCTCGGCTAAATTGCTTGAGAAGAAAGTAGCCATGGATGTTGAAATATATTTAGCTTCTATAGAGGATTGTGCCACTGATTGCTACTTCTTTAAGCTCCAAGAAAATACACCTACACCAGAAGAAGAAAACATAACCAGTAGAACTTTTTCATATCATCTGTATATCCACTCCAATCACTATCACAAAATTTAATCAGCTTTAGGTCTTCTTGCTTGTCAAAACTTGATTTCAACTCATTTAGTGCCTTACAAATATTGAGAATTTTTTTTTGCAACTCCAAAAGATATGTGAGTAGGACTATTCATGAATCTAGAAAGCATACATGTAACGAATATAATATTTGGCCTTGTAGCTATGGAGTATAATAAATTACTAATCAAACTTCTATAAAGAGTAACATTAATCTTCTTTCTTTAGTTTTTCACTAACTAGTAATGATGTTGCTACAGGATGATGATATTCAGATATATTAAACTTCTTCATAATTTTTCTCTTGATATATCTCAATGTCAAGAAAACTCTTCTACCATTTTGGTACTAATTTATGTAAGCATCAAATCATCAACATAAAATCCAACAATAATTATATATGAACCTTTTCTTGTTTTGGTGTATATCACTCTTATTTTTTGCCAAGCCTTTTTATATTGAAGCATCCATCAATCTCACTGTACCAAGCATGATGCTTGCTTCAATTCATATAGTGTTTTCTTCAACCTATATGCTTTGCTTTCTTGACCTCCAAAGCAGCACTTTGATCAAATATAACATATCTGCCATGGTATCCATTGTGTTCAGATGATAGAGAATATTGAATTTGTACGACTAATATATTCTAAGAGGAGAGGAGAGGAGAGGAGGAAGGAGGAACACAACTACTCTCATTCAAACTAAATTTACGACAGCCTTCTCATTGTTTTCATTTATAATCCCTACTACTTTAAAACCTTAATTAATACTTAATTTATTAATAAAACTGCCCCTCATATTTTTTTAAATATCAACCCATCAATACGGACAATATTCTCTGAAAACGATAACTCTGATGTGATCCTCCGACATGCATTCCACACGTTATTGCACAACATATCACTGGATCGATCTGTTTGTGTGTAAAAGCAGTCAGAAAGCAACGCTGATTAGCTGCTACTTAGTAACCCGGATTCCTTTGCGGACCATGGTTTTGCTTCATGCCTCGTCGGAATGCACTATGTTAATCTTTCTTTCTTTAATGTTCTTGATCCCTATCTTTTTCATTTCACGTGAACTTTGGAAAGAATATATAGTCTTTTCAGATATGCACTCCTATATTCGCCTACAGGGGAAGAATCTTTTGCTGCTACATCAGTCTAAATGAATCAGCATCCGTTCTTGTACGAGAACTACTGTTGTTGCATTGATGGCGTTGACCGTGGAGTAGTCGCGATTTGGTTCGGTCTCGAAAATACAAATTGATCGAAGGGGCCCACAGGGGTCACAAGAGGAGACTAGAGTGGGGAGTAAATCCGGTTGGTATGATCCCGAGGCACTACTTGCTCACTAGAGATAGATTTGGTGTCATCCCGAGATACGTCTTAGCCTCACCGAAGTCTCTACATAAGTGGTCAATGTTCTTGACCCAATCTCTTTGATGGTAAAATTAGTTAGGAGATAGAAATAATAGAGATCCTTGCTCCTTTAGGCTGTAGGGCTAGCTTTTATACCTGAGGAACCGATGGAGTGTGGTCGATGGCTCATAAGGGAGCCTCCCACATCATTCAGGGGCTCATTTATGTCGACGGCTAGTGAGCACGCCTCTCTAAGGGTGGCGTCAGAGAAGGATGACTATGAGAGCATTGTTTGTCAGGGTTGGAGTCTATCTAGGATGAGTAGGAGATGATCCCATGTACCAGGCATCCTAAAGGGGGAACTAGGCTATGCTGCTTGGGATTAACACCCTCTATAGTTGGGCATGGCGGGGTTGACAGGTTGCTTATGATAGGTGACCCAAACGAAAGGAGCAACCGGGAGGATGGGTTTTGCTGTTGGGGATTAATACATCCTGCGATTAGCTCATGTGGCCCTCCTTGAGATCGAGGTGGGCACGATCTTGAGGAGGGCATGGACTAAAGGATTGTGCTCCTGCTGACAACCATAAGTGAGGGGTGTGGGTTCTTCTGTGCATGTCATCGCCTAGGTGGCAATCCACGGTTGGGTGAGTCAGTAGTGTAACGCTTACATCATTACTTTTCCTATCATTTGTCCCCCCCAAAAGATATGCTTTGGGGCTCCAGTAAGAGAATTATAGGCATGTCATTCAGCTATTTCCATTTTGTCAGGATTGAATTTTATGGTTTTTGTGTTTAGGACACATCTCATTTGGCATGCCCAGATGATGAGTCATGGGCCAGGTTTTCATGACTTGCTTGTGTCAGAAATGCTATGGCTAGTGGTAGTGTTGGTTGGGTTTCTTGACCTATTTGTCTAGGGGTGTGTGGCGCCTTGTTTGCCCATCTGTCACGGACTTAGTTAGTTTTGGCTAAGTCGTGTGGTACCCTTGCGTGTCTATCCATAAAGGTTAGCCTCTCCGAAACCTCCCATGGTCCCTTGGGACCTATAAAAGAGAAAACAGGTTAGAGAAAGTGCCTCACTTGGGATCCACAAGCAAACATTTCAGAAAACACTTCATAACCAATACAAATTACAAATAGACTTCACAAGCTCTGAACGGTTACACAACAAAGGATCCAAAATGATCCACCATAGACCGAATATCTCTCACAAGTGTCCATATGATACAAATTTTATTTACAAGCCTAAAACGACTACCAACCCCAACTAAAATAAGGCTGTTAAGCCTTTGACCATCCCTCTACATGCTGTGCAAAGCATAAACAAACCAAAAGACACAGATATATATGAGCATTACATTTAAACACCATGTTTGTAATTTTGTCTATAATATTCTCCCCCACTTATTCTTTTGAGGTTCTCGTTGAAGCCTTTGTCGATGCTGTAACTCTTCACCTTTGCCGAGTCTTCAATCTTATGCTCCAACTATAATGCACCTCTTGGTTCCTAGTTGCTCTCTACCGTTATTGTTGAGTAGCTAAACTTTTGATCTGCCATGTTGCTTCAACTCGCCAATGACTTTGACTCTAGAGTGGGGTTGGTTGAGTTGTGTTGATCCATATTGGTTTTTGTGGATCCTTCGGATAAAGGAAAAGACCATCTTTACTATACGCTAGTCTCTCATATGCCTCATGCTGCTTGAACTGAGTGGATATTTGTTGGAGCTTTAATGAGCATTACCTCACAAACTTTTAAAGGTTTTGGATCCTTTATCCATAAAATTTGCTTATCGACTCTTCTTTCACTTAGTTGTAACTTCTAAGTAGGTTCACATCACTTCTGCTTTCGATTAGCATTCTATTGGGAAATGAAGTAGATAATCTACTTTTAATAGCACTGACCACAATTGGTGAGGATTTGACAGCTATTGTCTTCCATTTGGTTTTTTCGAAGGGTCTTTGAACATATGCAGAGCTCATCTGTTGGATAGATAAAAGAATTTGGGTACTTGATTTCGTCCATTCTCTTAAGAGTTGAGAAGGTAAAGGTTACATGACTTCGCTTGCCTCCTCGAGTGTTGACTCTATACATTGAGTTGGTTACTAGACTTCACCTACTCTTTGCTCATACTTCTGAGGCACTCGAAGTATTTGCACTCCTTGCGTTGAGTTAGCTATTGTGATTCACCTTCTCAATACCATCAAACTTCTGAAATGCAGGAAGTTTTCACCTCAACTTGGAGTAAGTCTATAATAGTTTTGGTCGCCTTTGGGATCGTACTGTCTTCTCCATCAACCCAGCCGCCTACTCCATTGAGTAGCAAATGTACAACATTACGTATTGCCTACTTCATTCCTTGGTCGTGCACTCTTGTATCGACCCGAAGTCCTCCACTTTTGGCTATCTTGATGAGAAGCTCGTTGATACTGGTCTTACAAAGTTCCCTAGGCTTTGCCCTTCAGCCTTATCTCAGTACTTGGAGTTTGCCCATGTATTCTCCACCTCTTTAATCTCTTACACGACTAAGCGCTCTCCCCCTTTGAGGGCAAGGGATCGATGACTTCACGGAAGTCCTGCCTTTGCGGTACCATGGCGCTGCCATGCCCATGACCCTACTATCTGTTGTCTCACATTTGCATCCCTTTCTTCACGATCAGTAGATATGCCTTTGTGACATTGTGGTACTGTTAGTTTGGCAAGTCCCATATCAGGAAAATCAAGTTTGGTATCTCCTGTTTAAATTATAAATAAGAGCTTGGGCTTTGAACTCAGATGCACCACAAGAAAACCTAATTGTTTGCTTTAGGCTATTCTTTTTTAGTAGTTTCAGGTGTTTTATAGCCTAAGAATATCTTCCGAAGGCATTTGTAATTGTCCCTTTTATAGTAGTGATTTGCTCATTCATGTAGGTCAATTGACCGAACCACATAAATATAGTATTCTTGTCGCTTTTATTTTTTCTGCTTTATTACCTTTGTTGGGTTACCAAAATTACCCTTTGGTAAATTTCCTAGGGCTAGCTTTAACAAACTGGTATCAGAGTTTGGTTTCGGGATCCTTTGACAACGATGACAATAACAAAGATCGTTGTCGAGAAATTTGACAGAAATGTCAACTTGGCATGTGGCAACTCAAGATGGAGGCTATTCTGGTTCAAGACGGAATTGATTTGGCACTACAGGGAGTTGAGAACATTCCAGATGGTATGTCAAAGGAAGATCTTACGGGCATGGATAAGAAGGCTCGATCAAGCATTATTCTAAATCTCTCTGACGAGGTTTTACGGGAGGTAGCTATGGAGACTACGACTAAGAGCATGTGGGACAAACTCAAAGCCTTATATATGAAGAGGATAGTGGAGAATCGTCTCTACTTGAAGCAGAGTTTGTATATGCTTCGGATGACTAAAGGTACATCTATGCTCTCACATCTTGATAAATTTGATTCCTTAGTTATAGATTTGAAGAATATATATGCAAAAATTGATGATGAGGATAAGGCCCTATTACTTTTATATTCTCTTCCCCAATCTTTTAAGCATTTCCGTGATACTATGATTTATGAAAAAGAAATAATTTCGTATTAGGAAATTAAATCTGCACTAAAATCTAAGGAGTAGATAGACAGGGATATCACTGGGGAAAGTAGAGAGAATCAGGTTGAGGGTCTGGTTATCAGGAGTAGAATGGATAAAAGAGAATTTGACAGTAGTAGATCTAAATCTAGATCTAAATCCAGACATAGAAATTTGGAATGCAGATATTGTCATAAAATGGGTCACATTAAGGCTGATTGCTTTAAATTAAAAAATAAATTAAAGAAAAGGGAAAAAAATTATTGAGAAAACTACTGAGTCTACTGAAGCTAGTGTAGCAGCTAATGAGAATGATGGAAATATTTTCTTTGCTACTGATGACAGGACGAGGTCTAAAAATGAATGAATTTTAGATTCGGGTTGTTCTTTTCACATATGTCCTAAAAGAAATTTGTTTTCCACGTATGAATCTTGTAATAGTGGAATTGTTTTGATGGGCAATAATGCAGCATGTGATGTTATTGGTAGAGGAATAATTTGAATTAAAATGCATGATAGTATTATGAGGATGCTCAATAATGTTAGACATGTTCCTGATTTAAAAAAGAATCTTATCTCTTTAGGCACCCTAGAGGCTCTTGGGTGTAAATACGCAGTTGAAGGTGGAGTTATGAAAGTTTCTAGAAGTGCCCTTGTTGTTATGAAAGCTTGTAGGTCTGGTAGCTTATATATTTTGTAGGGAACTACTGTCACAAGCTCGGTTGCAGTCTCATCATCATCATTATCTGATTCTGATATCACCAAATTATGGCATATGCGTTTAGGTCATATGAGTGAAAAATGTTTAAGCATATTGAGCAAAATGAGTCTACTTTACGGACAGAGTACTGGGCTACTGGATTTCTGTGAACACTGCATTTTTGGAAAGCAAAAAAGAGTTAGCTTCAATTCTCCGGCAGTTCACAAAACGAAAGGTACTCTTGACTATATTCATTCAGACCTTTGGGGTCTAGCTCATGTTCAGTCTAAGGGTGGTGCCAGGTATATGTTGACTTTTATTGACGATTATTCCAGAAAAGTTTGAGTTTATTTTTTGAAGCATAAAAATGATGTTTTTCTAACCTTTAAACAATGGAAGACTTTGATTGAGAAGCAAATAGGTAAACAGATTAAGTGGCTTCGAACAGATAATCGCATGGAATTTTGTGAAGGTGACTTTGATGAATTCTGCAAAAATGAAAGAATTGTTCGGTATTGCACTATTAGGATGACGCCTCAACAAAATGGTGTGGCCGAATGTATGAACAGAACACTCTTGGAGAGAGCAAGGTGTATGATCTCAAATGCAAGGTTGACAAAGGACTTTTGGGCAGAGACAATTAATATGGCCTGTTACGTTGTCAATCGCGCTCCTTCTGCGACACTTAACTTTAAAACTCCAGAGGAAGTTTGGTCAGGTACTCCTGCTGATTATTTTGATTTAAAATGTTTTGGGTGTCCAGCATACATGCATGTAAATGAAGGAAAATTAGAGCCTCGAACGAAAATGTGCATTTTCCTTGGATATGCTTCTGGGGTGAAAGGATACAGATTATGGTGTTCTGATCCCAAATCCCCAAAATTTATATTCAGTAGAGATGTTACTTTTAATGAATTATCTATGTTATCTTTCAAAGAGGAATCTACTAGTTGTACAAATGATAGTGCGTAGAAGCAGGTGGAGCTTGAGATTAGTAGGTTTGATTCTTTTCGGTCGAACTCTTCTACTCAAAGAATGCCAGTAGATGGTCCCGAGTCTACTAACACAGATGATCTAGAGGAAGAGCAATATTTTATAGCGAAGGATAGATCACGAAGAGATATTCGACCACCACAAAGATATGCAAATTTGGTTGCATATGCTTTGTTTGTTGCAGAAGAAACAAGTGAAGTTGGTGAGCCTACTACCTACTCAGATGCAGTTTCTTATGATAATTCTGCTAAGTGGTTGATTGCGATGATTGAAGAAATTGAATCTCTCAATCGGAATAGAACTTGGGATCTTGTGAAGCCGCCTTTGGGTAAAAAAATTATTGGATGCAAATGAGATACTATTGCTGAGGGAAAGGTCCTTGTTCAGAAAATTCATACGAAGGACAATCCAGTGATATGCTTACAAAGCCTCTTCCGGTTTACAAGTTCAAGCAGTGCTTGGACTTGGTTGGTGTTTATTATTGGTGATTGCCTATTGGAGCTTTTGTGAAGAAGGTGGAGCAAGTTTTATTGGGACATGCCAAGGTGGAGATTTGCTAGTTTGGTAAGTCCCATATAGTCTCACATCAGGAAAATCAAGTTTGGTATCTCCTGTTTAAACTATAAATAAGGGCCTAGATTTTAAAGTCAGAAGTGTTTTGCTCCTCCTTCGTCCGTGGATGTAGGTCAATTGACCGAACCACGTAAATATGGTATTTTTATCGCTTTTATTTTTCTGCTTTATTATCTTTGTTGGGTTGCCAAAATTATCTTTTGGTAAATTTTCTGGGGCTAGCTCTAACAGATACTCCTTTGAGTCTACCTCCATTCTAATTGATGCTTGGTTTTAGATAACTAAGTCCCTCTAGACTCATCGTTGCTTCTTCGCCCCTTTCGATCCTCTACTTCAATACCTCTATGTTCTCCGAGCAATTCCCCTTGGTCGATGAAAAGATAAACTACAACTTCCATATATGGTCTTTGCCATCATGTTATAGGATTTGCACCGATTATGTTCTCCTTAGCTACCTTGGTAGCAATGTTTGTTTACTTGGTCTTGTTCTTTAATTTGTTGGGCTCCCTTAAGCGAATACAGGCTTTGGAGTAGTCCAACTCTTCAGCCGCTCTGATCATACCTCCGCATGATCAAGTCTCTTCCATGGGACTCATCGGTGGTCACAGTCCTCACATGCTGATGACCAAGGCTTTCATCCGATGTAAAATTTGATGTACGCACGGAAGACCCACCTTTGCGGTACCATGACTTTCACTCCTTGAATCCATAGTCCTTCTTTCCGTCATATTATTCATTGAAGTAAAGCTCTCAATAACTTCTGATCATATCTGATATAGTCCGTCACGGGATGAGACTCTATTCTTGTATACTCTATGAGAACGATCGTGAGTCTCTCCTGCATGCATTGACAGGGACATTGGCCTCACGATTACATGTGATAGCGTCATATTTACGTAGCCTCACGATTACATGTGATAGCATCATATTTACGTAGCCTCACGATTACATGTGATAGCATCGTCAGTCGTGGGACATAATACGAAAAGAGTAGCAGTAAAGAGCAGAAAAGATGATATAAATAAATGGCAGTGGGCTTCTAATCTTCATCTCTGACGTCGAAGTATCAATAGTACATGCGAGAATCAATTAGTCTCTTCTTTATAATTAAGAACGTCAAGAGTTTCTTTACTAAGACTGCAAATATTATGATTCATGTGCAGGGAAGGAGTCATCAAGAATTTTCTCGGAAAAGAGTAAAAAGATGAGAAATCTCTGGGTGTCAACACTTATCACTTTTGACATGACAAGATCATATACTAGTTATTCGTGTATACACTTCTTTTTTCCGATGGAAAAGACATCATTTGAAGAGAGAAATAAAGCCAACGATAAAATAATGAACATAAGAAAACAAGAGACACTCAATCCACGTCAAGTTGGCTCAACTTTCGGCAACTTTCTTTTGTCGATGGTGGGGTGCTTTCATCGGTAAGTCAGAATAGGAATGCTAAATGCATGCCTACTCTATCCTTTTGCGCTTTTGGCGCCTTCAGTTTCTCCTACGATCCATGTCTCGATCAATCCTTGGAACAGAAAGATATTCTTGTGCGATGGAATCAGAATTGGACTGAAAAATAATCCCCAAATAGTTAAGAATTATATATATATATAAAATTTGATCTTTAAGTTAATGAACATAAACTTTTTGATTTTATTAGGATAAGAAGGACGTTGTTGACCTATCAGCATCAAGTAGGTGTTCAGATATAAAGAAGAACAAATTTTGTTTACGAACAAATATTAGTAGGCTATATAACATACAACGGAATTAAATAAAAATTATAATCAAATAAAATACTAAGATTTATATGGAAAATCTTTCAAACATGAAGGGTAAAAATCATGGGGCAAGCCAGAGAAAATCCACGATAAAAATAATGAATGTACAAATCTCAAAGTCTCTTGCCCAAAACCTAAGCAACAATCATAAGAGAATAACTGAGATACATGGATTATGTCACTGTGCACAATATCCAATATCTTCCCAAGTAATCACAACAAGAATTTACTATAGATCTGATCTAACTTGAGATGAGAACATCGCTTGGATGATTGAGAACAGTCTCTCTGCGTTGTCCTTGTTTTCTTCCATTTCCTTTTCTCATGTAGCTATAGTATTCTGGCCCTTTTCACAGCCACCGTAGCCCACTTTCTCCTTCCCTAGCTGCCACCCTCTTTTTGTTAAAAGGGTTAGGGTTTTTAGGTTAAAGAGAGGTGGGCTATGGGCTGAACTCATGGGCTATCAGCCCAATAGTAGGCACTAGTTGAAGAGTGGCTATACCAACCTTTGCACCCTTGTCACGGTATGAAGAATGTAATAGGCAAAGTGTAACGATTATGGTGGGCCATTGTGAGGGCGATTATGATAAGTTCTCATGTTTCTATTACCATACAAATCACGTAGTGAATGGGCACAACAATTCTAAACAGGAGATGTATAGGTATATTCAAATATAGAATTATTTCAATCTGACTTATTTGATTAAATTATTGACTTAAGCATGGGAGGGACATTGTCAGGAGCACTCTTGACATAGTTTTATAGCGTTCAGACATATGATTCGAGAGGTTTTCACATTGAGATTGGTTTGAGGAAGAATAAGGTTGGATCTAGATTAGCCTTTAGTTCAAACAATCAAAATTTACTCTAACAAATTGGTGCTAAAAGAAGAACCCACCAGTATGTTTGAGGGAAACTTTGTGGATCTATCTTGGATGAATCCCGAATGGACCAAATTCGATGGTCCTAAATGCACCCTTATCGAATCCTTTAGTTTTAATAATCCCAAGCCAAGGACAATTAGGAGCGCCGATCGATCTAAACCCTCTACTCATACCAAACCTTAATCTTTTCCACTAGACTCTTATAAGACTCAGCCTTAGTCCAACTACCTCTATACAAACCACTTATGCCACTAGCTCCTACAACAATGCCTATTCCTGCCAAGTCTTTCACACCTTAATCCAACTAAGTGTAGGTTTTAACTAAAGTAGTTCAAATTATTTCTCCCTACCTTCCTCAACTTGCCAAGCAAACTCCACCTACCCTTATTCCACCACCCATTTATGTCCCTAGCCTAACAGTAAGAGTGTCACCCAAGTTAGGCCCGGGTGCCACCCAAAGTGCACTCTCCTACATTGGCCCCAAATATGATTCTCCCAAAGTCAGAATTTAGTTAGTCGCCCAATCAACCAACATACCAACTAAGGTTTGAGACTACCTTAATAAAATAGATTAGCAATCAGGGGATATTCACAAAGAACTAAAGAAAGGAAAACAATCAAATGTAAAATCATACTTGTCGAATTCTAAATTTTGATGATAAAATCGATTAATGAGTTTATGAGACTAATATGCTTTTGAAATAAGTGACATAAGTTCATAGACTCGAACCATCGAAGGGCCAACTATCGAAGTAGAAAAGTTGAATATTGTGCTGAGAAATTTTCGTATTGAAAATTGGATATCGAGTCTGAAGATTAGTCGATGTGTCAAAGATTAAACTTCATATTAAAGATTCAAATATCATGTTAGAAGGATTGAATATTGCACAAGAAAATTAGATATCATAGGAAAAATCAATATACTAATAAAATGTGTAATATACTAAAGGAAATAGTGATATATCATAAGCTCGAATGAAGTGCTAAAAGATTGGATAATATGCAGGAAGAGTGTATAACATGTCGAAGGCTTCGTAAATGTGTCGGATGTATGGTTGATTTGGCAAGATCTTAATCAAAGTTATTTTGAATTAGTTTAAGTCGATATTGGGTTGAAACAAAGCCCACTTATTAAAAAGTCATTGGGTTTAAAGCCATGCCACATTAAAAAGTTATATTAGTAACCTAAATTACGCTTAAGTGATGGTACCGCTAGACCTAAGTAGTAGTACCACCTAAGTCAACTAATAAGTATAGTTTATTCTTTATCAACCTTTCCAATAGTGGTACCGCCTATGGCGATGGTGGTACCATCCAAAATTTAAATTTTATGATGGTAGTACTATTGGAGTCCATATTTACGATATCAAAAGTTACGATGGTAGTACTACCAGTATCTCAAAATTTTTGACTTTATTCTTAAAACCTTTTGGAGCCTATAAATATCCCAGTTAGTCTTGGTTGAAAAAGCATCCATTTCTGAGCGCTCTCATTCTGGACATAGTTTGAGTTTTCTCCTCTTATTGAGTTTGGTTATAATTTTTAATTATAGGAAGTAAAAGATCTTATGTAAAAAGAGAGTATGAAGTTTTTCTTCTATGCTTAAAATAGGAGAGAGTTATAATAAGGATAGCTTATCTTCATCCATTAGAAAGAAGATCGGTAGAGAAAGCTGCTTGCTTTAAGGGAAGAAGAATCAAGAATGGATATAGGTCGGAAAGACCAAACCACTATAAATTGGTTTTGTTGAATCTTGAATTTTGATGATGACATCAATAGGTGAATTAATGATCTAATCTATGTGCTGAGATAAGTGATGTAGGACTAACTACGATCATGAGAAATATAAAACAATGAAAGAAGAATCGAAATTGGGCCGGAGTCAATAATCGAGCATCGGGTTAGATGAATTGGGAGATACACCGAAGGATCAGATGATGTAGTGAAAACTCACCGGGAGTTCATCAAAAGCTTGTCGGAAGATTGTCGGGAGTTCACTAGAAGTTTGTTGAGAGTTCAGTTGAACTATTGACATGCAGGACAACTTAAATTGCAAGTAGAATAATTGATTTAGCCTTACCTATCGTAATTAGGATTTTGATTTCAGTTAGTTCTGGGAGAAATTCTACTAACTCAAATAGGGGCCAATTAAGCCTAAATCAAGGTTGAATTGGGCCGGTTGGAAGGCCCATTCAGCCACTTAGAGCCACGTCAAGCGATGGCACTACCTAGACCGGGCATTGGAACCGCTTGAGGCTTGACCTCCTAGGTGGTTTGGGCGGTACTAGGTAGTGGTACCATCGACAATTATTGTTGTCAAGCGATGGTACCACCCAGTGTTAGTCTATAAACAATAGTACCACCCAATAATGATGGTGGTACCGTCAATATCTCGGAAACCCAGGATGAGATACCTTTTGGCTCTATTTCTAAAGCTATTGGGGCCTATAAATACCCCACTCTTTCCTGCATGAAAGAGCAATAAAAGTGTGAACAAAACTCTTGAGATCTTGGGTTATAAAATTGCTAAGTGCCCTCCTCCTAGCTTTCTAGTTTGTGATCATTCAAGAGAGGTGTGAGGCTTGTAAGGGTTGTCTCCTAAACCTGTGAAAAGGAGAAAGTGTTGTAAGAGGATAGTTGGTCTTCGCCCATTGAAGGAAGATCATTAGTAGATATCAGTGGCCTTAACGGAGGAGGAATCGAGAGTGGATGTAGGTCACGATGATCGAACTACTATAAATTTGGTATGCACTCTCTTTTTGCTCTTTATTACTATTGTTCTATGTTTTTAATTGCTTATTACATTTGCTTCAAGTGAACACACTTTCGATTTCAATTCCGATATGGGTTCCATCAAATGTAATTTTTTAAAACTGACGTTTTTATCTTAAGCACTAATTCACGCCCCCTGTCTCCCCCCACCCCTCCTCCTCTTAATGTCAACTTGATCATAATAGTTGGTATCAGAGCGAAGTTACTCTCTATTTGGTTTAAAACCCTAAAAGAGATAGCTTTTGCTAGCAATCAAGAGGGACTTTCTATCACTCATCCTCCCATGTTCAATGGGACGGACTACACTTATTGAAAAACTAAGATGAGAATTTTCTTGCTTTCTATGGATTTTGAATTGTGGAACATTGTTGAAAGTGATTTTGAGAAGTTTTCTAAACCAATGAATGAATGGAATGATTTGGAAAAGAAGACATTTTTCTTAAATGCTACAACGATGAACTCTTTATTTTATGCTTTTGATAAAAACAAATTTAATCGGATTTCTATATGTGAAACTACACATAAGATTTGACATACACTCGAAGTCATACATAAAGACACAAGTAGGGTTAAAGAGTAAAAACTTAATCTTTTGGTGCATAATTTTGAGTTGTTTCGAATGAAACCAAGCAAAAACATTTGAGATGTACATCCGTTTTATAGATGTTGTCAATAGTTTGAAAATACTTGGTAAAAGTTTTTCTAATATTGAACTTGTCAATAAAATACGAAGATCTCTTTCAAAAAGTTGGGATAAAAAAATAATGACAATACAAGAAGCAAAGGATCTGAACAACTTTGCTCTTGAAGAACTTATCGGGTCATTAATAACTTATGAAATAACATGCAAGACACATGATGAACATGAGAACAACTTTCCTAAGAACAAGAAGGATATGATACTTAGAACTAAAGAAGTCCACTCGAGCGAAAGCTCATGTGATGATGAGGACTTGGCACTTCTAACAAGAAAATTCAAAAGATTCATAAGAAGAAACAAAACAAATTTTGTAAGACAAGATACTAAGTACAAAAATAAACTAAAAAAGGACACAATAATATGCTATGAATGCAAGAAGCCAGGGCACTTAAAAAATGAATGTCTCAAAGTGAAGAAGAACCTATTAAAGAAAAAAAAGGTACTAAAGGTAACTTGGGACGATTCAAGTGCATCCGACGACGAGGAGCCAACCAACAAAGAAGAAGTTACAAATTATGCATTAATAGCACTTGGCGACGAGGTAAGTGACTCAATCGAAGCTCATTTATCTTTTGATGAATTATTAAGTGTTTTTCATGATTTGTTTGATGGATGTAAATTAGTTGATAAAAAATATAAATTGTTAAAAAAAGAGTATGTTTCTCTTGTTAGTGAATTTGATAGATTAAAAAATGAGCATGATGTTAGTATGTTAGCTCCTTGTAGTCAATGTGAAGAGTTAGAGTCATTTAAAAAGGAAAAATTGTTACTACAAGAAATATTAAAAAAATTTAAAATAGGGAATAAATTTCTAAATATGATCTTTGCTAATATGGGTCATGTTCATAGAAAGGAAGGAATTGGCTTTGTGAGTAACACTCAACAAAAGCCAACTATCTTCATTAAAGGACCTATATTATATGTCTCACCGATAGAAAAATGTAATTTTTATAGAAGATGTGGTCATTTTGCTTACAAATGTTCATTTAAATGGTTTAGTTCACATAAATTAGTTTGGATTCCTAAAGGAACCATAAATCATTCAATGATAGGTGGTTCTACATACGAGGGACCCAAGGTTAAATGGGTACCTAAAAGAAAACCCCCCTTCTTGTAGATGTGTTTACAATCATAAGCTAAGAGCAAGAGATGGTACCATGATAATAAATACTCAAGGCACATGATCGGAAATCTAACTTATCTTTCAAGCTCACTAGCTAAAACAACAATACTAAGGAAAGATTATTTGAACCAAAATGTTTTAAACTTTAGGATTTTCGATAAACCTTTTGATTAAAGATGGTTTATGTAGTGTCTTTCGATTTTAAATAATGATGCATGATTTTTATATGAAATACTACATCATAGTAAAGCTAAAGAACCTTAGCTATCCTTAATTTTATAGGAAACTATCTACATTGCTTTCATTGGATTTCTTAAAAAGTGATGATGACTTTGGATTTATTTTTATATGAGATGATATGTTAGTGTTTACGACTTGAGATATACCATACATGAAAAAATCTTCTTAATTCTCAAGGATATTCATCCAAACAAATCTTGATTCTCTCACCTTATCTCTTTTTAAGTTTTTCATTAACTATTCTCCTATGATTCTACCCTGCATTGACTAAGGAAAGGAGTTATTCAAATAAACTATGATATATCACTAAATTTCTTGATGTCTATGGCTTGAATGATTAGCACCATTAGAATATTAAATACGGCTGCCAGGAAGTTAAAGGTTAAATGTTGAAGCTTGAATGATTGAAAAATAAAATTGCAACTTGAAAATGAGCCGAAGGTAGTGTACCAATGGTAGCATCTCCAAAGCACATTGCCCATAGGCGATAGCACCGCCCAACTGATGGTACCACCGCCTGAAATCGATCCCTATAAAAGGGCTTTTAGGGTCGATGGTAGAACTATCCCTAACCCTCTCTACACCCCTCTAAACTGCTCCACACCCCTCATTCCTCTTACTATCCCTCTAGAAACTCAAAAAAACCCTCATCCTTTACAAAACTAAGGATCAATCTCAAACCCCCTTTGGTGATCACAAGAAGTTTAAATTACAAAGGTAATTCCTAAACCCAATTGTTTCTCTCATTCTCCATTCATTACTTGTTCTTACCTCTTATTCTTTGTAATATATGTAGTCTCCATGACATTTAGAAGATCCTCAAGAGACAAAGGATAGAGGAAATTAGATGAAAGCTATAAGTCCATACTTTTTTATTCCCCTCAATATGCCTTTAAATTTTCAACCTTTGAGTCTATGAGTATACGTAAGGAAAATATATAGATTTAAAAGAATTGAGTAATTTAGAACCAATTCAATGGTTTGCTAACTTAGATGTCCTCCCAATTCTTCAAATAAGTGAAACCATTTATCCTAGACTTGTTTGGTTGTTTTACAACAATTTACATGTGGATGAATACGATAAGGTGTTTACTTATCTTTTAGGGCATCACATGCCCATTATGGATAGTGTCATTTGCAACCTTATAGAAATTCCTGAGAAAAGGAGAGGTTGCTATTTTAGAGGACAATGGGACACATAATCGATTGAGATCACATATTCTGAGGCTTTAAGTACCATGTTTTGTAACCCAAATTTGTCTATCGTTCCAAAAAGTTATGAACATTTACTACCTTTCAACACAAGATTTCTTCATCACATCATGATAAATATTCTACTTCCAAAATAACACCATCATGATGAAGTTAGTTAAATGGAATTAAGAACATTGTATTAAATTATGGTAGGACATGATAACTTTTTGGATATATGATATGACAAAACATGATTGAACTATCAACAAAAGATATGATGCTTTCATATGGTAGCTTGATTACTGGACTAATACATGCATATGACATAATCATTCAACCAGACGAAGAAACCTTGAAACTAGATCGATTTAATGTTATCAATAGAAATCTATTAAGGAGATTAAGATGTATAATAAGAAATAGTGTTTGGACTAGATTACCTAGGAGGATTGATCCTCCCTCACCTAAACTAGAACCAGAAACACCTATATATAAGGTAAGTCAATCTCCTCCTACTAGTCTCTTTGAGGTAGCAACTCCAACAGAGCTAGCATCCTCCTCATCTGTCGATTCCATAGTGACTCAATTGGATCAAATTAAACTACGTCAAGATCAAATCTTAACTAAGGTGCAGCAAATTCATCGATAACTTAATACTCTGTTTATGCATTTTGGTTTACTATAACCTGAATAGCTTGTATATTTCACCTTTCTTTTTTTTTTATAAAAGGGAGTAGGGAACTAAATAGTACCATAATGTGTTGTACTCCTTGATATACTATACTCTTTATCCTTACATTCTATGATGTACTTTTTGACGTTATATGCTTTTTAATATTAATGATGCATGTAACATTCTAAGAATTAGGCATGTTAAATCTTTCGACTGCATAAATTCCTTTATATATTTTTTAAATTTCTTGGCTTTTTGTAACTTGAGTTTTCTTTTTAAATTGAGATCGTTTCCTTCATTCATTGTTTTTGCAATTCATCAAAGAAGAGATTTTATTCATGGATTTTTGATCTTTCATGAAAGAAGAGTTTTTATAGACTTTTGGTATACTTGATCTTTTATGCGATAATCAATGAATCATTCTTCCTTCTATTTAAAAGAAAATGGATTTGATTTATGAATTTTTAGTATGTACATTATGATGAATCCTTTCTCTTTACATAAGTAAAAGCTTGATTCAATGAAACTTAGTTTTTGGATTTGATTTGGTTCAAATCCTTTCATAGATTTGGTTCTTATAACTTGATTTTTCTTATGATAAATGAATTCCTCTCTTATTCTTCTTCCTCTTCTTCTTATTTTTATGACAAAAGAAGAAAGAAACTTTCAAATCTCAAGAAGAATCAAAAAGTGCTAAAGCAAAAATGCTAGCTTGCCCATTTCAAGAAGCAAAAGTAGTTATCATGTAAAGTTTTTGCTTAACTTCTCATTTCACAAATTTGCTATCTTGGATAAATTATGTAAAATTTACTTGAATAATTTAAAATACTTGCATAAATTGTTGAATAATTCTCTTTTTTATTGATGACAAAAGGAGAGAAATGATGAATGTTTTTGAAATCATGCCAAAATGATGTTAATTTTGCTATCATGCATGAAGTGATGAATGCTTCAGTATCATATAGGTCATTGCTAAATTATGCATGTTATATTTTGATGACTTGAACTATGATGATGCTCAATGTATGAAATTTTGATATATTGTATTTGATCACTTTGAATGAAATTGTTTTACTTGAATTCAAAGGTCATGATTCCTTTTGAATTCAAGTTTGCTTTATCTCAATATGGTATATAGATAGTGGGCATTAGGGTTAACTCCGTCATCGATTGATTGTCATCATAAAAAAGAGGGAGATTATTGAATCTCGAATTTTGATGATGACATCAATCGGTGAATTAATGATCTAATCCATATGTTGAGATAAGTGATACAAGACTAACTACGATCGTGAGAAAGGCAAAACAATTAAAGAAGAATCAAAGTTGAGCTGGAATCAATGATTAGGCATCGGGTTAGATGAATTGGGGGATACACCAAAGGATCAGATGATGTAGTGAAAGCTCGCTAGAAGTTCACCGGGAGTTCGCCGAAAGCTTGCCGAAGGTTCGCTAGGAGTTCACTGAAAGCTCGCTGGAGGTTCGCTAGGAGTTTGCCAAAAGCTTGCCTGGAGTTCGCTAGAAGTTCATCGAGAGTTTGATTGAACCATTAACGTACAAGACAACTTTGATTGCAAGTAGAATAATTGTTTTAGCCTTAACTATCATAGTTAGGACTTTAATTTGAGTTAGTTTTGGAAAAAATCCTACTAACTTAAATAGGGGCCAATTGGGTCTGAATTAAGGTTGAATTGGACCGGTTGGATGGCCTATTCAAACACTTGGAGCCACGTCAAGTGGTGGCACCGCTCAGATTGGACGGTGGTACCGTCCAGATTGGGCGGTTGTACCGTCGGTACTTATTGTTGCCAGATGGTGGTACCGCCCTATCAGGCAGTGGTACCACTAGAGCCTATTCTCCGAGGCTTCGTCAAGCGGTAGTACTGCCTAGACTGGGTGGTGATACTGCTTAGTGTCAATCTGCAAGTGGTGGTATCGCCCAATAATAATGATGGTACCATCAGTACCCCAGAAACCTAGGATGAGACACTTTTTGGCTCCATTTCTAGAGCCATTGGGGCCTATAAATATCTCACTCTTTCCTGCATGAAAGAGCAACGAAAGTGTAAACAAAACTCTTGAGATCTTGGGTTGTAAAATTGCTAAGTGTCTTCTTTCTTGCTTTCTAGTTTTGTGATCATTCAAGAGAGATATGAGGCTTGTAAGGGTTGTCTCCTAAACCTATGAAAAGGAGAAAGTATTGTAAGAGGGTGGTTGGTTTTTGCTCATTGAAGGAAGACCGTCAGTGGATGTCAGTGGCCTCAATGGAGGAGAAATCGGGAGTAGATGTAGGTCACGACGATCGAACCACTATAAATTTGGTATGCACTCTTTTTTTTTACTTTTCATTACTATTATTCTATGTTTTTAATTGCTTATTACATTTATTTCAAGTGAACACACTTTCGATTTCAATTCTGATACGGTTTCATCGAACGTAATTTTTTAAAATTGATATTTTTATCATAAGCACTAATTCACCCCCCTCTCTTAGTGCCGACTTAATCTTAATAGGTTTCTCATTTTACTTATCTTTTTTACTTATGACTTAATTTTATTATCTTTATTTATAACTTTAATTTGATCAATCAAGTTTTTAAAATATGTTGATTTATCGATCGAGTTTTAAAATTAATTAAAAATACTATTGAACTAATTTATCCGCCTTCTTAGTATCATTAAGATTATAACAATTAGTATTAGAGTAAAGTTTTAATATTTAGATTAACATCCAAAAGAGAATAAATGATATTTTTAAGCAATCAAGAGGGACACTCTATCACACATACTCCCATATTCAATGGGATGAATTACACCAATTGAAAAACACGAATGAGTATTTTATTGCTTTATATAAATATTGATTTATTGGAATATTATCAAGTTTAGTTTTAAAAATCTTTTAAACCGATGGATGAATGAAATGATTTTGAAAAGAAATATTTTTTTAAATATTAAAGTTATAAATGCTAGTCATAGGTGTCCTACAAGCCAATCACGTGAGTGATGGCATGTGTGACTTGACACATAGTCTTTTTGCTCATTATATTTTGACATTTATCACTTTATATTGGTTGTTG
Source organism: Musa schizocarpa (assembly GCA_900464855.2). Classification (NCBI taxonomy): domain Eukaryota; kingdom Viridiplantae; phylum Streptophyta; class Magnoliopsida; order Zingiberales; family Musaceae; genus Musa; species Musa schizocarpa. The sequence goes on from LS990919.1 coordinate 41,544,671, forward strand.
CATATATGCATATATATATATATTGTAATGTCCTTGAATTTGTGTAATGGGAATCGGATCGTGATGAGATTACGATAATGAGACTGATTCACCTTTAAACATAGATCCTAAATAATTTCGATCAAATGTTACTCGAGAGGGATATCAAGATAATTGGATAGACTTGTTTGTTGTATACCCATCTATATGATGGATGCTATTGGTCTCATAGCTGCTCATGTGGGGACACTAGGGATACAATATATGTGCTCATTGGGGAATGAATTCACTTATTAATCCGCTTACAGAATACTGAATGGTTGATGATGCCTTATTGTTAGACAACGATTCCGTAGTCCCAATGGTGTATCTGGTCCTTAGACTTGAGACACCAAGGATGTCTTGTATGAGTGCTCCACTCATTGATACCAGACTTATATGTTTTGATGTCCTAGATCTAGCACAATCGGTCATCGGGAGTGGTAGTCAACCATACGAGGGCTATTGAGTGTTGATAGAGGATCATCCACTCTTAGGGTCATGAGAGAAATATCTCATGTGTTCTTGCTAAGACAAATGCCTGGCCAGGGTCATTCGGATTGAGAGAGAAAGAAATCTCTAAGAGAATCCGATTAGAATGAGACTCGAGTAGAAACCGTATGAGTCTGACAGCACCATGCCCGATATACGGTCTCTAGGATCTTAGATGGTTGAGGGACTATAGGTACATGGTAACTAAGGATAAATAAGTCTAATGAATTGGATTCCCCTGTATCATCTGGGGACTACGGCGTAGTGGCATAGTACGCCTCTAGTCGATGAGTCAAGTGAATTATTATGGAGATAATTATTTACTAAGTCAGAAGGAGTTGTGACATATATGACTCACGACCAGCTCGATATTGGGCCTAGAGGGTCACACATATATAGTAGGCATTACGATAAGTAAATGTTCGAATATGAGATATCCGTTGGAGCCTCTATCTTATTGGATATCCAATAAGCCCATGAATTATTGGATCTTATGGATAAGATTTAATAAGAGCCCATGAAAGATTATTGGATAGAGATCCACTAATCTAAGAGGCTTGGGTAGTTGGATGGAGATCCAATACTAAATAGGGGAGGATCCATTAGGGTTATGTCGACAAGGGACCTCTATAAATAGGAGGGATTCAATAGTTTTTAGGCTAGAGGTTTTTGCTTCCTCTCCTATTCTCTTTCCTCTCTCCATTTTAGAGTAGGCTTGGAGTTTTGAGGAGCGTCATTGCAGCCCTACTATGTGAATCATCATTAGAGAGGAGGGTGCTTGACCTCCTTTACCCACTCCTAGAGATCTCTAGGGATTCAGGGATATACGATTTCCCTTGGTAATACAATCTATCTCACACATTGTTTTCTATTTCATAGATTTTTGCATACCAACCCTCGCACAACGACAAATATATCTTTGAGAATTGGGGATTTTGTTTTCTATTCTTCCACTGCGCATGTGATGCCGCCCATATGATTTTTCAATAGTGGTATTAGAGCCAAGTTGTTCATGCAAAAATTGGTTTTGAACTACATGTGTTGTGTTTTAGAGAAGATTTTGACGTCAAAATTGTTGACGCAAAAGCGAGAAAGGGCAGCAAATGTTATTGCCCTTGCTGCCCTCGCTGCCATTTGCATGCAGTAGGCTTGCTGTCGGCGGTCGACAGCCTACGGGGGCCAATAGCCCACGTGTAGAGGTGTCGCGAGGTAGTGACGCTTATGGCTATTATGCCCGCGTGCAGTGCGCAGCGGGCCAGTGGCACATACGGACGTTGCACAAGCGGGGTGAAGCACTATAGGGCAATGACGCCTGCGGGTAGAACCACCCTGCGGGGTAGCACCACTTGCGGGCAGAACCGCTCGCTGGGGTGCCCACCTGCAGGGGCGGTGCCGCCCGAGGGCAAAATGCCCGCGGGCAAGGGAGACGCCCCATGCCCCCCATCGCATAAGTCGCCGTCGGCAAGGTGGCAACGACCGCAATAGGGGAGAGGGAGAAATAGGCTTATGGTTTTTCTGGGCAAAAGATAGTTTTGCCCCTCGAAATTTCAAAAATTCTAGATTCTATCCTTTATCCAAATTATAAAAATACCCCTCATAATTTAAAAAATTATCTACATATCCTTGATTTCAAAAAATATTAATTAATTAAAAGTTTAATTGATTATTATTTTTTATTATTATCAAGTAGTCCTACATGATGATGATTTATACATGTGATGTATGATATGTGGACGGATGATCATGGACCGTGTGATGTGTTTACTTGTGACTATTATTATTGGGGCCTGCAAGCCTTCATTTCATTTCTCATTTATTGTTAGGCCTGCGTGCTTATAATTAAGTTGTAATCACATGAGGAGGCATAGTGGGAGTGTGGAAGCGATAGCGAGACCCACGAGACAAACGATCACAATGCATGGAGATATGTCGAGATGCCGACGGAGCCGATAAGGACAAGATGGATGATCACAGGGCATGGAGATGCACCGCTGCATACATATATCTTGATGTGCGTGATTAGGCCCATTGGCTCGGGCTTGATCACATTAGACTATGGTCCATGATCATCTTGTGTAATTGCTCATGTGATGTGTGATTGTTTATACACCTACTAGATATGTATATAGATATATATATTTGTATGCAATGTAGATATATATTAAATATGTATGTGTGTGACAGGTCATATTAGGAGACTAAATAAAAGAAACCCCTCTCTTGACAATATTAAGTCGGTAAATGTGAGGCAATTAGATTGACCTATGTGGCCTTCTATCGTTATAGGTAGGGACCGATTCTCGGTATAGGTTGAGTTGGTCATGTCCCTCAAGACTCACCTATATCGTGATTCTCTATCTTGCCTACGACATAGAGATATACCGGTGGCCTTAAGATATGGTATGCTTGGTCGAGTCCCTCGAGGGTATATCATCAAAACAGGCTCATCTTGTAACGATGATGTCGGCTTAACTAAACATCATGATTGGTCTAGTCCCTTGAGACTATGATGATTCGGAGGTTGAATAGGACAAAATTCATAAGGAGTTATGATCGGCAAGAGTTGCCTACCTTTTGAGCTTAGTGTGATTAGTCGAGTCCATTGAGGTTACACTAAGATGCTGATTGGATCTCGATACCCACTAGAAATCTATCGGAGACTTCTGTTTCACGTGCTTAGGGTATCACGTGACTTGCCAATAAAATAGTGGGAGCATATTAAGATAGAAGTCCATATCTTGATTGTTTATTTTTGTAAAAACTGCATGATTTTTATTTCTGTTGTATCTTTATTTTAAAAAAATATCGCTTTCAAATCCCTTACATGGCATACTTGATGTCAACCATCTCACTAGTTCAAATTATATGGATTGGCTCCGCAACTTAAGAATTATTCTCATGGCCGATAAATCACGTATGTCTTTGATACAGTGATGCATACGCCCGAGGAAGGGTCAAGCGAGGATGAGATCACTCGCTATATGAAATACATTGCTATATGAAGTACATTTATGACTCTGTTAGGAATGAGTCGGCACTAAGAGGGGGGGGTGAATTAGTGCAGTAGTAAAAATGTCGGTTCTGAAAATCTTCGTTCGTCGAAAGCCGATCGAAGTGCAGTTTGCAGTAAATGTAAATTGTAAGAACTAAATAAAAACTGAGTTTTTAGTGGTTCAGTCATCGTACTTACATCCACTTCACTAATTCTTCTTCCGTCGAGGTCACCGGCATCCACTAATGATCTTCCTTTAATAGACGAAGATCAACCTCCTCCTTAAAACTCTATTCTCCTTTTGCAGGCTCAGGAGAGAACCTTTACACCCTCTTTTTACAATGCTTCCCTCACACTCTCTTAGAATGATATCTAAACATTAGAAGGAGGGACTTTATACCTTACAAGGGTTTTTAACTCTAGAAACATAGAGTTTTTGTTCACTTTTCTTGCTTCTCCGTATAGGAATAGCTTAGGTATTTATAGACCCCAATTGGCTTAAAAAATGGAGCCAAAATTCAAATCCATAAAATTTCAGGATACATGTGGTACCACCACATGCAGCTTGACACTGGGTGGTACCACTGCCCAGACTAGCAATACCACCACCTGATATAGTCTCGGAGACTGTACCATAATGGTTTCACCTGTTTGGTTACTGTTTGGGCCTTTTTCTTGGCCCAACACAACCCAAACTTGGGCCCAACTGTTCCGTAATTGGGTTGGCCCAATTCTAATCCTAATTATATGCTAACTACAAAATTTAAGACATACACTAAGTAAATCCGGTCCGGTTAGTCTAGGTTTCTTCCAGCGATCTTCCGACGAACTTCCGATGATCTCTCGGCAATGTTCCAGCAGACTCCCGACAAGCTCCTAGACTTCACGATGATCTTTTTCGTGAGTTCTGATGAGCTTTTTTGGCAAGCTCCTAGACTTCTTAGTCAATTCTAATAGAACTTCTGATGAATGTCCGAACTTCCGACGAACTCTCGAACTCCCAACAAAATCGCGTTCTCGACTCCGAGACTTCATTTTGCTTTATGCCTTGCTATCATAGTTAATCCTACATATATAAAAACCAACTTCGATCTAGACAATTATTACAAAGCTTGAATCATGTTGTCCGACATGTCATTGGTTCATCGATGCTTCATCCGATTCTTCGGCACATCATCCTCTCTTGCGACCTATTACCCAATCGGCTAGTTGACCTCCGCACTTTGATATCCTTGGCGCAATATCCACTCTTCTTAGCCCGATGCCCGAATTCACGGCCCGAAGCCTTTTGTCAATACGTCAACCGATCCTCTAGCCCGATGTCCAATCTTCTGATATGTTTGCTCCAGCCCAACATGATTCTTCCTACTTCAATTGTCTCTCCTTGATCGAAGCTTCCTGCATCACTCAAAATGCATATCAAATCATAAACACTATCAATTGGTGTCATCAACAAAATCCGAGATTCAACAATCTCCCCGTTTTTTATGATGACAACCAATTGATGATGGAATTAACCTTAACTCCCAGAGTTTAAACAAACTCCCCCTATCAATATGCCTGAATTCTTGGCCCGATACCCGAATTCATGGCCCGAAGCCTTCTGTCGATACGTCGACCGATCCTCCGGCCCAACGTCCAATCTTTTGACATGTTTGCTCTAGCCCAACATGATTATTCCTGCTTCAATTGTCTCTCCTTGATCGAAGTTTCCTACATCACTCAAAATACATATCAAATCACAAACACTATCAATTGATTTCATCATCAAAATATGAGATTCAATAATCTCCTTTTTGATGATGATAACCAATTGATGACGGAGTTAACTTTAACTTCCGGAGTTTAAATAAACTCCCCCATCAATATGCCATATTGATAAAACTCTTGGATTCAAAAATCCAAGCAATATGTTATCATAAACTTATGCATAACATCATACTTCTTCCCCTTTGTCATCAACAAAAAGGAGATGTACAACTTTCAAGTGTTTAGACATACAAGTTCAAATCATTACAATATAATATCAAGTTTTATCATCATGCAAGTAAGCAATTATTTTGAGTTTTATAAATTTTGCTAGATGTGCAAGTTTAGCATGCTTTGCATATTGAGATAGGCAAGATAGCACTATTGCTTGGTGATATTCAAGATAGCAAGTTCTACATCATGCAAGCTAGCAAATTTTTTACATTCATTTTTTTTAAAAAAATGTAAGATAGCAATATTTGAGATGTTCAAGAAAGTAACTTTTACTTTTTGAAATATGCAAGTTAGTGATATTTGCTTCTCTTTTGAGATGAGCAAGCTAGCATGTTTTTGCATCTTCTTGACTTGTGCAAGCTAGCTATCTCCCTATTTTTCATTGTAAAAGAGAAGGGAAGAATATAATTTTGTATCTCTTTTTTCCCTTTACAACAATTTTCAAAGCATGACAAAGATAAGTAATCATTCTACAGTATCATTTCAGAAAATGATAATTGTTGACTTTCACATCATTTCATAAAAAAAAAAATCATAGTATTGCATGCATCATTCGAAATCATAAAAATTTCAAATCATGATGGTATCGAAACATCAAATTATATCCTACCATGCATGATCATAACTTCTCATTTATATGCATCAAAATAATATCATGAGTATTTCATGTATTCATATCATCATATGAAGAATGTCAAGAAGAATTAATTGGGTGATGAGATACATGATTCATGAATATAAATTGTGAATATCAAGAAACATATTATGATTCTTTTTGGATAACTCAAATAGTGAAAAGAATCATAGTAAACAATCTTGATTTATAAAAAAAAATCTCAAGTTATAATTTCGAGAAATCAAGAGAAACCATGATTCATTTTAACAAATCTCCTCTTAAATAAATAACAAAAAAAATTCTTAGGAGATCATTAAAAATCTTGATTCATAAAAGATTTCATGTTATAAGTCTAAAAAAATCAAGATAAAACTTATTCAAATTCAAATCGCCAAATCAAAATCATTTTCAAGATATTCACAAAATTCATAACATAAATAGATTCATTATTTTAATTCCAATAATAATATATTTTCCTTTTTATGTACTTCATTTTATGTGAATGATTTCATATAAGCATGGTCAAGTTTATTTGTTTCAAATCAAAACATGCACCATTTTTAAAACTGAAAAAGCCACTTTCATTATGGTAAAAATCGATAATCCATAAATCACAAGAATCATCATGCATAATTTTGAAAGATAACTCATTAAGCATGATTTCAAATCATCATTACATTATTTCATCAAGCATGATTTTATAAAGTATTTTCAATTAAAAGGAATACAAAAATCATCAAGATACACATTATCATTAAAACATCTAACATGATTTAAGTCTAATATTTTGTTCCTTTATCATAACACATGCAATTTTCATTATCATTTTCATAATCAGCTAGAAAAATAAGCATGATCCTTTTAACATTTTCATTACATTATTAAACATGCAATTTTAAAGAAAAATAATTATTCTAAACTAAATTAAAAATAACTCATGAAAAGCATCATGTAATTTCGAAATAAATTAAAGGAGTTATGTTTGAGTTATTTATTTCATTGTCGAGAGTCACTAAAGCGAAGTTCGTCATTTCTTCTTCATCGGTTTCTTCCTCGTCTTCGGATACACTCGATTTGTACCAAATCGCCTTCTTTTTCTTTTTAAGTTCATTTTAAAATTTTTATTCTTGTTTTAAAAAATTCATGAGGAGTTCAAGTTCATCATCACTTGAGTTTATGCTCGAGTGGTCTTCAATTGTTCTAAGTCCGAAATCCTTCCTATTCATTGGAAGGTGGTTCTCAAGTTCTTCACGTGTATTGCATATCATTTCATAGGTCATCAAAGACCCTATAAGTTCTTCATTTCATATCATTTCAAGTTTTTTGATTCAAGTTTTAGAAAGTGAGCGTAAAACTTTATTCACAAGTTCAAGATTCAAAAAACATTTGCCAAGAGTTTTTAAACCATTGACGACATCTGTAAAATGGGTGTACATATCTCCAATGGGTATACATATCACCAATGGTTTCGCTTGGTTTCATATTAAATAATTCAAAATCATGTATTAAAAGATTTATCTTAGAGTCTTTTACTTTATTAGTTAGTGCCTTTATGTGTGATTTCAAGAGTATGCCATATATCGAAAGTCGTTTCGTAAGTAGAAACTCGATTAAACTCAGTTTTATCCAAAGCGTAAAATAGAGCGTTCATAGCTCTAGTATTTAAAGAAAAAGTCTTATTCTCCAAATTATTCCAATGGTTCATTAGAAGAGAAGACATTCGAAAACCGCTTTTGACAATATTCCATAAATTCAAATCCAATAAAAGCAAGAAAACTCTCATTCGAGTTTTTTAATATATGTAGTCCATCTAATGTTGTTAACTTATGATAATATTCTTTATTTTTTTAAACTAAAATTATGCATGTGATTTTTATAATAATTACTATTAAAAGTTAATAGAATTTATGACCAAATTATTTTAATTAAATTCAAGACTAACACTAAAAGGTTAGTATTATGAATTCAAGTTTATTATACTTTTAAAATGACATATAGATAAGGGGAGTCTGGTTAATACTCCATCATCAATTGGTTGTCATCATAAAAAATTGGAGAGATTATAGAATCCTAGATTTCGATGATGAAATCAATTGATGAATTTATAAGACTAATATGCTTTTGAGATAAGTGACATAGAAAATGCTAGTTATACATACCGTACAAGCCAATCTGTGAGTGATAACATGTGTGATATGAAACACATTCTTTTTGCTCATTATATTATTTGATATTTTATCACTTTATATTGCTTATTGCATGTATACATATATCGTGATGTCTATGGATCTGTGCAATGAGAATCAGATAATAATAAGATTATGATAATAAGATCAATTCACTTTTAAACACATCATAAATAGTCCCGGTCATAGGTTACTCGAGAGGGACATCAAGATAACCGGACAGACTGGTGTACTATATACCCGTACATATGATGGAGGTAGTTGGTCTCATAACTACTCGTGTGAGGACACTAGGGCTACAATACAGGTGCTCATTGAAGAATGAGTTTACTGATTGATCCGCACATAGAATGTTGGATGGTTAATGATACCTCATTAACAGACAGCGATTTTATTATCCCAGTGATGTATCTAGTCTTTAGACTTGAGACATCAAGAATGTCCTGAATTAGTATTCCACTTTTTGATACTAGACTTATAGGTTTGAAAGTTTCAGATCTAGCACAACCGGTTATCGGGAGTGGTAGCCAACCTTACGAGAGCTATTGAGTATCGATATAGGATTATCCACTCTCGGTGTCATGAGAGGAATATCTCATGTATTCTTGCTTAGATAAATCCCTAACTATAGTCATTTGGATTGAGAGAGAAAGAGTTATCCGGAGGTATCTGATTAGAGTGAGACTCGAGGAGAAACTGTATGGGCCTAATAGTACCATGTCCGATATATGATCTTTGAGGTATTATATGGATGAGAGATTATAAGTATATGGTAATTGAGGATAGATAAGTCCAAATGGATTGGATTCCCTTGTATCGTCTAGGGACTATGATGTAGTGGCATAATACATCCGCAATCGATGAGTCAAGTAAATTATTATAAAGATAATAATTCATTGAGCTAGAAGGAGTTCTGACAGGTATGACTCATGGCTAGCTCGATATTGGGCCTAGAGAGTTACACACATATAGTAGGCATTGTGACAAGTAGAGATTCAGATATGAGATATCCGCTAGAGACCCTATCTTATTAGATATCTAATAAGCTCCTTAATTATTAGATCCTATGAATGAGATTTAATAAGAGCCAATGCGAGATTATTGGATAGAGATCAACTAATCTAAGAGGCTTGGGTAGTTGGATGGAGATCTAGTACCCAATAGGGTAGGATCCATTAGGGTTAAGTTGACAAGGAACCTCTATAAATAGAAGGGAACCAAAGGCTCATAGGCTAGAGATTTTTTAGTTGCCACCTCCTATTCTTCTCTCCCCTTCTCCTCCTCAGATAGTAGGCTTGGAGATTTGAGGAGCATCGTCATAACCTTGCTGTGTGGATCGCTGCTAGAGAGGAAGGTACTTGACTTTCTTCATCCTCTCCTATAGATCTATAAGGATTCAAGGATATATGATCTCCATAGGTAAAACACAATCTTTCATATACGCAGTTTTCGATTTTACAGATTTTGCACACCAATTTTTGCACGATGACGAACATAATTTATGAAAAATTTAAGGATTTTTGTTTTATGTTCTTTCACATGTGATGTCGCAACCTAGATTTCCCAATAGAAAATACTTCAATTGCATACTAGAATCACAGAAGGGCCAATTGTCGAAGTAGGAGAATTGAACGTTATGTCGAAAAACTATCGTGTTGAAAATTGAATGTCGAATCAAAAGATTAGTTGACATGTTAAAGATCGAACTTCATGCTAAAGGTTTGGATATCATGCCCAAAGGATTGAATATTATGATAGAAGATAGGTTGTTATGGAAAAGTCGACATACCAATTAAATGGATGATATACTGAAGAAAAAATAATATTTTGGATGTTAGGATGAAGTGTTGAAAGATTGAATGATATTCTAGAGGAGCATATAATGTCCCAAATGTAAGATTAATTTATAAAGATCTTAATCAAGGTTATTTTGGATTAATTTAAATTGATATTGAGCTGAAGCAAAGCCTATGTATCAAGAAAGCTCAAAGCATGAAGTCAAGCTAAATTGGGCATGTTAAAAGGCCAAATCGTTGGCCTAAATTAGGCTTGGGTGATGGTACCATTAGGCCCATGTAGTAGTATCACCTAAGTCAATCGACAAGCATAGTTTATACTTTATTAATCTTTTTGACGATGGTACCACCTATGACAAGTGACAATAGTATCACCTAGAATTTAAATTTTATGATGGTAGTACCATCAAAATCTAGATTTGTGATAACAAAAGTTATAATGATAGTACCATCCAATGTCAGTAGTTTTACCACTTGTATCCTAAAATTTTTTAAGATTTAAATTTTTAGCTCTATTCGTAAAGCCTTTTAGGCCTATAAATATCTCATTCAAACTTGGTTGAAAGAATATCCATTCCTAAGCTAGTGAAGTATTGTAAGCTCTTATTTTGAGCATAGTTTGAGTCTTTTTCTCCTCTTGTGTTTGGTTATAATTATAAGTTATAAGAGATAAGAGATCTTATGTAAAAAGTGAGTGTAAAGAGTATCTCTTAAGCTTGAAAAAGGAGAAAGTTATTATCGAATCTCGGATTTTGATGATGAAACCAATTGATAGTATTTATGATCTGATCTATGCTTTGAGTGATATAGGAAGCTTTGATCAGGGAGAGACAATTAGAAGCAGGAAGAATAATGTTGGGCTAGAGTGGAACATGTCATAAAGTTGGACGTTGAGCTGGAGGATCGATCGACGTATCGGTAGAAGGCTTCGGGCCATGGGTTTAAGCATCTGGCTAAGAAGAGCATAATTTACACTAAGGAAATCAGAGTTGTGGAGGCCAACTGGCCGATTGGGCAATAAGCTGCAAGAGAGGATGATGCGCCAAAGAATCGGACGAAGCATCAATGAACCAATGACATGTCGGACAACACTTGATTCAAGCTTTGTAATAATTATCTAGATTGAAGTAGGTTTTAGGTGTAATTGGGTTAGAATTGGGTCAACTTAATTAAGGGCCAGTTAGGCCCAAGTTTAGGCTATGTTGGGCTAAGTGAAAGGCCCAAACAGTGATCCAACAGGTGGAACCATTGGTGGTATAGTCTCCGAGACTGTGTCAAGCGGTGGTACCACTAGTCTAGGTGGTGGTACCACCTAGATTCAGTCTCCGAGACTGCTAGATAGTGATTCCACCAGTTTGGGTGGTGGTACCACCCATACACAAGTCTTCTAAGCAGTGGTATCGTCCAGTGTTAGTGCTGTAGGTGGTGGTACCGCCAGTACCCTGAAAATCAATAATGAGATACTTTTAGGCTCTAAGATTGAATCCACTTGAGGCCTATAAATATCCCTGCTCAGATTACATAAAAATTAGGAGCAAAAAAGAAAGAAAATACTATTGTAATCTCGTGAGAACTCTCAAACTCTAAGTGTTAGTAAAGTTTAAGAGAGGAGATAGTGGAGGTGTAAAGGTTCTCTCCTAATCCTATCAAAAGGAGAATAGAGTTAAAAGAAGGTGGTTGGTCTTCGTCTATTGAAGAAAGACCGTTAGTGGATGCTGGTGGCCTAGACGGAAGAGGAATCTGGAGTGCATGTAGGTTATGATGACCGAACCACTATAAAACTCGGTTTGTATTTCTATTTGCATAATTTACCTTTACTGCAAATTGTCTTACTTGCTTTATTTTCTTATTACACTTTTATGAATGATTTCAAGTTAAATACATTTCCGATATTGGTTTTATCGAAACAAAGGTTTTTTAAAACCGGCCTTTTTATCCGCTACACTAATTCACCCCCCCTCTTAGTACCGACTTGATCCTAACAATTGGTATTAGATTCATATTTTTTCTTATTTAGTTTAACATCTAAGAGAAATGGTTCTTTTTGGCTTTTAAGAGGGTCACTCTATTATTTGTCCTTCTAAGTTCAATGGAATGGACTACACATATTGGAAAACTCGAATGAGAGTTTTCTTACTTTCTTTGGATTTAAATTTATGGAACATTATGGAAAACAACCTTCAAAAGTTTTCTCTTTCAATGAATGATTGGAATGAGTTGGAGAAGAAGACTTTATTTTTAAATGTCAAGGCTATAAATGTCTTATTTTGCGCTTTAGAGAAAAATGAGTTCAATCGAGTGTCGATTTGTGAAACAACTTTTGATATTGATACACACCTGAAATCACTCACGAAGGCACTAATAGAGTTAAAGATTCGAAGATTAATCTTTTGATGCATGATTTTGAATTGTTTCATATGAAACTAAGCGAAATCAATGAAGACATATACACCTATTTTACGAATATCATCAATGGTTTAAAAGCTCTTGGCAAATATTTTCTGAATTTTGAACTTGTTAATAAAGTTTTACAATCACTTTCTAAAAATTGGGATTTGAAAATAATGGCAATACAAGAATCAAAGAACTTGAATCATTTTTCACTTGAAGAACTTATTGGGTCTTTAATAACCTATGAAATGAGTTATATAGCACGTGTTAAATATGATGAACTTGAGAACAACCTTCCAAAGAACAGGAAGGATTTGACACTTCGAACAATAGAATACCACTTGAGTGATAACTCAAGTGATGATGATGATGACTTTGAACTTCTCATTATAAAATTTAAAAAGTTCCTGAAACAACAATTAAAGAATAAAAATGAACTTAAAATGAAAAAGTTGTCAAAGAATAAGAAAGCACTCAAGGTGACTTGGGACGAAACGAGTGCATCCAAAGACGAGGAGCAAACCAATGAAGACGAAGTGACGAATTTTGCTTTGGTGATTCTCGACAATGAGGTAAACAACTTAAACAAAACTCCTTTACTTTATTTTGAAATTACTCGATGCTTTTTCATGAGTTATTTTTAAATTAGTTAGTAAAAATAAAAAAAATATATAAAATATCATGCTTCTTATTTTAAAAAAATGATCATGATAATTATATGTTTTATGATAAAGGAACAAAATGTTAGATTTAAATCTAATGCTTGTACACCTAATAAGATTAATTCTATATATGTTTTAAGAAGCAATAATGTGTATCTTGCTGATTTTTGTATTACTTTTTTATTTTAATTTTAATTAAAAATGCTATATGTTTATTGAAATCATGTTTAATGATTTAATAATGCATAATAATATAAGACTTAATAAAAATGTTAAAAGTCTTGGTACCATGCTTAATAATTTTATTATGCATGATGATATGATGTCTTAGTGATTTTTGTGATGAATCTTGTTGTTGTCTTTTGGTTTTAAACATTATGAATGGTTTTGACATAAAAACGAAAAACAAAAATTTAGGCATGCTTATATGAAATCAATCACATGAATTGAAATAACTAAAATGAGAATGCATCATTGAAAATTTCTCTATCACTATCATATCGATTTTTCAAAAAGAGATTAATAAATCTATTTATATTTTGAATCTCTTGAATTATGAAAGTGATTATGATGATTATGAATTTTATCTATTTCATAATCTTGATTTCTCGAAATTATAACTTGAGATTTTCCTTATATGAATCAAGATCTCTCATTTGATCGCTTATGTCTCTTTTTACCATTTGCTAAAGAAAAAAAATATCTAAATTGTTCTTATGACTACAACTTGAAAGTTTTCTATGAATCAAGATTTTTTCTTTCACTAAAGAAGATATTCATTGAAACGAATCTTGATTCTTTCACTTAATATTTATAAATTAAAATTTATTATAAATCAAGATTTTTCATTAATTGTCCTCTTACAATTCTTCTTGGTATTTTCTTAAGATGATATTTTCTATATCAATCTTGATAATTTTTATGCATGAATCGAGATCATTTATTATTTGTTCTCCTACAATTATTTTGTTGTTTACTAAAGAGAATATATTTTCGGAATTCATGAATTAAAATTTCTTTTAAATTTTTTTTTATTTGATCTCCTAAGATTTCTTTTTAATTATTTAAGATGAGATTTGTCAAAATGAATTATGTCTTTTGGTATTCACATGATCTTATCTTTCATGATATGATTTTTTTTTGTATAATTCCTTGTATTCATGTAGTATATCTTATCATGAATTTTTTTTTATATCTTCCATGTGATGACTTGAATATTTACACATTTGTGCTATTCCCCTCTTTTTTCCTATGACAAAGAGGGAGAAAATAAATGATGAATGTTTGGTACCAATAATTATGAAGTGATAAATACTTTAAAATGTTGATTTAATGTTTGGTATCATGAATGCTTTAGTATCATGTATAGGAGAAATGATAAATGTTTGGTATCATGATCAAAATGTTGATTTAATGCATGAAGTGATAAATGCTTAAAAAATTTAATGTCTTAGCATCATGAATGTTATGCCCAAAATGATGTATCATGAATACTTCAGTATCATGTATGATATGCCCATAGTGATGATTGATTTATTTTTGGTATCATGCAAGAAGGATGAAATGTAAGGTTTTAAAATTGTATATGTTTTAATTTGAAACTATAATGATGCACAAAAATATTGAAATAAGATTGATATTTTACCTTTGTCATGATTTAGAAATTAATATAAAGGAAAAAAATTAGAATATTGTATTCTTTTCTTCTATTGGACAATGACAAAGGGAGAGACAAATTTGCTAGCTTACAAATTACAAAGAGAAAAACTTTCTAAGAAGCAAAATTACTAACTTGCACTTCTCAAAAGAGAATAACGATCTTGCTATCTTAAACATCATCAAGAATTGCTAACTTGCAATCTTAAGAGAAGCAAAAGTGCTATCTTGCACATTTCAAAAGATGCAAAAAAAATTGTTACCTTATATATCAAAAAACTTACTAGCTTGCATAATTATATATGCAATGATGAAATTATACGATGATATATGATGTTTCAAAAACTTGAAATTATACAATGATTTAAAATTATGTCTAAAAACTTGCTAGTTGCACTTCTCCTTTTTGTTGATGACAAAGGGAGAGAAGTTATGATGACAATTATGCATGTAATGATATATTGAAATTTTAATTATGCATGATTTTATGATGACGTATTACAAATATTCATGATTAAATTTGCTTTGAATTAAATTAAATTTGAATTCAAGGTTCAATCAATATGATATATTGATAGGGGGAGTTAAGGTTAACTCCATCATCAATTGGTTGTCATCATAAAAAAGGGGGAGATTGTTGAATCTCATATTTTGATGATGAAACCAATTGATAATGTTTATGATCTGATCCGCGCTTTGAGTACCATATGAAGCTTCAATCAGGGAGAGATAATTAAAAGCAGGAAGAATCATGTTAGGCCAAAGTGGAATATGTTAGAAGATTGGACGTCGAGTTGGAGAATCGGTCGACATATCGGCAGAATGTTTCAGGCTATGAGATTGGGCATCGGGCCAAGAAGAGCGATAATTGCAACAAGGAAATCAGAGTTGCGGATGTTAACTGACCGATTGGGCAATAGGTCACAAGAAAGGATAATGTGCCAAAGAATTGGATGAAGCATCGATGAACCAATGACATGCCAGACAACACTTGATTCAAGCTTTATAATAATTGTCTAGATCGAAGTAGGTTTTAGGCATAATTAGGTTGGAATTGAGCCATCAATTAGGGGCCAATTGGGCCCAAGTTTAGGTTGTGTTGGGCTAAGTGAAAGGCCTAAACAGTGACCCAACAGGTGGAACCATCGGTGGCACAGTCTCCGAGACTATGTCAGTAGTGGTACCACTAGTTTTGGTGATGGTACTGCTCAGACTTAGTCTCTGAGACTATCAAGCGGTGGTACCGCCAGTTTGGGCGGTGGTACCACCTAGACAGTCTCCCAAGTGGTGGTACCGCCAAATTGGGCGGTGGTACCACCCAGTGTCAATGTTGCAAACAAGACATAGTCTCCCAAGTGGTGGTACCGCCAAATTGGGCGGTGGTACCACCTAGTGTCAATGCTGCAAATGATGGTATGACCCAACAAAAGCGGTGGTACTGCCCAACACAAGCGATGGTACCGCCAGTACCCCGAAAATCGGAGATGAGACACTTTTAGGCTCCAAGTTTAAATCCACTTAAGGCCAATAAATATCCCTCTCATCCCTGCTCAGATTTCACAAGAATTGAGAGCAAAAAAAGGAAGAAAATACTATTGTAATCTTGTGATAACTCCTCTCAAACTCTAAGTGTTAGTAAAGTTTAAGAGAGGAGGTAGTGGGGGTGTAAAAGTTCTCACCTGAGCTTGTTAAAAGGATAATAGAGTTGTAAGAAGGTGGTAGATCTTCACATATTGAAGGAAGATCGTTAGTGGATGCCGGTGGCCTCGACGGAAGAGGAATAAGGAGTGGATATAGGTCACGACAACCGAACCACTATAACTCGGTTTGCATTTCTATTTGTGTAATTTACCTTTATTACAAACTACCTTACTTGCTTTACTTTCTTATTACACTCTTATGAATGCTTTCAAGTTAAATAGATTTCCGATATCGATTTTATCGAAACGAAGATTTTTTAAAATTGACCTTTTTATTCGCTCCACTAATTCACCCCCTCTCTTAGTGTCGACTCGATCATAATAGTTAAAACAATAGTTATTGATTTTTATCTATTTGAAAGAAGATTAGTAGTAAAAATTGATGGCTTTGAGAGAAGAGAAATTGGGAATGGACATAAGTTGGAAAGACTAAAACTACTATAAATTGGTTTACTTTCCTTGTCCTTTTACTTATGACTTAGGTATATTCTTTTTACTTGTAATTTTAACTTGATCAATCAAGTTTTTGAAATATGTTGATTTATCGATTGAGTTTTAAAATTGATTAAAAATACATTTGCACTAATTCCTCTCCCCCCTCTCATAGTGCTATTAAGATCCTAAGAATATTTACGATCCCCTTTTGCAAAAAATATAAGTGAAGAGTCAATCCTTAAAGGCTTTAGACTTTTTATATTGGATGTCTATGATAGAAAGTTCGACAAAGCATATTCTATCATTTATCTCAAAGATGACACTCTAGGACTATAACCTCTCTTATGTGTCACACTGTCCCTATAATCCTTAGGGGAAGCTATGAGAATGTGATAAGACCCTAAAGTCTTATCGTCACTCTGATACCAATTGATAAGGCCCTAAGGTCTTATCGTGGAAGAAATGGGAGAAAAGAGAATGATAATGATCGCTTCGAAGGGATCGGCCCTCCTTGATCGCTTCGAGGGGATCGGCCTCCTAGGGTTTGTCAAAAGACAGAATAGTATTTTTCATAGATAACTGAAAAGAAGCAGTTACATCCCTATTTATAGAGTTTCACCTAGAGTCCATCAGGACTTGAACTCTAATAATAAATAAATATTAAATAAATATCTACTTGACTCTAACTGAACCAAACCGACTCAATAAACAATTAGACTAAACAGACTCAATAAACATTATTCAAAAGCTCAGAAAAAGGGTCCTAACAATTCCTCCCTCTTCAAATCAGCCTTGTCCACAAGGCTGAGCAGCATCAATCTCAAGGAGCTTCTCTTTCAGCACTTTAGCCATAGACTATCTGCAACGCATCACAACCCGTTGATCAAGTAAATATGGTCTCCACTTTTTGATAGTGTAAGCAATAGGTCGGTCTTTCAGTATAGTAATCGTTGCATGAAACTTTTGGCCCTGTATAATCAATTTTATCTTCGAACCTTTGCTATCACAAGTGAAAATCCGTCCATCAACGATCTTTACTTCGAATCTGTCATAGTCTTCAATGTGGTGGGCCAATCGGTCAATAGTCTCACTGTCCATAAAATTATTAGTGCTACCAATATCAAGCAAAACTATAATAGGTTGATGCTCTAGAGTTTCAGCAACTTCCATATTTTGCGGGTTAGAGTAGTCGGCTAATGTATGCATTGTATGTATGGTAGGTTCAACGTCTTCATTAGAATTTATACCTTCATGATCGGAGTCCACATTCTTAGCTTTCAGCTCCTCTCCAATTGGTTCAATCATCAGAAGTTGCCCTTGTTTACATCGGTGCTCCATACTCCATTTTTTATCATAGTACAAACCCCGTGCTGATCTTTCCTTGCTAATTTTTTTCTCATGTAGATTTGCAAATGAGATTGTAGCTATCATAGTGCGGGGTTGATGAGCCTTAACTTCACACCAGATCTCTGGAATAAGCCCTTCAATAAATGTATCCAGAAGTTGTCGGTCCGACCAATCTTTAGCTTGATTTGATAATCTTTCAAACCTACTCTGATATTCTAACACTGTAGAAGTTTGACGAATTTTGGCGAGCTGACAATTAACATTCTCATATTCAGATGGGCCAAAGTGAACAAGAAGCTCTCTTTTGAACTGCTCCCACGAAGGAACTCCGTGGAAAGTTTCATACCAATCGTACCATTGGAGTGCATCTCCCTTAAGCTGGATTGAGACCACTTCTACCTTGGATTCTTCTGGGGTTATGTGAAAACGAAAAAAATTTTCTGCCTTAGAGATCCAATTGGTCGGTTCTCCATCTTTCCATCTCGAAAATTTCATTTTCATGTGTGAGTAATTTGTGTCACAATCTTGGGGCCATTTTCCTGTATTTTCAGATTTGTGCAATGTAGAACTTGAGCCCCTATTTTGTTGAAATTTGTTGAGGCTCTCCAGTAGGCTCTTTTTGAAATCATTAAGTGTTTCTTGCAATCGGTTCTCAATTCTGATTTTCAATGCTTCCATTTGTGCTTTCACCAAGTTATTAGTGGCCATTGCATAAGACTACAAATCTGAAACCTCAACTCCCAAGTGTTGGTCAAGGGCATCAATCACTGCCCTATTCGGTGCTGCTGTTGTGACGCAGTTGGTGGCGACACTATGGGGATGAAGGGTTGCTATGAGGATGTGGGGATGTAGCTACGGTCGTCGCGTGGGAGGCAACGATGCTTGTTACGGTCGCTGCGTAGAGGGATCGCTGTTGCTGAGGGCTTGGAGGCAGCGATGGTGGTGCGGCTGAGGTAGCACCGCCAAGGGCTCACCGTTGCGATGGCTGCAACGGCGTGGATGGAAGGCATCGTTGCTCTGTTTTTGTCACACTACGGAAGGAGGCACTAGTGAGAGGCAACGATGCTTGTTGCAGTCACTACGTGGAGGGATCGCTGCTGCTGAGGGCTAGGAGGCAGCGATGGTGGTGCGGTTGAGGGCAGCGTCGGCAAGGGCTCGCCGATGCGGTGGCTGCGACGGAGGAAGAGTTGCTGTCCTGTGTTTCAGTCGCTGCGTGAGATGAGAGCGTCGGGGGCTGGAAGGCGACGACCGCAACTGTTGTGACTCACGGAAGCGATCGCTAAACAGTGAGGTTGAGACTGCGATGATCGCATCCGGCGGCTGCAGCAGCGGAGGCGGAGCAAGGGAGAGGCAGCGTTGAAGTGGCCGGGGTTGAGGTTGCAGTGGAGAATAGGAATCGACGGTGGTGGCTCTGCGGGAACAAAGGCAATGGGTGATTTACCCTGTTTCTGTTACCAGAGCAAGGGAGAGGCTGCGAGGATCACGGCCGGGCGGCGAGCAGCGTTGGCACTGGCTGGGCAGTAGCAGCGACAGTGATGGTAGCCGGCGTAAGCAGCAACAAGGGGACCCGCGACTGTGGTGCGGCTGGAAACAAGGGCAGCAAGGTGAGCTGCATGTGCTATGTTTCGGTTACAAAGGATGCAGAGCAAGGTGGAGCGGCGGCTGGGAGGCGAGCGGCGGTCGTCGCACGGTGGCCCGCAGCGGTGATGGGTCGGTTGGGTGGCGACGGCGCTGGAGGGGAAGAGGAGTGCTGGAGGCGGCGCGACTGGTGGAGGCGCGGCTGCGATCGACGAGGGGCTGCGGCAACAGAGGAACTCTGTTTCTGCAACCGTTGCAACGAGGGGCTGCGGCAACCGGCAGCTGCGGCTGCGACCCAAGGGGGGGGCACGGCTAGGGTTGCGGCTGGGAGGCGGGCAGTGGTGATCGATCGGCCGGGAAGCAGCGGCGACGGTGGAGAAGGAGTTGCCCTGCAGCGGCGGTAGAGAAGAGGAGCAGGGCTGCGGCGGAGTGGGACGCTGGCAGCGTCGTCTCCTGGCAGCGGTGGTGGCTCGGGTGGGAGGCGGCGGTGGACTCTGGCCAGAAGTGGGGCAGAGTCGGTTGCTGGCCGGAGAGCAGCGACGGGCGGCGGGTGGGCTGGCCGGAAGCAGGGGTGCGTGACTGCGGTTGCTGCTTCTTCTCTCTTTCTTTCTTTCTTTTGTTTTTTATAGCTTCGAGAGGATCGGCCCTCTTGATGTTTCGAGGGGATCTACATCAAGACTTGAATTCACCCAAAGTTCATGGATTTGAATTCTAATAATAAATAAATATTAAATAAATTTTTATTTGATTCGAATCAAATCGACTTAATTAACATTATTCAAAAGCTCAAAAAAAAATTCTAATAAAATGAATTTGTCAAACACCTCCTTTAATTAATCTCCTCCTTTAGGTAGTTGGCTAAAGAATTTGAACTTAGTTTCATTAAATATAAACTCTCAAACAAGCCAACTAATTCTCTCCTAGTCATATGCTGGGAGGAAAAAAAAATATTTAGAGAATTATACAAGAAGGTTCAATGATGAGATTCGTTAATGCATATATCAATGGTCTAACCTTTAAGATTTTTTTTCCAATGTTATCACTCAACCTTAGTGATTTTTCCAGAGCTCTTGTAAGAAGCTAATTGTCACATTCTTGTGAAATCAATAATCATTAGGAAAGGAAAAGTTAAGTATAAGAAAACAATGAAAGAAGAAAAGGCTTAACGTCCCATGGGCCCCACGGAGAGACCACAAGGTGCTAAGCCGAGAAGCTACTAGATCCCTCCCCGGTAAGATTTTATGCTACTCAATGCTTCACAAACTAAGGCCTTTATGTAAATTAGAGAGAAGGGATTCTTGCATAAACCTGCTCCTTAAGAGCACCACTAGCAAGAAAAAATATAACAAAATACTATCATTTTCACTATAACCATGGGCACGATATTCAAAATTATCATACCATGAAGAAACAAAATGAAGATTTGATTCAGAGGGGACACCTTAATAAATTTCTTTCTTGGATATGCAAAACTTCAATAAGACCTAAAGGCCCTATCATACAATTAGTTAATGTGATTATTCGTGGGCCAACGGGAGATGATAATAGCTCATCTGCTAGAAAGTCATATGCAAGGGAGTCACAATTAAAAAAGTTTTGTCTCAATGGAGATCAACCCATTATATTTCGGAAAGAGCTGGCAAAACACTTGGACCCTAAGCATACTAATATTCTTGTGGTCTCCATTAAGATCATCAACTCCTTAATAAAAAAGGATATGACTAACTTGGGACACTCTGCAGATATACTTTACTATGAGGTTTTTCAGAAAATTTACCTATAAGTTAAAGACCTACAATCCATCTCCTTTGCCATCACTGGGTTTATAGGGGACTCGATCACCCCACTAGGGACAATGGATATATGCTTTTGGATCCAGTAGCTATTCAAAAATGGTAAAGACTAAGTTTTTAATAATTGATATTCCATCGGTTTACAATATTATCATCGGGCAATCTACCCTCAACCGCATGTAAGTTATTTTATCAACCTATTATATGATACTGAAGTTTTCGACTAACTTAGGAGTGGTAGAGATAAAGAGATAAGGAATTAAGATAGTATTACTTGATGTTAGTCATTTTGCATGAGAAAGCAATACTCTCAATTCAACAAATGAATCTCAATTCAACTAGTGAACCCACACCCAGAGGCAAGAAAACGCTTGGAGGAGATTTATTTGGATCTTGAACAACTAGATCACATAATTAAAATGGGTCTACATTAGCTCTAGAGAAGAAGAAAGAATTGATCAGCTTCTTGCATTTAAATTCAAAAGTATTTGCATAGTCTCCTAGTGATATGCCTAGGATCAATTGTGATGTAACTCAATATTAACTGAACATTAACCCAAGCATAGGATAGTCTATTATTAGCCCCAAAACTTTACTCTGGACCGATAGGCAATGGTAAAGGAGAAAGTTAATAAACTCTTGCATGTTGACTTTATATTCAAAGTCCACTATCCAAAATGACTTGTTAATGTAGTTTTTGTCAAGAAAAATATTAAAAAAATAAAGAATGTGTATTGATTATACTAATCTCAATAAAATTTATCCCAAGGATAGTTATCCTCTTCCCAAGACAAGACAGATAAGTTAGTTCATAGATGCTTTTTTTTAAGTATAACCAAATAAAAATAGCATAGGAGAACGAGGAACACATTGTGTTCGTTACTGACAAAGGCCATCACTATTACAATGTCATGCTATTTGGATTAAAAAATATTAAGATAATATAATAAAAGATGGTCAACAAGATATTCGAGTACTAAATTAGATAAAATATGAAGGTATATGCAGATGATATGCTAGTAAAGAGCCACGCCACAAACACTCATTTGTCTAACCTTGGGGAAACATTTGTACCAAAAATTTTAGATGTGACTGAATCTTACCGAGTGCACATTTAGCATAAAATATAGAAAATTCTTTGGCTTTATAATCCATGAATAAGGAACGGATGCCGACCTCAAAAAAGTACAAGCCTTCATCAACATGAAAAATCTATCGTCGATCAAAGAGGTTCATCAATTAACGGATCGAGTTATTGCACTCAATTTGACTTATCAGACTTGATTACTAACTTAGGCATAAGAGGGATATTGTCGGGATGCTCCCGATATAGGTTTGCAATGTTCGAATGTTAAATTTGAAAAGTTTTCACTTTGAGATTGGCTCGAGGAAGAACAAGGTTAGATCTGAATCGACCTCCAACTCGAATAACCAACATATGCTCTAACAAGATTTAATGGTGTCCAATCTTAATTTAATTTAGTTTCAAATAAATTTAGAAAAATAATACCATTTATTAACAAGAAAAATAGTAAAATAATTTAAGTTTTTATCGTTCACATTCTTGACTAATTTGATAATTATTTTGGATTAAAACTTATGATAACAAAAATAATAAATTCTTAATTATTTGGGATCGTTTACATCAATCCTTTCCCATTATCAACCCTATAAAAATTTATATTATTAAATTAAAAATATTTAAATCTTTAGTTAGATTTTATAATGAATAATTACATATTATTGGACTAAATTAATCCCATATAGCTAATAACTTAAAGACTAAAATTACATATGTATGTGTATATTTGTATTATTGGACTAAATTAATCCCAAATCTTCCATTCCACCCCATGCAGAAGCTTCGTTCGTGATCAATGAGCCGCACCAAATCCAACGCACCCGACTTTTTTACCTCCATTTGTCGTGTATCGATTTTTTCTTCCCTTTCGCACCCGCTCGATGCTGAAAAATAACCAACTTATGGGCAAAAAGTTACTTAAAACAGAATAAATATGGGCATCACTGCGCTGCAGATTAATGCAGGTTTTCTCGACTCATCCAATGGCTTCGCAAGGCGTTACGCTGTGTGAGGTGGCATTAGGAAGGTGCCCACGTGAACAAGCAAACCTCTGTGACCCTCGCTTGACGTCGATCCGATGGAAGGCGAAGGCCATAAGAACGCGACCTCGTTTCCTCCGTTTGCATCACCTTCCTTCTTCCTATATGAGTCTTCTTCTTCTCTCTCTATCTCTCTCCCCTCTAGTTTTAAGTGCGACTGGTGTACAGTCGGTTCTCATGGCTGACAACTTCTTTCGTTACTCTTTCATTCCCTTCCCCTCCTCCTCTTCGTCCTCCTCAAAGCCTATGGTGGAGAGGGACTTACTCAGCCGCCTGGCGGAGCAAAACTACGATATGTCTGGTTTGGATGTCAGTCTCTCCCTCTGCCCACCAGCTGCAATGGAAAAAAAGTGCTCAGCTTGCGGAGAGATGAAGACTCCATTGTGGCGAAATGGCCCCGATGGCCCCAAGGTGATGGATACTTGTCGATCGAGCTCATTTAGGTTCACACTGTTAGATCTGACACAAATGTATTCTTTTTTGGTTCTTTTTAGTTTGGATTAAAAGAGAACATAGGTTTTATAATAGTTCTCGTAAAAACAGGAATGAGAACACTTCCACAGGATAATGAAACTAAGGATTTTTTTTCTTTGTTTGGAGATCATTCATGTTGATTAGTTAGATGACTTCTGGAGGACAAATGAAAGAGATGACTTGGGACTTTGATCACTGTACAGGAAGTTTTTTTCTTCTTTTATTTTCCTTTTCGTCGAGATCATGCATGTTATCTTGGTGGAAGACAAAAGGCTCTGAACACTTCGATCACTATATATTAGGGTTTTAATGTCTGTGGTAACAGCAAAGAGAGCATTCTTGTACAGGAATATTAATCATTGGAATCTGCGTATGCATGTCGGTTTGGTAGAAGACTTGGGACTTCTTTCACTATAAAAATAGTTGATGGCAAGATTACGTCAAATAAAGTGCACTTGGTCAAGGAGGTTTGAGTCACGAAACCAGCTCTTCTTTTATGCATATTAAGGCTGCATGCATGTGACTAAACCTATTTAGAACTTTCACGCCTTATATATTCTTCTTTTTATACTTTTGTTTTGCAAATGTAGTAGAACAAAGTATATATATATATATATATATATATATATATATATATATATATATATAGAGAGAGAGAGAGAGAGAGAGAGAGAGAGAGAGAGGTGGTGTTGATTTATGTTAATTCCTGGCGTTTGCAGTCCCTATGTAATGCATGCGGTATCCGCCACCGGAAGCAAGTGAGGAAGATTAATACCAACCTGACTTTAGCTCCACCAAATCACGTCACGCAGTTCAGTTCTCAACGTAAGCTGGAATGACAAACCTAGCAGAAGCACTCCCAAATGTTTCCAAGCTTCTCAATGTCAGTACGTCGAAGGTGTCTCAGAAGCTGTTGGCAGATTGTAAGTTCTGCATTAATTCTCATCCCAGTGTCTCTTTAATTCCCTCGTTGTTGTAATATCTAGCTAGAGATAATGATTTCTTTGGTCTTTAAGTGACTGCTGCTACTGAGAATGAGAGATCGAACAATAAAGTTACATATTTTATTGATTTGATTGTTTGTAAGACATGTGATGTAGATGGATTGGATGTGTTTGGTAAGTATAAAAACTTTCACGTCCTTGATTCACAAACAATCACTCACAAGATATAATATATATCAAGATAACAGCAATAATTCGAGACTTTTGGTTGCTCAATATATATATATATATATATATATATATATATATATATATATATATATATATATATATATAATTTATCTCAATTATAGTATTTTTTAAATAGGTTTATATTGTCTCGATGAAGGTACCAAAAACATAGGAAGCCCATTCAAAGATTGATAGTGTAAATTATATATATAATATTGGATTGGTTCACTCTATGGGTTAATCTTAATCAATACTATTCCAAATATCTTGTCAAGAATATTTTATAGGAATCATTCTTTTGGGAAATATGAAAACTGAACACATCTCTTGAAAATTAAAAAACTCAAAAAAAAACTTTTCCCAAAATCATTTAAGATGATATACCATCGAACTTGCGTTTTCTATGACACCTACTTGTGAGGGGATGTTAAAAACACGAAAACCATCACAACAGCTCTGACCATGTAAAAAAAACAATAAAACCAACTTTTATCTCCCACCAAATCCCCAAGGATATAATTAAGTCTAGCAATGTTCAAATCTTGAAGCAAAACAATATATAGACACTTATGATTAAGTTTCAGGAAAAAACTAGTTTAGGAACATAGTATTGATCATGGAAAACAAGCCCACCATGAAGCTTACAACTTGACACAACCTCAATCTCTACTAGTAGGTCCTGAGAGGGCATTTTGATATAACATATTCCACTAAATATAATCTTAGCTACTTGGTCACTGAAGTGCCTGTTTTTGAGCGTCAACATCAGCCTCGGACGTGGCGAATTTGAATGTGATGTGTAGAATCTTGTTGCCAGATCGAGTGTATTCCGCTCTGAATCAAGGTGACATATTCTCCAACATTCAGATGCCCATGACTCTGTTCCATCAAATCAGGTATCAAACGATAAAAAATTATAGTAAGAATACTTGAAGCAAAATAAGTATTTGTTGCATCGACCTTTAAACTATATGATTTTAGTTAGTTAAGATATATTATATATAATTAAATTCTAATTATGGATATCAACTAATAGAATGAAAGTCTAATTTATTAAAAGATAACATTGATAAGAGGGACTCTCGTATTATTCTAGATCATCTACTTTTGTCTATAAAGAGATAAGATCTCCTACATACTCAACGTATATAATGTACTAATCATTGAAATATTACATATCTTCTCTCATCTCTTTTTTTTTGTATAATCTATCGCTCTTATTAATAGTCCCGTGATTGATATGAAGAGAGGAGAAGATAAGTGTATCTTTTCTTGTAAATTGACATCACTATATCCTTTGGATCTGATAATGCTATACCTATAAATCAAATAAAAGTTTTCTGGACATCGAAAGATATGTATCATAAATTTGATACATTGTTATTTGATTTTAATTTCTATTATTTGATTTTAATTTTTGACATTTAAGTATTTTCAGATAGCAGTAGATATTATGATTTTTATGCTAACAATTGGTATTAGAGTTGTGTTTTCAAATCAAATATTTTAAATTATAAAGTTATATCAAATCTATTTTGTATTTAGATCTATTTATTATCATCATTTGCTTGTGAAAAGATGTTATCTAATTTTTTTTTTATGATGCTTGAATGATCTGTTTGTACTGTTGATTTCATTTCTATCTAGTTAGTCATGTCATTAGTTTGGAAGCGATGCGATGCTCCTTGTGTTTGATTGATGAACCACTATTGATAGCTTAATATCGATAATATTATTATTGAGTGCAATGACCCCAATGGTCACCAGTCCAATCATAGATAGTGACTGCATATGCAACAACAAGCATTGTAGATTGCGATAAATGCAACGACTATTCTACCTTGGCCATAGGTGGTTTTAGTAGCATTGTTGCTCTAACGGTTGAGCAATTATGACTACTATTGTTGTGTGTGGTGGCTATAGCAATGCCACTATATGCAATGACTACAATGACATCGTTGTAACATTTGTTGGCTACGATTGGTGTTGATTCGATATCTAAGGTCACAACCCAGTAGTTGTGTGGTAGATGATAGGCGCACCACCGACAAAACTCATGTGTGCGTATAGGCAATGGTCCCACATGACAACGATCGCATGCCTTGTGCAATGACCAAGGAAGAGATAATTAGGTTTTATTTTAAAAGGATATTTTTACCCTTCAAAATTTTAAAAATTTAATATGTGTCATTAAATTTTACCATCCATTTATGCCCTTTAGAAATTGGATATTTTTCATTATATATCCCATGTAAAATTATAGATTTTTCCTTTAGAAATTAAAATTTTCTGAATTATGTCTTCAACTATAAAATCGATTAATTAATTTATTTTAATTAAATATTTGATCGAACTTAATCATGACTATATTTTGACTATTTGATTGGATTCAGATTCAATAAATCAAGTTTTTATTGAATTAAAAAAAGTTAAATTTTGATTAATTTTTATTTTGATATTTGACTAATTTAATTGGACTTATGTTTAGCCCAAAATTGGGCCTACCTAATTAAATAGGGTTTATTAGTCTAATTTAGGATTCTATACGAAATAAAAAATATAAATTATAATTTTCTTTTATAGTTTTCTCACATGACATGATGATATAATTTTGCATGTGATAAATTAAAATTAATTATTATTCTTAGATATTTGTTTGATTATTCATATGCATATGTTTAAAATTATGAAATAATATTTGTTTTTATAAAAATATTATTTATGTTCCATTATGATTATAGTAATCATATAATATTTTTTATGCTAATTAATATTTAATAATTATTATGGTTGTTATATTAGATTGAACTATTTTAGTATATATTAGATTGAAGAAATTTGGTGAATATTATTTGTAACTCATATCTTTAAATTTTATATGACTAGTAGCTATCAAAGTGACTTGGGATCGTAGGCTTATAGGATGTGAATTATAATAAAGGTTTGGTCACTTATAAGATATTTTAAATTATATTTTATATTATTATATTAGTCTTGTAGTTGTCAAAATGGCCTAAACTAATAACTTATAAATTTATATTAAGGAATTAGTTTTGAATGATCGTACGAAAAATAATATTCACAATGACATCTATAATTAGGTGATTTAGTTCCCAAATAGTATCTACTTCGAATAATTATGTGATCAGGTAATATGCTACTACTATTTTGGATATATTTGTAGCTTAGGATTATATACCCATAGGTATGACGATGATATCAATCATTCATAAATAATTTTGTGTGAGTACTAGATATGTCGATATTTCACACAAAGGTAAAATAGAGATGATACCAATAGTTCCACATTTATTGAAAATCTCAAAATATTAATATTACTATTATTTAATATAGTGGTATTTCCTTTATTGTATTCTTATAAATGTCATATATTTTCTAAATTAAATTATTATAAATGGTTTAAGTATATGTAATTTATACTTGGTGAGTTAAACCTTGATTAAACTAGTTAAAACGATCACAGATATAACTATTAACATTTCATAAAATAAATAATTAATAAAAATGATCATGAAATGTCTAAAAGACTCAATTTTATAATAACTACTAATAATATTTAGACTTTATTATAGTTTATAATTAGTATACTGAAATATTTAAAGATCAATTTAAATTTATTAATAAATCATTAATTGAAATCTTAATGAAAGAATTAACTAAAATTTAATATGATCATATTAGAGAAATTTAAGATTATATCCCCAATATGCTTGATAAAATTACAAGCTTAAGAATATTGGACATAAATATAGTTGAGTTCTTTCTTGTATAACTTATTCTTAATTATATTTTTTCTTATTTTGACTCATTTAAAATTAATTATAATAAAATTAAGAATAAATGAAACTTAAATAAGCTAACTAGTATATGCGTTTAAGAAAAAAATTAAGATTAAAATAAAAAAAACATAATATTTAGGATATTATTTAAGGAGTGGATAACAAGAAAAAAAGATGAAGCATAAATCATATGAGATTTTAAATACTATATAAATTCATAAAAGAAAAATATTCATAATAAATTATTACTTTTGTAGCAAAAAATGTTCATATGAAGAAGGACTATAAGATTTTGATTCGAAAAGAAAAGGCATAAGTTTGACCCTTGTATCTTTCGAGTCAAATGTTATAAAAATCTTTTCTAATACTTGGTAGATTAATACTAACACTTTAACTTATGTTACCAATAATGAAGATTCATTTTAATATAAGAACCAAAAGAATATGAAATACTCATATTTCAGAAAATTATCTTAAAATGAAAGTGATAGTAGTTAGTACTTATCACCTACGCCTAGAATTAATTCATTTGATATATCTTGAGGATACATGCTATGTTCATATAATTCTAAAAATTTGAGTTCTTTATCTAGAATTATCAATATATTATTTCTCTTTTGATAGTTGTAAACGTAATATATTTATGATTCAATAAAAGTTAACTTTAAATTATGTATAGTGGTTTGTACATAATTAATATGAATATTGAGTTTGTACCAATATTGTAATTAAATATTAGAATGAAAAATAATTTAAACTCTTTGAGATTATATATGTTTGCATCTATAGGTCACTCCATGTTTTCTACTTTAGTGGAAAGAGATATTTTATCACTTTTATAAATAACCTATTGAAATATAACTATATTTCTAATTTATGTAAGGTTTTAAGTTGTTGACACTTTTAGGTATATATAAATGAAGGTGAGAGACAATTAGATAGAAAAGTCAAAATTATTAGATTTGATAGAGGTGGTAAATTTTTATGATAGATATGATGAGCCCAATCATAATTCTAGTTCGTTTACTAGATTCCAAGAAATGTGAGGTATTTATGCTCAGTATATTTTACTAAATGTATCACACAATAATAGGATTGCTGAAAGATAAAATCATACTCTTATGGATATAATTATGAGCATAATAAATTATTCTTTAGTATCTGAATCAATATAAAAAGAAGCTCTAGATATAACTATTTATATCTTAGATAGAGTTTCTAGTAAGCCAATTTCATCAACTCAACTTGAGGCATTTATATATTTGGGATTATCGTATAGAGATAAGGATCTTTAAAAAAAAAAAATTGGACTCACTATTTCTGATTATTTTATTATTTATCCAAAAATTTAAAGGGATATAGATTTTATTACCCTAATCATAGTACGAGGATAATTAAATATTACAATATAATATTCATAGGAAATGATGAATCAATAGGAGTGAAAATCTCAAAATTTAATCGAGATACAAGTTGATACTCTTTTATTATTTTCAAGGGATTATTATTTCTTAAATCACTAAAAAAATTAATAAGGGTGAACAATAAAATAACATTAATGAATTTACACGTGATGTTGATGTTGTCACTAATGATCTTATAGAATAATCATAATCGATAGTTTTGAGAATATCTTAAAGGGAAAGGATACTTGTCATTTATTATTATTATCATATGATATATCTACAAGAATCATATTATAACATAGGATGATGCAATGAAAAAAATTAAAATTAATATATCAGAATGGTGTTTAAAAACTCATCAAATTATCTAATAATTATAAAATAGTTTATTATATAAATATGACTAAAGGGTAATATTGAATAATTAATGGTCAGACTTGTAGTCAAATGTTTTACTTATAAAGAATGCATCGATCATAATAAGATCTTTTTTCTATTTTTTTAAAATAAACTTGTTAAGAATCGCTATGACATCAGTGGCTCATTATGATTTTGAATTACTTCATATGAATATGAAAATAAGTTTTGTGAATAGAGATCTAGATTTATATAAATTAACTTAAATGATTCATAGAAAAAATATAAAAATATAAAATTTGGTATGTAAATTTATAAAATTCATTTATGACCTTCAACAAGCTTCTAGATAATGATACATAAAGTTTCTTGATACCATTATATTTTTTAGATTTAATAAATTATTATTAATCAATATTTATATCTGATAACTTAATGGTGTTTATTAGGGAATGCAAGCATGCCGACATCCACCCATCTCGCAAGTTACTTGCTTCTTGCTTTTGGTTATGTGAAGGGAAGAGTATCTATTATCTGGCTACTCGAGAGGGTTTTAAAGTCAATGGTGCCCCTTCAAATAATAAGGGTTGGAAGGAGTATTTTTTTCTTTGTGAATCTAGGTTGGATTGGGGGTTTAGCCTTTCCTGGTCAGCTCACTTTTTTTATAATACCTCTCCCCTATTGTCAGACAAGGAAGGGAACCTAATGCTTTGACTAAAGGATATTCTTTCCTTATCCAAGGTCATTCGAATGATGGACAAGGACTGAATGGTCAATGTAGGTCTCAGTCTGGCTTCTCTATGTATGTCCCGATCTCCTTTGTCATTGTATACTTTCAATCTTCTATTGTTTTATAATGTCGAATTTTCTTTTTGTAAACATGGATTTGCATTCTTTGAAGAAATGAGGGTGTGGCTCTTCTTCTGATGCAATTGCTATCTCGGTAGTCTCGACCCTTGCCCATGAAGTGCTGCTTGAGGAGTTGGGTTCAACCCAATTGGCCAAGACATGGGCGTTGACCAACCCAAGAAGAGACATAAAGTAGTCATGAGGAGGGCCCCTCGTCTTTTGAGAAAGAGGTCTAAGGAGCTCTCTACGAGCGAAAGCCCTGTTTCACTAGCGTCAAAGTCGATGGAGAGTTCTATTTTAGCAATGTTGAAGCCTTCAAAGAGTCTTGTTTCAGTAGTGCCAAAGCCTGTAGAGAATCTCAAGGGTCTCGGGCTTCCCTTGGGCTAAGGAGAAGAGGTGCTGAGGTTGATGATTGACTTGTGTAAGGGGAAATCCCGATCTTTTGCTGCTTTAGTGATAGCTGACTTGCCCATTCTAACTTTGAGCTCTTCACTGTAACCGAGGTGGGGAGGTCTACAGGAGGGGCAAAAGGTATGGGATGAAAGTTAAGCCTTAGAGCAGTACTGTTAGGGATATCTTTGTTTGGGTCTAGTGAAGTAGATCTATCTCTCTCCTTCCAAGGTGCTGCTTCATCAAGGTTATCACCATGAAGTACTAGTAAGTTGGGCCATGAAGCATAGTTTTTCTTATTTTTTTCTTTGACTCTTTTCAGTGTTTTGTAGCATCACCATTATGTGACGACCCTGTTAGATCAAGTTCGGGATATTGGTGTTGTCATCAACCAACAAGCTCAAAAGAATCTTGATCTTCAAGTAGAGGTCAAGAAGCTGAGGAAGGCAAAGGCTGATCCTCCTATTACTATTCTAGCCGAGGCGAGAGCTCGGTGTGACCAATTAGCTCAAAGGTTGGAGGAGACTGAACGAAAGCTTGCTACCTTAGCCAAATAGCTAGAAAGCATTCAAGGCAACAACTTAGTTATGAAGGAGGAGCTATTAGGGCTATCCTAAGAATTAGATTTGGCAAAAACACTCAATTCAGAGGTTAAGAAGAAGGCTGGTGCAACTAAAGAGTGAGCCCAAGGGCTCAGGGAGATGCTGAAGGTTGAATAGGGCAAGGTGCCTAAGTATTAAGAGGAGGCAATCACTGAGTCCAAGGCATTTGTGGGATTCTAAAAGGGACTAAAAAGATCTAGCATCACTTCATATAAATTTGAATATTTGATCGCCTTAGCCCATTTCAAGGCATGATATCGGAGAAGGACTCATTTATTGATTATCCCAAGGACCAGAGTCTTTAGATAGAGAGTAAGATAGCTTTTAATGACAACCTTGACTCATCGCCTCCTCCGAGCATATGATCAATTGCGATGTTGTTTTTGCTTTTTGTGGATTAGAGTCTAAATTCATTTGTGAAGACCTGATCCATCTGCTATAACTTTTTTTTGGGAAAATGAAGAAGATACTTTCCACGAACTTGAAGTGCATCTTGATTGGATTCCATTAGGGGTCTCAAGGATAAAACTTCTTTAGGTTGGAGATATGCCACGTTCTTAGGAGTGTCCCACCTTTTGTTATTCTAAGGCGATAAGGTTCATCTCAGACAACTTCGATGACTTGGTATGGTCCTTTCCAATTTAGTGCTAGCTTTTCTCGCAATCAAATCGGATCACTTATCTTAGCCTTGTATAGCACCAAGTCTCCTAATTGAATTTCTCGGGATTGAATATCTCGGTTGTAGAGCTTGGCCATTGTCTTTTCATATCTCAGAATTCGTAGATGTGCAACTACCTTGGTCTCATTGATTAAATCGAGCCCGGCTCAAAGTCTTGCTTCAGAGGTTTTCTCGTTGAAGTTTTCGACATGGGGGTGTCGAGAAAACTACCTCAAGTGGTAGGATGGCCTTAGTATCATAGGCCAAACTAAAGGATGACTCCCCTGATCCTATCTTTGGTATCATCCGAGAGGCTCATAGTATGCTTGGCAACTCATCCACCCAAGTGCCCTTCAATTCGATGATTCACCTTTTGAGTCCTTCGAGAATAGCCAGTTGGTGACCTCGACAAGACCATTGGTTTGAGGGTAGACTATTGAGCTAAACCTTAATTGGATTATGTAATAGTGGTAGATTTCTCTAAATTTCAAGTTATTGAATTGAGTCACAGTATCTATTATGAGGGCTTTTGGTATCCCAAAGCAAGTGATGATATTCTTTTATACAAATCTTTCGACTTGCCTCTCAATTATTGATGCTAGTGGCTTGACTTCCACCTATTTTTTGAAGTAATCAGCCTCCATGATGAGAAACCTTCATTGACCCGAAGCAAGTAAAAAGGGCCCGAGAAGGTCTATGCCCCATTGAGTGAATGGCCGCCCATAATTAATTGGACTAAAGGGGACTGTCAACTGCTGTGGTACCCAAGTGAATTACTAACACCTGCGACACCTTTGGGCGTACACAACTGTATCTTTATGTAGAGTTGGCCAGTAAAACCTATACTGAAGCACCTTGAAGGCAAGGGTCCATCCACCGATGAGTTCTCCATAAATACCTTCATGAACTTCGGTAAGTACCCTCTCGACATCATGAGGGGTCAACATTTTGAGGAGCAACTGGCTGAAAGACCTGCAATACAAGTGGTCATTGATTGGACAATATTAGGCTTGGTGTTGCTTGACTCATCAACTTGCTAGGAGGTCGGTTGGGAGTGTCTCATCTTTTTTGTAATGTAGGATCTCATCTATCTAACTTGATTCCTCTCTGACCATAACCGTGTCGATCTTCTCGATGGTTTGGGTTGATAATGTCTCGATAGTTTTTGTAATGTAGGATCTCATCTATCTAACTTGATTCCTCTCTGACCATAACCGTGTCGATCTTCTCGATGGTTTGGGTTGATAATGTCTCGATGGTTTTTGTAATGTAGGATTTCATCTATCTAACTTGATTCCTCTCTGACCATAACCGTGTCGATCTTCTCGATGGTTTGGGTTGATAATGTCTCGATGGTTTTTGTAATGTAGGATTTCATCTATCTAACTTGATTCCTCTCTGACCATAACCGTGTCGATCTTCTCGATGGTTTGGGTTGATAATGTCTTGACCAACGAACACCTTGGCTTGGGAGTTTGGGTGGACGTTAAGCGGGAAAGTGCGTTTGCATCAGAATTTTCTTCATATGGTATTTAGAACACTTGGAGTCGGGAAAAGTTGTGACCTAATCTTTGCACCTTAGTGAGATATTTTGCCATAATTGTGTCGTAAGCTTCATAACTTCCTCCACTTGGCTTACAACTAGCTGTGGGTTGTTGAACATCATTAGTTCTTGAACATGAAGTTCCTATTCCAATCGGAGTCTCGAGAAGAGTACTTCATATTTAGTCTCATTATTGGATATCTTGAACTCGAATCTAAGGGCTTGCTCATACATCTACTAGTCTAGGTCCTTTAAGACGATACTAGCTTCACCTCTATCGAAGGTGGCTAAATCATCAACAAATAATATCCATGTAGTGAGGGCACGATTGTTGTCTTCTGGTGGGGGTGTCAATTTCAAGATGAAGTCTAGTAGGGCCTAAGCTTTTATGGCAATTCTCAGCACATATTGTATATTGAACTCACTTAGCTCTATAGACTATTTGAGTAATCATCTTGAAACATTGTACTGAGATAAAACTTTGAGTGGTTGATCGGTGATGACCTGTATGATGTGCATTTGAAAGTAGGGATAGAGCTTTCTTGTCGTGAGTACTAGTGCAAATGCTAATCACTCTATAAGTGGGTATCACTCCTTAGGTGCACTTAGGATATGACTAATGTAGTAGATTAGCCTTTGACTCTCTGTGTTATCTTAAACTAGGACAGAGCTAACGGCTAGGTTGGTAGCAACGAGATAAAGATGAAGGATTACTTTTTGGGTAAAGGTCAATTGTGGTTGTCAAGCAAGGTGGTACTTTAGTCTCTCAAAAGCCTCCTAACATTCTTAAGTCTATAGGAAATATTTTGGGTTCTTATGGGCTTGGAAGAAAGGTTGGTATTTGTCACTAAATTGGGACAATAACTGGCTCAAAGCCACCATTCACCCTATTAGTCATTAGACATCCTTTATCAATTGGGGTGGATGCATTTTCAGTATAGCTTGTACTCTTTTAGGGTTTGCATATATCCCTCTCTGATGCACGATAAACCTTAGAATTTTTTTAACTAGCCCCAAAAGCACATTTGGTCATATTGAGATGCATGTTGTATCTCTTGAGGATTTGAAAAGTCTCTGTCAAGTCTTCTAAGTGTGTATCGGTCATTTTGTTTTTGATTATCATGTTATCTATGTATACTTCTACATTTCTCCCAATCTTGTGCTTGAAAGTCTTGTTCACCATCCTTTGGTATGTGACTCCTGTATTCTTTAACCCAAACGACATGACTTGGTAGCAATATGTCCCTTGATCAATGATGAATGAGGTATGTTCCCGATCTTCGAGTGTTATTCTTATCTTGTTATACCCCAAAAATACAACCATGAAAGTGAGGAGCTCATGCCTCAAGGTGGCGCCAACCAGCTAGTCCACCCATGGGAGTGGGTAACTAACTACCTTTTGGACATGCTTTGTTGAGATTGATATAGTTAACACACATCCTCCAATTTCCATTTGACTTCATAAGTATAACATTAGTGAGCCACTATGGGTATTGCACCTTAGCAATGAACCCTACTTCCAATAGTTTGTTGACTTTATTGCTAATAGCTTGTTGGCTTTCGAGGGAAAATTTGCAGGGTCGTTGTTTGATTAGTCGAACTCCGAAAGAGATTTTCAAATGATATTGAGCCACATCCAGATCAATTCCTGGCATGTCCTATGGCAACCATGCAAACACCTTAGTGTTCTTATTGAGAAAACTGATAAGTTGTATTCTCTTCTCGTCGGATAACATTGAGCCTATCTTAATGACTCGATCGGGGCAGGCCTTATCTAGGGGTGTGTCAATCAAATTTTTCATCGGTTTTAAGCATGGAGGGGTTTGGTGAAATCTCTTAGGTCTATAGGTGGTGCCTTAGATCAAAACTTCTTAAGTAAGGAGACAACCATGATGTGGCATTGTCGAGACTCCCTTGGGTCATGCCTTAATTTGCCTACGCCGGTGCTCGTTAGGAATTTCATCATGTGATAGGTTGATATGACTGCTTATAGTTTGTTCAACATAGGTTGACCTATAATAGTATTGTATATTAAGAGGATATTAACTACCGTGAATTTGGTCATAACTATCTTTGAGAATGGTTCGTCTCCAAATGTGACATGCAGGTTTATGATACCGGAGGGGAGAGATTGAGTCACCAGTAAATCCCATTAGCATGAAAGTCATAGGGGTGAGATCATTAGCCAAGAGCCCAAGTTTCTTAAAAGCATTAAAGTAGAGGATATCAGTAGAGTTACCTATATTAATTATGACTCTCTTTACTCAGGCATTAATCATCTTTACGGAGACCCCTAGAGCATCATCATAGTTTTGCTCGAGGCATTCCATCTCCTCCTCTCTGAAAGTTATTTGTTATTCACCTTTGGTCTTGGGTGCTTGCTAATGATGGCTTGGGTATAAACTTTGTGACCCAATGTGTTGTCTCCTCCTAAGGCTAGGCTACCAATGATGAAGTTAATATGTCTTTTGATCGGCTCTTGAGGTCAGGGTGATGGCTCCCGATGTCTTCGGACAAATGCCTGAGGTATCCTTGCTATATAAGTTCCTTGATCTATTCCTTCAAGTTATAACAATCCTTAACATCATGATCGTAATCACGATAGAAGTGACAATATCTCAGTTTGTTTCTCTTTTCGAGTGGAGTTCTTATTGATCGGGGGGTCCCTTAACAAGTCTCTTTCTCTTATTTGCAAGAAAACTTATGTCCTAGATAGGTTCAGGAGGGTTAGTTTAGACCACGGGTGAGGTAGGTCGGATCATTCACCTCTCGTTCACTATGGTGATCTTGGGGTGGGGATGGATTATTATCACTCTTGTATCAATCTTGGATCTATTGGATTGACGACAATGTATTGGTTGGCTCTTTGATGTACTTAAGGCACAGTTGTTAGTATTTACTATGGAGGGACAAATGATAGAGAATATATTAATAACAAACTATCATCCGATAGATAATTGCCACGTGGAAGCTATCGTGAAAGAAAAAAGTCCAAGTCACCCTCCACCCATTTGCTCATGTAGATAAAAGTCCAATGTATGTCATTCGGGGCTATCTCACCCTAGCCACTCACATGGACAAAATGTCAAGAGAAAGATGTTGGGGTGGTTACAAATTGTCCCCTCCAAGGTTAGGTATAAAAGAAAAATCCCCAGTGTTATGTCGAGAGGCTCTCTTTCTAAGAAAAATTCACACCTACTAAGAGACCTCAATCATTGATAGGGATAATTTTGCCCCACGCCAGCTTATCTGCCACCGAGGCTGACACCTAAGTAGGGCTTTAAGTCACTAGCCTCAAAATGATGTCGTAGTGTGTCCTGATAACTGCCCTATCTTATTAAGATTATAGAATGATCAAATAGTTAACCTAATTTTATCCTAGGTCAACCAGTAAGAAGACCTAGGGATCATGTATAAAAAGGAACCCATCAGCTCACGTTGAGGGGGAACTCTCTATATACTAACCTAGTGATATAGTTTACAAGACTGTCTTCTCCCTTTCGCTAACTTAAGTATTGGAGGTGCTGCACCGAGCAACCCCCGATATCAACATATCATGTAGGACTGTCGACGGATAGGAAACAACCCCATTGTTAAGACATAGCTATACAACCATGAGACAAATCATCTCTTAAGGACACTTAGATGATCTGACCCAAAGAGGGAACCTTCCAGCTAGGAAGATCCCAAACCGCCTACTTGGTTATCCTAAATTGAGTCCTCACTGACAGGACCGCTTTCGACCAGGTCAAGCATACAGTCTCACCTCATTAATTCTCTCACGTCAACCAGTAAAAGACACCCGAATGAGCTTGCACCTTCACTAGTAGACCAATAATGTCGACTCATCAATCGATGGCACTAATAACACCATCATTCTGGCACTAGAAGGAGGGTCAAATATCACAAGTGCACCCTTCTACCACTCTTCGTAAACACCCGAATGACTCCCCAAGGGATGCTCTGACGACAACCAAGGCTTAGGGGCTCCTACCCCACGAGGTAATAAGGTGAAGCAAGGGAAAAGGATTCAAAACATTCCCAACCCTGCTTAAGAATCATTCCAAAGGTGAATGGTATATTTTGGAAAGGATTTCATTAAACTAGACAAAATGAGTTACAAAAGCAAATATCATCCCAAAGGGGAGGCCATAAAATATGAACTAAAATAAAAAATAAAAAAGGGTCACTAGTACCCAACCGCATCAAGCCGAAGGAGGTAGAGTCAGAGAAGACGTCAGGCGGTCATCAAATGGAACCTCCATGGGAGCAAGCACTTTGGCATTCGAGGGGAGCTGGAGGACCCATCCTCATCGACCTTGAGTTTGGGAACCTTGCCTTGAAGTGACCAATGGCAATTTGGTACCTGAACTCATACACAACTTGGCTAGAGTGCTGAAGGCCACATTGGAACCCCTCTGATTCCTTGTAGGAGGCCATAACCCTCCTCTCCCACTCGGAGGCTTGGTTCTTCTCCTCCTCTTAGGCTCCTTTTGCCTCCTCGGTTATCAGATGGGCAGCCATCAGCTCGTCGGAGTGGTTCTACAGTCGCTCCCTCAGTTGCCTGCCCTCTTTATTGGCCTTGCCCAACTGCCGGCGGAGTATCTTTTAACTCCTAATGCAGGACTTTGACCTGCTCCTCGGCCTCAGCCATACTCTCTGTAGCCTTGTCTTCAGTGACAATTGCCACATCCTGAGCTTCCTCTGCTCGTACCTCAGCTTCTTCGGCACAACAGAGCACTAGGCCTAGATCTAAGGATAACTCGAATGTCTCGGTCTTTGCTTTCCTATGGGCCTCTATGAGGTGTTGCTTTGCCTCCTTGACTTAAAGGTGGGCCAAGTAAACTATGAGGATAGCTGCTCGAAGACAACCTCTTCAGATGGCTTCGGGGTTGGCCCAAGTAGTGGCCCTAGAGAAGTGACAAAATCTAGGACCCCAACCAGGGGCCCCATAAGAGAGACAAGGGGTGGCCCCTGCCCGCTCAACCGATCTTGCCCTAGGAGATAGAGTCACCTCTACCTCCATGGGCAGTGGCTCTAGAGGCTCAACAGTGATCACCTGATGCCTCTTTCAAGGGCATAAGCCTACGACGCCATGCTCACCCAAGGATCTCGAAGATGCTAGAACCCTTGCAAGTGGTTGCAAGTCCCCCTCAAGCAAGTAAGTGCTAGCCCAAAAACCCTAGAGGCCCTAGCATAAGGGCCACAAGAAGAGCCCCGGGCCCACGACGACCACTCACCCAACGACATGCCCTCACTAGGGCTGGAGAGGGAAGCAGAAGGGCATCGCCTCTTCAGCTCCCAAAGATTCATACTTTCCAAAAGTCCATAGAGAAAGAGTTAGAAACAAAGGAGAAAGGGTCGGAATAAGAAAGAATGACTGTACCGAATGGGGCTGGAGGAGTAGCCTCCATCGATGGGGCCTCCTCCTCACACTTCGCAGCCCTAGATGAGAAGAACCCTCGTATCTTCTCCAAGGCCTTGGCTTCACCCGAGGACAAAGGGGGTAGTGCATTGTCCATGGTGTGTGCTACCCAAACCACTGGGAAGCCCTAGTCTTGGCTTTTGCTCACGATGAAGAAGCGACTCCTCCTCCCCTTATTGTAGGGAGTTGCTCCACTTATTTTAAACCCTGCATGAGGGAACATATAGTAACTGCTTGGCTCTCGACTCAGCCGAAAGCATGAGCAGAAGAGATTGCAAGATGGCACTACCCCCATGTCATTGCATACCCTAAGGAAGACCCTTAGGAAATGCCAAGGATTTGGTACCATCTAGGAACGCAAAATCCGCCAATACCCAAACAAGAGGCTACCATCGAAGGAAGAGGAAGGTGTAACCTCCACAGCATCGATGGAGAGGTAGAACCCCCCAGGGAGATGGTGGAAAGGACAAACCTTGTCCCCAAGAACGGACAGAACAAACTCTGATGGAACCCAAAAACAGTTGCGTAGCACCTCAAATTGTCGTGAGGTTACCATGGAACTACATTCGTGGGCCTCCCTAATTTACATCAGGTCCCATGGGATCGTAGGAGTCTCATTAGGTTCACTCCTTGCAGATTGAGAGCTCACCTCGACCACCTTCCAAGAGGAGGTTGTCGACCTTTCAACGCCTCTCCGGCATCTTGATAGAGGATGGAAGATGATCAGAAGATCATCGTCCGTAAAGGATGAACTAGAGGAGAAAATAGAGTTTTGTCAGAGGAAGAAGGCATCTTAGCATGCACAGAAGTGTTCGATAACCAATAACAAAAGCAGCGATGGAGGAAGAAGAGTAGGAGAATATTGTATAAAGGCAACTCCCTACCCAATAGGCATTAATTTGACGTAACGACATGCCTAGGGTCCACGCAAGCAATGATGGCAGAGATCGTATTGCTTGCCCTAGTGCAATTATAGAAGCATCAGAAGAGGGGCGCTCAGATCCCCAAGTAGATCAAGCCCATGGAGGAGGATTCCACTAAAAGGGATGTAAGCAATCAGGATAAGGTGATGCATCATATCTCGAGCGGGATGCCTCGCAATGGTGAAACCCACCTTCAACGCGATTGAGTCCGACCCCAAACATGTAACATCCCATTAGTCCCACATCGGAAGTGGAGAATGTGTATGATTAGCTTATAAGGGTCTGATGAGTGTACTACGTAAACTCTCGCTTAAGCATTTTGGTCTGTGGTTGTAAGGACCAAAATGGAGTTATTGGCCAGTTGGCTCATCAGACTCGGGTCGTGACATTTGGTATTAAAGCCGACCTAGCATTTGGGCAGGGTGAGAGGGCTCGAGTAGGAAAGGGCTACCCGTGGATGGAGTCAGAGAACTCATCACGGCGTGGAGCCACCATTGAGTTAATCCTCACATGCACTATGCTAGGGTTCGATCTGGGTTATGTCGGGCCTTGACGAAGACGTCAAGCTAATTGAGTTGGGGATAATGTAACATCCCATTAGTCCCACATCGGAAGTGGGGAATGTGTATGATTAGCTTATAAGGGCTTGATGAGTGTACTACGTAAACTCCCGCTTGAGCATTTTGATCCGTGGTTGCAAGGACCAAAATTGAGTTATTGACCAATTAGCTCATCAAACTCGGGTCGTGACAAAACGAGCCTAGTGTTTATGCCTCATTCTTAGTAACTTCCTTCAAGCTTTTGTTTCCTTTGTTCGTAGCTCCAAGAGCAGCTCAATGGCTCGAACATTTGTAGTGTTGCACCCCGATAGCCACTATTGACAAAATGCCATAGTAGAAGTCAAGGAAAATCTATTCTCCACACCTCCAATCACCGAGTGCCAATGGAATCTAAAGAAGAACACAACCCTTAGGCACGCCCAAATTTTGGGCAGTAGAAAGCTTCCCCTGTAAATAAGCCCCATAGGTGATATAGGTCCTGAGGGTAAGATGATGCATCACGTCTTAAGCAAAGTACCTTTGCGGCAACCAATGCCACTCACCGTAGTATCATCCACCATCACTGGTTAGGTATCATGGTAGGTTCACTCTCACCACTCCAATGCAATCAAACCCCTAACGGGTCCAATACATCGCTCCTACATAGTCAAACCCCTAACGGGTCCAATACCACTGCTCATACGTGGTCAAACTCTTAGCGGGTCTAATCCACCATTCCTACGTAGTCAAACCCATCGGCGGGTCTAGATCCTGAGCAGCACCTCAGCGTGAAACCCCGAGAGCTGCACTTAGGATGAGTCCTTGCAATCCTTAGATGTACACCTCGGCCTGAAGTCCCGAGGGCTGCACCTAGGCCAAGTCCCTATGCTCTCTAGCTGTGCACCTCGGTATGAAGACCCGAAGGTGGCACCTTGGATGAGTAAGAGTTAAAAAGGACTCGCTCTCGGGCCATGCACCTCGAGGTGAAGCCTTGAGGGCTGCAGCTAGGATGAGTCCCTACGCTCTCTAGACATGCACCTTGGCCTAAAGACCTGAAGGCTACATCTAGGTCGAGTCCCTACACTCCCTAGTCATGCACCTCAACATGAAG
Source organism: Musa schizocarpa (assembly GCA_900464855.2). Classification (NCBI taxonomy): domain Eukaryota; kingdom Viridiplantae; phylum Streptophyta; class Magnoliopsida; order Zingiberales; family Musaceae; genus Musa; species Musa schizocarpa. Next base: position 41,587,689 of record LS990919.1, read on the forward strand.
ACTCGAGAGTGACACCTCGAATGAGTAAGAGTTTAAAAGGACTTGCTCCTCAGCCATGCACCTCAGTGTGAAGCCTCAAGGGCCACACCTAGGCCGAGTTCCTATACTTCCTAGCCATGCATCTCAGCAAGAAGACTTAAAAGATGCACCTAGGCTAAGCTTACATGCTCTCTAGCTATACACTCGACATAAAGACCCTAGCACTGTACTTCAATCGGACCAATGCAACACCCTAGCCAGTAGACTTCCATTAGAGAATTCGCCCAACAGAATAGCATGCAAATGTGCCCTTCGGGGAAAGGTCCTAAAGGATGCCCTTCTAAGGGGGTGCAAATGATAGGGACGATTTTGCCCCACGCTAGCTTATCTGCCACCAAGGTTGACACCTATGCAAGGTTCCAAGTCACTAACCCCAAAATAATGTAGTAGTGCATCCTGATAACCGTCCTGCTTTATCAAGATCAGAGAATGATCAAGTAGTACACCTATTTTTATCCCAAGTCAACCAATAAGAAGGCCTAGGGATCAAGTATAAAAAGAACCCATCAGCTCACGTTGAGGGGGAACTCTCTACGCATTAACCTAGTCATACAATTTACACGACTATCTTTTCTCCTTCGTTGACTTAAGCATCAAAGGGGTCACACCGAATAACCTCCAACATTGGCCTGTCATACAGGATCACTGACATATAGGAAGCGCCCCCATTATCAAGAGCAGTCATGCAACTACAAGACAAATCATCTCTCGAGGACACTTGGATGATCCGACCTAGAGAGGGAAACTTACAGCTAAGAAGATCTCATACCACCTACTCGATCATCATGAATTGGGTCCTCACCGATGGGACCACTTCTGACCAGGCTACCCATGTAGTCTCACCTCATTAAGTCTCCCATGTCAACTAGGAAGAAACACCCAGATGAGCTTGCACCTTATGTAGTAGACCAACCATATCGACTCATCAATCAATGGTACTCATGACACCATAAGTTACTAATATGAGCATCGGAGAGACCAGATCAAAAAATTTCTCCTAACATCGATTTTAGTGCAAGTGGCACCTTGAGATCTTGACACCTCCCCCTTGGAGATACCTACACTCGTACGCTCTCAGGTTTGGACCATGTTGGATTGACTTAAACGTCAACAATATCTATGATTTCTCCTAACAAAACACCTCCAATCCATTTAACATCACTTGTCTTATGAACAATCAAATCAATAAAATATATAACTTTATTGTGTGCTCTCTCATTGTCAGTAGCAGCAGTCACTTAGACCAAACAAATCCTTTATCTCTAGCTAGGTATTACAACAACGAGGGAATTAAAGAGAAACAGGGATGAGAATTAATGCAGAACTTACATGCTGGCAACATCTTCTGACGCACTTTGGGAACATTTGGGAGTGCTTCTGCTAGGTTTGTCATTCCCGCTTGCGTTGTGAACTGAACTGCGTGACATCACTTGCTTCCGGTGGCGTATACCGCATGCATTAGGACTGCAAACAAGAGGACTCTTCATAAATCAACACCACCTCTATATATATATATATATATATATATATGTGTGTGTGTGTGTGTGTGTGTGTGTGTGATCAGATTGTTTGTATGTTTCGTTTTGTTCTACTACATTTGTAAAGCAAAAGTATAAAAATAAGGCGTGAAAGTTGTAAATAGGTTTAGGTACATGCATGCAACCTTAATATGATTGTAAGAGGAGCTGGTTTTGTGACTCAAACGTCCCTTACCAAGTTCACTTTATTTGACCGACATCAAGAATATATATGACAACGTAATCTTGCCATCAAGTGTTCTTATAGTGAAAGAAGTCCTAAGTGTTCTCCCAAACCAATATGCATGCGCAGATTCCAATGATTAATATTCCTGTACAAGAATGTTCTCTTTCCTGTTACCACAGCCATTAAAACCCTAATATATAGTGACCAAAGTGTTCAGAGCCTTTTGTCTTCCACCAAGATAACATGCATGATCTCGAAGAAAAGGAAATAAAAGAAGAAAAAACACTTCCTGTACAGTGATCAAAGTCTCATGTCATCTCCTTCATTTGTCCTCCAGAAGTCATCTAACTAATCAACATGAATGATCTCCAAACAAAGAAACAAAAAACTCTAAGTTTCACTATTCTGTGGAAGTGTTCTCATTCCTGTGTTTACCAGAACTATTATAAAACCCATGTTCTCTTTTAATCCAATCCAAAAAGAATAAAAAAGAATACATTTGTGTTAGATCTAACAGAGTAAACCTAAATGAGTTCGATAGACAAGTATTAATCACCATGGGGTCATCGGGTCCATTTCGCCACAATGGAGTCTTCGTCTGTCCGCAAGTTGAGCACTTCTTTTCCATTGCAGCTGGTGGGCAGACGGAGAGACTGACATCCAAACCAGACATATCGTAGTTTTTCAGGAGGAGGAAGAGGAGGAGGGGAAGGGAATGAAAGAGTAACGAAAGAAGTTGTCAGCCATGACAACCGACTGTACACCACTCGCAGTTAAAACTAGAGGGGGGAGAGAGAGAGAGAGAGAGAGAGAGAGAGAGGAAGCCTTATATAGGAAGAAGAAAGGTGATTTATACGGAGGAAAAGAGGTCGCGTTCTTATGGCCTTCGCCTTCCAACGAATCGACGTCAAGCGAGGGTCACAGAGATTTGCTTGTTCTCGTGGGCACCTTCCTAATGCCACCTCACTCAGCGTAACGCCTTGCGAAGCCATTGGATGAGTGGAGACAAACTTGCATTAATCTGCGTCGTAGTAATGCCCGTACTTATTTTGTTTTAAGTAACTTTTTGCCCATAAGTTGGTTTTGCTATTAATTAGCGATATCTTCATGTCTCATTTCACCCACTGACTGTAGCTGGCAAGAGGATGCTGCGAAGCCATCGAAGAGGTAGGAGATCACTGCATCCATCACAAATTCTGCCACCTTCCTTCAACTCCCCTGCCCTTTCTCTGAACAAGGATTGCTGTGCCGTCGCCCAGAAAGGAATGTTCGGGCCAGCATCGTCACCAGAACAATGATACAGTAATGGCGCCTAACTAGGAAGGATTTGAAGCAACTCTTGCTCCATCATGCTTCGAGGGTGCTTCGAAGTACTTGTTAAAGGGGTCCGAAGTGCGATATTTAATTTATTTGAAAGCCTCATTACCAACTTATCCTTTTATGATATCAAAAGGATATGTTGGTTGGGTGAGGTCAGGTTTTCGTGACTCACGCCTTGAGCATATTTCGTGATGTAATGTCATGGTAAATTTCTGTTGGCTTGGGTTAGGTTTTTCCAACTCACATGCCTTAGGCATATTTCGCGTTGCGCCTTTGCCATAATGAATTTCTCTTGGCATGGGTCGAGTTTCTTAACTCACATGCCTAGGGCACATTTCACCATGTGCCTTTGTCATAGTGGATTTCTCTTATTACATGTTAGGTTTTTTTGACTCACACACCTCGGGCACATTTCGCCTTGCGCCTGTACTATAGCGGATTTCTATTAGTATAAGTCGGGTTTTCTCGACTCACACGTCAGACACATTTTGCCCTATGCCTCTATAGTAGTGAATTTCTCTTAGCACATATTGAGTTTTTCCAACTCATATGTCTCGGACATATTTCACCTTATGCCTCCAACATAGTAGATTTCTTTGGAACATATCAAGTTTTCCCAACTCACATATCTCAAGCGTATTTTGCATTGCATTTTTACCTGTAGCAAATTTCTCTTGGCACGGGTCAAATTTTCCCAACTCATACGCCTCGGGCACATTTCACCTTGTGCCTCCATCATAGCAGATTTCTCTTTAGTATGGGTCGGGTTTTCTCGACTCACACACCTCGAATGTATTTTGCCCTATGCCTTCGTTATAACGGATTTCTCTTTGCATGGGTCGGGTTTTTCTAACTTGCACGCCTCGGGCGCATTTCACTCTCAACCTCTACTATAGTGGATTTCTTTTGCCATGGGTCAAGGTTTTTTGACTCACACGCCTCAGGCACATTTTGCCTTGTGCCTCCGCCGTGGCAAATTTGGAGTCCTCCCCTCACCATGATGGATTTTGGATCCTCCCCTCATCGTGTTAGGCTTTAAGTCCTTCCTCCATCATGATAGATTTTGGATCCTCCCTCCACCATGGTAGATTTCGAGTTCTTCCTCCATCGTGGCGAATTTTAGATCCTCCTACCGTAGTGAATTTCGGATCCTCTTGCTATCGGTATCTCTTGGGGATTACCCCAAGGGACACTTGTCTTGATCATAAGAGGCGACAGATCAATGTCTTGATCGTAGGAGGAGTTAGATCGACATCCTCCTTATAAATCTCCCCTCCCCCTATAGGGTAGGATTCATTCTTCCGTCTAAGTCTCTAGAGACTCTAGAGTCTCCTTAGAGCCTTTTAGCCTCACCCATAGGGCCTCCTTAGGAACATTATCCACCTCACCCCGATTCTCAATCGGGCAAGTTGATCTTTGAGTCCCTTATCCTAACATCAGTTCTACAACAAACCAGTCATTAGTCATCCTGCTATTCACCTCAAGTCAGGATGTCTTTCCTTTCTTATACAAGTTCCTCACAATCCTCTGGCTACTAGTTTGTTTAGGTCTATGCTTCAGCTTTAGACAATCCATAGGCAAAGGAGGTTGCATCCTCCCCTTCATCGAATGAGGCATCTCCTAGGAACCCGAAGGTTCTTTGGGACTTGTGGTTTATGAAAAGTTCGCATGAGTATGACTCAGTGGTGTGTGCCCCTCTCTTCGATCACTTGTGAACTAGGTATTGTATCTTAGTCGAGTTTGATCTGCAAGTCTCTCGACCGGGTCGATGCCTTTTTTACCCCACGCTCAAGTTTTTCTATATCTTGTAGTGCTCTCGAGGAGGAACTTTGTGTTCCCCTCCACTTGATGATAGTGTCCTGCCTCCATTGGTGGGAGGTATCACCTTCTCAAATGGCACCCAACTTGTGGTACTACTTAATAGTATTCATTAGATAATGTCGACGTGATAGTTTTACTCTAACCCACACCCTTTTCATCGCTACCTAGTGGTTCGAGGGGGTTTCAAGGTCAGTGGTGCCCCTTCCAACCATAAAGGTTGGAAAGAGCACTTCTTCCTCATGAGTTCAAGTCAAGACTTGGGATTCAACCTCATCTGATCAGCATATTGCATTGACAACACCCCTCCCTTCTTGTCGAATGAGGAGGCGAGTCAAGTGCTTCATTGGCCCAAGGCTGGTGGAAAGGGTCCTAGGAGGTCCATTCAGCACTAGGCAAAGTGTCATACACAGTTAATCGGGCTCAGAGAGACCATCAGTTGGTGTTATGTCCAAGCAAACTTCTAACACCTATGGAACCTTTAGGCATAGGCGATTTTGTCCTTGTGCAATGTTGACTAGTAGAACCCCTATCAAAGTACTTTAAACGCAAGAGTCCACCCACCTATATGCTCCCCCCAAATGCCTCCATGCACCTCGACGAGCACTCTCTTGACCTCTCGTGGTGTTAGGTATATGAGGAATAGTTAGCTAAAAGACTTGCAGTATAAGCGATCATTAATTATGCAATACCATGCTTGATGATGCTTGACTCTTCAAACCACCGCAGGGCCAATCAAGAACGTATGTCTTTTTTATAGCACAAGATATCATCCATCCAGATCAGTTCCTCCTTGACCATAGACATGTCATACTTTTCAATAGTTTGGGTCGATAGCGTCTCAACCAACGGCCAAGCCTCTCTCAAAGCTCGAGTGGAGGCTAACCTAGTGAGTGTATTAGCTTAGGCATTCTTTGTATGAGGGATCCACAAAGCTCGGGTGGAGGCTAACCTAGTGAGTGCATTAGCTTAGACATTCTTTGTATGAGGGACCCATAACATATTGAGCTGAGAAAAGTTATGAGCTAACCTCCGAAGCTTAGCGAGGCACCTCGCCATGGTCACATCTCGGGCTTCGTAGCTCCCCTCCACCTAACTCACAACTAGTTGTGAATCACTAAATATCATCAAGTCTTGGACCTAAAACTCTCAAGTGAATCGGGGACCTAAGAGAAGCACTTCATATTCAGACTTATTGTTGGAGATTTTGAATTCGAATTGAAGAGCTTGTTCATACACCTATTTGTTCGGACCCTTTAGGACAAGTCTGACACTGCCCCTTTCTAAGGTGGCAAAGCTATCCATAAATAGAGTCTATGCTAAGGGGGTGTGACTATCGACCTTGACCTCGGGCAAGAGAGTTAGTTTCAAGATAAAATCTACTAATGCCTGAGCTTTTATGGCAGTCCTCGACTCATATCAGATGTTGAACTTGCCCAGCTCTACTAACCACCTCAATAGTTGTCCCAAGACATCAAATCAAGAAGAACCTATTTGAGTGGTTGATCGATGATCACCTATATGGCTTGTGCTTGAAAATAGGGATGGAGCTTCCTTGCCGCAAATACTAGCACAAATGCTAGCCTCTCGATGTGGGGTATTGTTTATTGAGTCCATTTAGGATATGACTGACAAAATAAATAGGTTTCTGGATTCCCGAGTCTTCCCACACCAACACCGTGTTGATAACCTGCTTAGTGGTAGTGAGATAGAGACTTAGAGTTTTGCTTAAGGTAGAGGAGGAAAGCTATGGCAATTGGGCATGGTGGTACTTCAATTCTTCAAATGCCTCATGACACTCCTCGGTCCACAAGAAGCCCTTTAAGTTCTTCGATGCCCAAAAGAAGGGTAGAGGCTTATCACTAGATTGGGATAGGAATCGGCTAAGCACTACTATTCACCCTGTTAGCTATGTACTTCATTTACCGACCGAGATGGGCACATCTCCAATATGGCTCATACCTTCTCGGTATTTGCATATATTCCTCTCTGGTGAATAATGAATTTGAGAAATTTTCCCAAGTTGACTTCGAAACATAATAGATTAAGGTGCATATTAAGCTTCTTTATAACTTAAAATATCTCAGCCAAGTCCACCAAATATAAGTCAAACATTCTGCTTGCTTTTGACTATCATGTCATCCACATACATCTCAACGTTCCTCTAGATATAGTGCTTGAACATCTTATTTATAATCCTTTGGCATATTACCCTCATATTTTTCAATCCAAATGGCATGACTTGGTAGCAATATGTACCTTGATCTATGATAAATGAGGTGTATTCCCGATCTTGTGGTGTCATTCTTATCTAATTATATCATGAGAATACATCCATGAAGGTAAGGAGCTCGTGACCCAAGGTAGCATCAACTAGCTAATCGATCTGAGGGAGAGGATAGCCATCCTTCGGACATACTTTGTTGAGATCAGTATAAGCAACACGCATCCTCCAATCTCCATTAGACTTTTTAACTAGTACAACATTAACAAGTCACTAGGGAGACTACACCTCGATACTAAACCTTGCTTCTACAAACTTATCTACTTCATTGCTAATTGCCTACTGACAATCAAGAGCACACTTGTGAGGCTTTGCCTTCACTGGTCGAGCCTCGAGAGAGATGTTCAAGTAGTGTCGGGCTATGTCTAGATCGATTCTTGGCATGTCTCTTTGCAATCCTGCAAACACCTTAGAATTTTTCCTGAGAAAATTGATGAGTTGCACTCATTTCTCCTCAAGAAGTGTTGCCCCGACCTTAACAACCTGATCGGGATAGGCCTTGTCCAAAGGTTCCTTGATCAGTGACTCCATCAGCTCTGGATGTGGGAGGGACTTGGTGAAATTCTAAGGGTCCATCGTGGCATCTCAAGCTAGGCCTTCTTCAATAGGAAGACATCATCATATAGCCTTAGTGCGACTCCCTCGAGTTGCTTCTCTTCATTTTGGAGCAGGGCTCATCCCCAAACATGATATGTAAGCTCATAGTCCTGAGAGGGGAGATGGAGTCACTAGTGAACCCTATCAATGAAGAAGTCAGATGGGTGAGACCATTAGCCGAGAGCTCAAGTTTTTGAAAAGTGTAAAAGTAGAGGATATTAGCAGAACTACCTATGTCAATCATGACTCTCTTAACTCGGGCATTAATCATCCTCACGAAGACCACTAAGGCATCATCATGGTTTGAGTCAAGGTACTCTGTCTATTCTTCCTTGAAGGTTATTTTTGAGTTTGTCTTCTGACCTTGGGTGCTTTTCAATGGTAGCTCTAGCATAGGCTTTACAACTCGAGAAGCAGTCTCTTCCTAAGGTAGGTCCACCAATGATGATATCGATCTACCTCTCCACTAGCTCTTGAGGTCAGGGAAAAGATTCCCGACACCTTCGGACGAACTTCCCGAGGTGTCCCTAATGAATGAGTTCTTTGATTTGCTCCTTTAAATAATAACAGTCATATGTGTCATGGCCATAATCGTGGTGGAAATAGCATTACTCGAATTTGTCCCTCCTCTCTAGTGATGTCATCATCAGTTGAGGGTCTTTCAAGAGTCTTTTTTCCTTTATCTATAAAAAGACTTCAATTCTAGTCATGTTCAAGGGAGTCAACTTAGACCTCAAGCAAGGTAGCTTGAGTCGATCATTTCTTCTTCACCATGGTGACATCAAGGTCAGGGCTTATTGTAGTCGCTCTTGTCTTGACCTTTTGTGCATCTCCTTGCACTTACTTGAGACCATTACCTCTGCGACAATGTATTAGTTGTCGAGTACCATCACCGATGGCCTCTCCACCAATGACTAAAAAAGGAAAGGGCTTGAGCCCCATCATAAAGGCCTATATCATAAGCAATGGATGGGCTTCTTGTATGTCTTAGGTCTCGTTAGTGAATCGGGCGATGAAATCAAAAAGTGTTTCTTCCTCTCCTTACCTGAGTCCAAGAAGCATTATCGACGATGGCCTTATGTGCACATATTCGAGGAAGT